>LSYV01000042.1:658774-672810 GCA_001584585.1 Gonium pectorale
CTTGGCCGACGGACTGGACTTACGCTGCTGGCGCCCAGCTCGTCGTTGTTCATTCTCCTTTCCCTTCAACCCCCCGCCTCTCACGCCTTCTGACCCGTGTTGACATCGCCGGCTCCCCTTCCTGGCCAGGATGCGGGACCCAGCGCCACGCCCCTCCCGCCCGCGCCTCCACCTCCACCTCTTCCCCTCCCCACCCAACTCCCTTTCCCGTCCCCTCCCCTTCGCCGCAGCCCCCTAACAGCACCCACGAGCACTAGGGAACCGAATGCTGTCCGTTCGCTCCCTGCCGCCTCTCGGCCCGCCCCGGCCAGCCAGTTGCTACCCCGCTCCCCCCCAGCAACCCGCCCCCTGCCCTCCGCCCCCCATTGCTGGGCGCGCCCACCCACCTCGCCCAGCACCACGCCGCCCGCCTCCCCGAACAGCTCCTTCTCCAGCTCCGCGCGCTGCGTCGGGTCCATGGCCTCCTCCTCCGGCGCGGCCTCCCACGCCGCGATCTCGGCCACCATCTCCTCCGACAGCGGGGCCACCAGCGTGACCGAGCCCTGAAACCGACACGGGGCGGTTTGAAGGTTGGAAGGTGGGGGGGGCCGCAGGGGCGGGTCGTTCAGGCGGGAGGTGGAGGATAATGATTTGGTGGAAACGGGCTGGGATCCCGAGGGGGGCGGTTCAGGGGTTGGGTAGCATGGGGAGGGTCACCCCAGCTGGGGGCCACGCACGGCGCGGGTCTCACTGGGTTCGGAAAGCCCCGCATGGGGCCCGTCCCCGGCCGGTTGCAGCCGATTGGTGCACCAGATATATGGCCTTTCCACGTCTAAACAACATTAGAGCCAGGGCCAGGTACCGGTTGGACTTCTTACCCGCAGCCCCGTGGCCCTGGGCCCCCGGCTCCTGGCCTTTAGTGCGCCCCTGGACGGCCCCGCCGCATCCTCGGCCCTCCCCCGCCCCCGCTGAACTGCCTTAAATCCTGACACGTTCCCGGACCCCCGGGCCCCCGCCGCACGCCGAGCCTGCGCCCCGCCCCTCGCCTACCAGAGGCTAGGACCCCTGCACCAGGCTCGCTTTGGCGCCCCATGGAGTCCCCTGACGCTGCACCCACCCTCTGCCGTGGAGGCGACATGCACGGTGGAGATACACACCCGCACTGCACGCACGCGGTGTTAGTGCCTTGGGGCGGGTGCCTCACGCCTCCAAACCCTCCCCCCACAGTCGCACACCCACCCCGCATTACACGCACGCACGCACCCGCACGCACACGCATACATACGCACGCACCCGCACGCACACGCATACATACGCACGCACCCGCACGCACACGCATACATACGCACCGTGGGCTCGAAGAAGTGCTCCTGCTGGCCGCGCCACTGCTGGAAGCCGTACACGCCCTCAATGGTGCGCATCAGGCCCTCGTCCAGCGGCGCCTTCACGTACACCCAGCCCTCCTTGTAGACCGCCTGCGGGGGGCGAGAGGGGGGCAGTGGCGGGGGCGGGGACGGGGGTTTGAGGGACGTGGCTTGATGTAGGAACGGGCGGGGGGCGGGGGGCGGGAGGGATGCGTACATTCGTTCGGGAGAGGGTGCAGCGGGCGGATGCTGGCGGGCGGGGAGGGAGGCCCCTGGCGGCGGCACGCGCTGGGCCCGGGGCTGGGGTTGGGTTCAGCGAACAAGCTGACGGCGGTGGCAGCAGTTGTTAAAGGGGGAGCGGAGAGCGGCGCTCCGGCGGTGGCGACGGAGGCGGTAAGCGCTGGCTTGGTGGCCGGCGCCCCGAAGGCTACCCCTTAGCTGGAGGGGTTGGAATGAGCTACCAGCATTCTCCCATCCCGGGGCGGGGGGCGGGCCACGGAACATCCCCGAGGCCAGCCTACGGCGGGCGGGGCGACAGCCCACCGCCGGCCCCGTCCGAGTTACGCTGAGGGGGGTTGAAGGGGAAAGGGAATGAAGGGGGGAACCCTGGCAGCCGAGGGGGGCCCAACGCAGGCAGCCGAGGTCGAACGCGGGCGAATGCGGGCGGCTGCGGCTGTGGCAAGAGCGGAGCCTGGCTCACCATGCGCTGCAGCGGGTTGCCGGTCTTCTTGGCGATCAGCCACACCTTGCGCTCCGGAACCCACGTGGTCACCACCTCGGCCGCCGGCCGCAGCTCGCCTGGGGGGGGGGGTGGCGGCGGGGTGGCGGGGGGGGGGGCAGAGTTTGGGGGTGGAAGTTACGGGCGCGTACTCCTGGCCAGCAGCAGAGCTCCCCGCTTCTCTCAAGGGTCGGCACGGGCAGCGGCAGAAGTCAGTGGCCGCGGTACGGTAGCGGCCGGAGGACGGAGGACCTGCCTCCCGCCAGCCCGACCGTGCCTGAGTCCCCACCGCCCCTCGCTGCCGCGCCGGGAGGCCGTGGTCCGGCCCTGCCCGGCTCCTGCCCTGTCTGTGTGTTTTAAGCCGGGCACGGCCAAAGGTCGGGCCCCGCCTCCCGCCCCACCCCTCCCCGCAACTCAGCTAAAGCGTAGCTCCTGCCGCTTCCCCGCTACCCTGCCTCAACCCCCTCCCTCCCCGCACATCCGCCCGTCTCCGAGTCCCGACCTGCCCCGCCCCATCCCCCTGCCAACCGCCTGCCCCTCACCCCCTCCATCCCCTCTTCCCCGCCCCACCCGTGTCCGGGTCCAGAATGGGGGCCACGTCGAGCAGCTTCTGCTGCAGCGACTCGGCCCACTTCTTCTCCCGCTTGGGGGAAACCTAGGTGGGGCGGGGCGGGGCGAGGCGAGGCGGGTGGGGTGGGGAGGTCGTGGAACATGTGCTTTCATGGGACGGGCTGGCATCCGGCAGCATTCTCCCGTCCGGAGGGCAATGGCGGTCAGGGTGGTATTGGGGCGCCCCAGCCGCGCTCCGAAGTTGGGGCGAGAGGACTGGATCAGTATCACACCGACAGGGAGCGGAGCGACAAGGGCGCGGAGAGCAGGTCGTGTGTCGGGGCAGGCGCCCTTGCCCTGATAGGAGACCCTCCCACCAAACCCTTACACTCCAGCTGCAGCAGCACCTCCAGGTGCCACGACCACCTCCCAGCCACGCCTGGCTTCCGCCGGCGGCCAAGACAGCCTGGCCAGGCCCCCGTAACGTGTTGAGGCAGCGCAGGGGAGAGAGCACCACTCACCCCGACAGCGTACCACATCTTGCGACCCATGCCGATCGCGGCGCGGTTGATGCCGATGACCTCCCTGCGGGAACCCGGGGGAAGGGGAGTGCATGATTGCATTGGCGTTCAAGGCTGCGTTGAGCGGGTTGGGGCACCCAGCAGCGTTATCTCAGCAGCTAGCAGCACTCTTTCCTCCACCGGGACGCCCCTGCCTCAGGTTGCCGACAACAACGCAAGACGGCCACAAGTCCTTCCGTTGCGTATGCGATTCGGTGTCCGCGATGCGACCCGTTTCCCTTGTTCACTAACCCCTGCCGAGGTCGTCCTGGTCAGGGTGCGCATGTGTAAGCGACCCGTCGTTTCCAACGAAGCAGCAAAGTGGGTAAGGAGACCGGCACGCCGCGGCTGGGGTAGGCTGGGGGAGAGGCGCTGCAAAGAGCCAGGCTGGGGATGGGTACGGGGTACGCGGTGCGGGGCAGAACTGGCGAGGCGGAGGAGGGCGTTGCCCGACGGATGCACCCCGTAGCGCTGGCCTGCCGAGGCCCTGCCAGGCATGGAACTGCGCGCACTCAAGCGGTGCGACTACAGGTCCACCGCAGCAGCTGGGCCGCTGCCGCCTCTGTTGCCACCTCATTCCCGACAGCTAGCAGGTCGCCGCTGCTGCCGTGCCAGCCCACCAGCCCAAAGGGCCGGCTCGAGACCCCGCCTGAGTCGCACCGCCCCCCCGCCACGCGGCCCCGGGGAGGACGCCCGCCGCGCAGCCGCGCCCCACTGACTCTGCTCTCAGTCGCCCCGCCCCACGCTACTCACCCCTGCTCGTTCATCTGCAGGGCCATCCGCTGAAGGGCCATCTCCGGGCTCTCCACGGCAGCGGCGGCGCGGCCAGCGGCGCCGCCACGGCGGTTAGCTGCGCGGCGCTTGGCGGCGATGGCAGCTGCCGTGGGCGGCGGCAGCCACACGCCGGAAGTGGCGCCGGCCCCGGCGCTGGCGTCCTCCGCCGCCTCCTCGGCGGCAGCCCGGCGGCCACGGGTGGAGACGACGTCGGGCAGCGCCACCTCGGCGGCCTTCGCCTTTTTGGTGGTGCGCTTGGCCTTTGGCTTCGCCGGCGCCGCGCCTTCGGTATCGCTGTCACCATCGGCGGCGGCTTCGCCGTCGGCTGCCGTGGCCACCTTCTTGCGGCTTGTCCGTTTGGGCTTGGCGGGGGCCTCGGCCTCGGCGGCGTCCCCGGTCGCGGATTCGGCGGTCGCCAGCTCCCCGTCCGCTTCAGAGATTGGCTCTAAAGCCTTCTTTCGGACGCTCCGTTTGGGCTTGGCCGGCTCGGCTGAGCCATCCTCGGCAACGGCATCCGCCTCGGCCGTTCTGCTCCTCGTCCGACGAGCTGGCTTAGAAGCCTCCTCCGCAGCCGCAACCGATCCTTCATCGGCAACGGCGGTGGCTCGGGCCTTCCGAGCTCGCGTCGGCTTGACCTCAGTCACAAGTTCAGCCGCCGGAGAGGCGTCATCAACGGACTCTTCAGTAGTTTTACGGGCACGCCTGGCATGTGCTGAGATGCACCGAGCAACAGCAGCACGGTGAAGACCCGGCTGCGGAACAGCCGGACCCACAAGCCGGGCCAGTAACGCCCGATTCATCGTAATTTGGGCTGCCGCTAATGCGCACGGACGCCCTTGGCTTTGCCAGCATGCGGACCCTTCGATCGTTCCAACCGACCGTTAGTCGTTTCTCGCGTCGGCCTTGGACAGCTGTACGCGCTGCATGGATGGGGTGGGACGTATGTGCTGTCGAGACCTTAATGTGGCACGGGTGAAGGTGAGATTGATGGCTGGACTTCGACATGCCGGCATGCGCCCTGCTGCTAATCCCCTAGCTGGCCGATTCGACACAGCAGCACAAGATGACGGCTGATAACTCCTGTGTAACGATCGTCCAGGTCCATGCCCATCTCCACCGTTGAACCAGAGCCGGCTCCGTATCCAACAGTCGTGATACACCGTTGCATGCGGCGCCCTGTGCAGCACGCTCTGCTCTGCGTGCTGTTGAAACGAAACGATGCATCAGCGAGCGTAGCGCGAAAGCGTGCTGTGCCTACACGCGACTCAGATGCACGACATCTGTGTCGCTCCAGGCAAAGCGTGATGCCAGCAGCGCCCAGGCAAATGTGTTTAACTACACGATCACCACGTCCTGTCACTGTCGGGCACCCCTGCCGGTGCCATGGGGCAGCCAAACACCTGCTAGCTATTCCTGCGAGGCTACAAGGCCATGAGCCCCACACGCACCAGAACCCCAAACACCGCGCTTGAGAGGGGACCGCCACACCAAGCACAGCGCGAGGGCAACACAAGCATCGACGTCGCGACAGCCGACTCATCAATGGTAACGCAACCTACGCCCCGGGACGGGACCTACAAGCGCAGGATGGTCACATGTATACATCATATGTTGATGAACCTGGTTCGCCTGATATTGTGTCTGCGTCTACAGCCATCAGTCGAGGCGCGTCCGGGCTGCTTGGCACTCCGCACCCTCGCAACCAACGCCACACGGCCGGCAGGGCAAAAGGAGGCTCTCCGGGACCCGCCAAGCCCAGCCCCAACGGCCAACACGCCCACGCACAGCACGCTGTCCGCCAGACTGAGTGAAATGCGCCCCGATATGCGCGGGCGCACTGGCACTTTCCCCGCCAACCGGAAGGCTGCAGACAGCCCCGCTCGCGCCGTGGAGCAGCGGGGCACGCGCACCAGCGCCGCTGTTGTAAGGCGGCCAGGTCGGAGGCACATGAGCCCATCGGCCTGAAGCACTGCTCGGCATCTGGTCTCCGCGGCCGGGCAGGTCGGGAGCCAATCGGCACGTGTGGTCTGCAGCCCCTCTGTGGGGATCCTTGACCTCGTTTCACCACGCAGCCGGGATGGGCACGCGGTGACCAGCCGGCGGGGCGTCCGGGGGCTGCCGGGTGCCTGGGCAGGCGCCCCTGGCGCGTCCTGCCCAGGTGGGCTGCGCCCACACAGCACGCCCACCGCCAACATTGCGCCCACCCCACAGCCAATAAGACGCCTCAGTGGCGCAGCCGCTGCTCAAGCCCCCCACCCCCTGCACGGCAGCGCCCAGCGCCTGAGCGCCTCCCAGCTGCTGCTGCGGCAAGGGCGGACGGTGCCGTTAGGGGCGGCGCCACTGCCCGCTCCATCGCCCGCCTTCCAATGCCAGCCTGCCGGCCCATGCACCATCCGCGTGTACTCTGCCGGGGCCCGTGCCCACTGGGGTCATGAGGCGCCCACCAGGCCGCGTGCGAGCGCCAGCCGCCGGGTGTGCTCCAGCAGCGCCCCCCGCATGACGCCGCTGATGGTGCGGCAGCCCTCGCGGGCGAGCTCCAGAACCGTCTGCGGGGCGGGGGAAGGTGGGGGAAGACGGGGCACGGGGCTGTAAGGAGGAGGCTGTGAGGAGGAGGCCGCACACGGCGTCGGTCGCCAGCGGCGCTGCCCAGGACAAGAACGGGTTGCGCTGCAGTGGTACCGGTACCGTGGGGCTGGAGGTGTGGTTCGTGCTGGAGGCTTGTCGGTACTGTGGGGCGAAACTCCGGACGCGGGGCGACGGGGCGACGGCACACGAAGAGTAATTCCGCCGGAGGCGGCGCGATGCCCCACCCCCCCGGCTTCACGTCGGCCCGAAGTTATGTGATGCCGTTCCGACACACCCTTCCCCCAACCAACCCACAACCCATCGGCACAGTGACCCAGCCCTCCGCCTTTCCAGCAACCCAGCGTACGCAACCCTAAAGCCAATCGAACAGCCACGGCAGGTACGCACCCGCCACACACCCCACCCCCACGCGCGCCCACCTCGAACGTCTCCACCGGCAGCCGGCTGTCCATCTGCATCAGCACCAGCTTCTCGCTGCGCGGAGCGAAGGCGATAGCTAGGTCCGGCCCCCCGCCCGAGTCCTCTGTGAAGTTGAGGTCCAGCAGGGGCGTGCCGTCCAGGTGGCCAGCGGCGCAGGACGCCACCAGGTCGCGAAGCGGCACGCCCGCCGCCGCCAGCGCGAGCACGGCGGCGTTAATGGCGGCGCAGCGGGTGCCGCCGTCGGCTTGGAGGACCTGGCGAGGCCGGGCAAGGGAGCTGCGTACGTGGCGAGGGTGTGGGTATATGGGCGAGGGCGCGGATACCGACCTCGAAGGATGCAGCATCTCGGTCCCGCGGTCCCTATTGCGCGTGCAAACGCCCACCCATGGCGCCTGTCCCGCCCAACAGCAGCATCCCGCCAGCAATAGCGCCAAACCCGCGTGCCACCCACGCCGGCGCGGCCTCCTCGCAAACCCCACCTGGACGTATACGTCGATCTGCGACCTGGGGAGCAGCTCCGTGAGCACGGCCTGCTCCAGCGTGTTGCGGATGACCATGCTCAGCTCCGTGGAGCGGCGGTCGCCCTTGCCGCGGCGCCGACGCTCGCCTGCGCAGAGAAATAGGGCGGCAATGCCGGGAGCAGGGAATCACAGCGGTCACAAGGCTTGCCTTCGTTGTCCACCAACCGACGCCCGTCGAGTTCCCCTGTCCCGGTCTCCAGAGCCCCACGGCGCCCCGAGGCCGTATACCCGCCCCAGCTCCTTGCTTCTACCTGAGCCGACCAATTCTAACTCCCTGACTGCTAGAGAGGGCGAGCGCTAAACCACGGTGCTGAAGAACCCGAGAGCGCAGGACCGGTGCCCCCCTGCTGTCAGGCTCCTGCCTCGATCGGCACTAGTCGGGGTCCGAGGCAGCCGCCCGCCGCACCTGTGCTGAAAGCCGCCATTGAGTATTCGCACACCACTATCGCCCGGTCCTCACGGAGGTCTGCGCGGCGCGTCACCGCATGCGGCCCAAACACAGCAGCCAAGACCTGTGGAAGAAAGGGGCAGTTCGTCGCGCCGGATGCGCGTTGTGGCTAGGACACGGGAGGAGGCCTGGGGGCAGGGCGAGGAAGCAAAACCCTAGAGGGGAGCCGAAGTTGGGGGTGGGGTTTGCATACCTTGGTGTTGCCCATCTCAAAGATGGCGGAGCCATCGGCGCTGGTAAGCACGTCAAGCTGGCAGTTGATGCGCCGCAGCTCCCGGGGTCTCCGGCCGTCAACCCGTAGACCCTCGGGGCTTACGAACTCCATGCGGCGCGAGTAGCGACCTCCCTCCGCACGCCGCTACTCCCCGTCGCCGCCAACCGCAGCACCCGGTCCCGTCACAGGCCAACAGAGCGGCCTTCCCCTTATCCGGGTCGATGCTGTCTTGGTAACGTTTACAGATGACGCTTGTTGTATCAGGCTGTAAGAATAGGCGCAAAGTGCCAGGTGCTAGTGAGTCTAGGGTGAATGCCTTTGCTCATTGGGAAACGAGGTTTGTGCCAGATCGGTCTGTGGCGAGCGCGCGGGCATTGGGCATCCCCGATACGACGTTTGGGTAGCTCATTCCCTCTGCCCGCAGCCTTTCACTGTATATTCACCCACCGCTAACTCGCGTATTTCTTCTGCATGCACTATGCCCCACATATAGTCACTCGAACGCCCAAGGAGAGGGTCTCACAAAATGCTGACACAAGGTAGCGATGCGCAAAACGACGACATTCTAGCTAGGCCTCTGGTGAATGGCGAGCTGCTCCCGCCAAACGGGGCGGAGGACTCGAGCCTTACGGTGTCAACCGCGCAAGCAGACAAGCCGTCCGGTCCGGTGGACGTGTCCAGCGTCATCACGCAGGTCACGCAAGTCACCTCGGTGAACGCGCACAGACCGGTGGCGAACTTCCGCGTGACGAGTCATGCCCCGCCCAAGACTTGGCGCCGTCGGTTCCGTTCGCTCCTGTGCTGCTTCGCGCCTCAGAGCCAAGGCTACTTTAGGCCGCAAGAAGGGGACTATGCTGGCGGCAGGTTCGTCCCGCCGCAGCCCCCAAAGGTGCACCGAGAAGTGCTTATTGGACCGAAACGGACAGACGACCTCGACAAGAAGACCCTGGTGCTGGACCTCGACGAGACGCTCGTGCACTCCTCCTTTAAGCCCATCCCCAACCCCGGTGAGGCTCCTGCGTGTCGAGCGCATGCAGGGCACCATAGTTTTTGTTGCGACACGATCTCCCCCTCCTGCTATTTCAAATCATGCAAATGATGGCCTCTCAAGGCAATCTAGGCGCACTGCGACGCCCCGCGCTCATTGTTTGTTACCTGCCGCACCGCAGACTACATCTTGCCGGTGGAGGTGGACGGGAAACTGGTAGACGTGTACGTGCTGAAGCGGCCGTGGTGCGACCACTTCATGGAGAGCGTGGGTTCCCGCTTTGAAGTGGTCGTCTTCACGGCCAGCCTCGCAAAGTACGCGGACCCACTACTTGACCTGCTTGATAAGCAGCGCCTCGTCCGGTGGAGGTTGTTCCGGGAATCCTGCTTCCCCTACGAGGGCAACTACGTGAAGGACCTGAGCTGCCTTGGGCGCGACCTCTCGCAAACCATCATCGGTGAGCCTCCTGGCCATGCGAGCAACCATAGCGTAGGCTCAAAAGGAGGGGGGCGCCGGGACCGGGCGGGGCCGGGCTTGTGCCGTGGCAATGTGGCGGAGCGGGGTGGGGCATCATCGGTGCCGGGCAGGGTCACCGGTGCCCCGGGCCGCCATCTCATCGCAGACGCGTTGCCAGCTATTGCCGTCCGTATCTTTCACCCATGACAAACATGCCAGCATTGAATGAGCGCCGTACACGCTCCGCGCGTCCCTTCGCCTGCCGCGCCTGCAATTGCGCTCCCACAAAACACAAGTTGGGTCCTCATCGCACGGCCACCCACCCAACGCACCCCACTCATGCATCCCGCATCCGCCCTCAACTCATCCCCGTCCCTGCTCTCCCCCGTCCAACCCCTTACCATCCCCGCCCCAGTTGACAACTCACCGCACTCGTACGTTTTCCAGCCGGCCAACGCGGTGCCCATCAGCACCTTCATCGACAACATGGACGACCAGGAGCTGCTGGAGCTGCTGCCCGTGCTTAACGAGCTCGAACACGCGCCCGATGTGCGGGTGGTGCTCGGGGCAAATCTCGGGCTACGGGACCTCAGCAGCTAAGGCAGCGACGGCGGCGACGACGGGGCGGCGGGCGGCAGCGGGTGGGCGCATATAGCCCGTTGGGGATGGTGCCTCCAGCCCCGCAGCCCGGGGCCGGCGCTGAGCAGCGCGAGCAGGCGCAGCTGCGCGGTTCCGCTGTGGGCTTGCGCAGCGTCTGCCCATCGGAGACGTCTGCGGAGCTTCATTGCTTCACCGATCCGACTGGCTAATGGCGCAGCGCCGGTGCCGCTTCTCAATGCTGGGGCGAGCAGCGGCATCCTAGGAGCTGTCCGCGCCTGGCGCTCAGTCGACGCTGCCCCAGCTTTCTGTGGCTTGCACGCACGCAAGGGTTACTGCGGACGAGTGTGGGACGTGACATTCTTTATTGGCCTGTGCAATTACTACATGGCATTACTTGACTCGTGCAGAGGACATGCAGCCGCCTGACCTTGGGCGGTGCTGTACATCTTGAGCGATGTACGGCGTGCGCTCGGTACAACAATGAACGAGTCCACAAGCGCAGGTATCGGCAACTGTTTGCCGGCCACGTCAATGTACGAATATGAGGATATTGTTGTCATCGCGTGTGCAAGGTTCTCTGGAAGGCTTGGTTGTGGCGCGGCGAGGTGGGGGGCTGTACTGTTGGTAGGTCCTGGGCACCGGCCCCCGCATTCCTCCATCCTCACGGCCGTGTTGCCACTCCGGCGGCCTCCACGCCGGCGGTGCAGCCCTTTGCTTCGGTGACCGGGCGAGCACGCGCGGTAGCCGCCGCCTGCTGCTGGCAGCGGCCTCGGCGGCGGGCGGGCGGCGGCGCGGCTTGCGCACGGTGCGTTGTGCAGGTTTCGGCGTCGCAGGTCCATCCCGCGCTCTCATCAGCTGCTGACCTGGGCGTTATGGTGCCGCCAGGCGGTGCCCCCAGCGACCATCGCTTAGGCAAGCCTGCGTCGGAGCCGAGTGACGATGCTCCCGTCCGCACTCAGCGCCATGGTGCGCCGGCGGATGAGCTCGGTTGCCCTTGGCATGCGAGCGTACGCCCGGGCCACCGGTCCTGCGCTCCCAGCGCGAGCCTCAGCCGTGTACGTTCTCCGTGTGGGGCTGTTGGAATGACATCCTTCGGTGCCCATGCGACGGACTCTCGCGGGAGGCGCCCGGGTCGGTAGGCAGGCTTTCGCATGTTTCAGGGGTGGGCCCCCTGTGTTCGCATGTGCGGGCTCGGCGGCTGCAAGGATGCCGCCTACCGTTGCTCGCGTGTTTTTGCTATGGCGCGGGGAGAGCCACGCGCTCGCAGGGGAGTGTATGCGAAGCTGCCGCTGTTTGGCGGGAGCGCGGAGCGAAGTAGGGGTGTTGAGGGTTGCGGGGAGTCGCATCCCTGCGCGGGAGGATTGTGGGGTTGTCCTTATATGTGACCCGACCGCTGCAATGGTGTCGTAACAAGTTTTCCTGGTTTCCCTTGTCCATCGCCGTGTCGTGGCTGTGTCCCATGGTGCCCGGGGTGGGCCCCAGCTCCCAAAGGCTGCGGTTCCGGCGCTTCTCTGCCGTGCGCCTAGGGTTTTGGAGGAGGAGGAAGGACGGGCGGCCGTTGCATGCGGCGGCACGGCGTGTACCATCCGCACCTCCTGATGCAATGGGACCACTGGCGCGGCGACTGCCCTGTGAGGCTTCACACTGTGCAGCCCTTGCTGCAAGCTGCCCTGGCGTCGCCGGATCGCGCGGCATGGGTGCAACGAGGGCCCTCGCTCGCGGGTACAAGCTGGGGCCGGTCCGCACCCGCTGACACGGGGCCGCGGACTGATAAGGTGGTCAATGTGCGGGTTCTCCCTGCGTGGGCTTTGTTGGTTGGTGTGGTTCTGGTAAACCGCCCACGTGTGTGTTGGACACAGGGTTGGACTGGGTGCATTGGTGCATAGTGTGTTGAGCGTAAGGCGCTTCTCTGCTGTTTCTCTATACGAAAGGTGGCTTTCGTGCGACTGTGGGCGAGGCGGCTCTGGCCGTGGCCCTGGCAGTGTAGCACCAAGCCGAGTGTACGTAAAAGAGTCAAGTGCCTTCGAAGAAAGAACTTTCCACTGCCGGTTATAAGGTGCCATATGGGTTTGGATTGCCGGGGCTTTGCGGTGTATCGACCGCCGTGGAATGTGGGTCCAACTGAAGGGGCCACGTTGCTGCCATTTGCGCGTGCGGACTTTGCCCCAGCCGCCCCAAACCCGCCTGAGCTTACGCCTCCAATAGCCGACTCATGCATCTGGCAAAGTGTTTTCTGTTTGATGAAGATGGTTGCATCATCTGCCGTCTGTTGCTGAGTGGGCAGCCGGCAAATGGCACGAGATTCGTGCCCCCTTATGTGAACGGTACAGCTGATCTCCTCCTGAATGACGGGTCCCATGCCACCTCTTTGCACTCGCTGCCGCTCTTACCCAGAACCATGGCCCCAACACCTAGCCACACATCTTTGTTATACATCACTACGCCATTCAAGCAGCATGATATGTGTAGGAATCAGCGGCATTCGTCAGGTGTGTCCACGAGAATGCGTTGGCAGTTTGAATGGGACACAGGCACACAACGGTAGTCAGCGGCTGGGTGGGCCGGGAGCCGGGAGACATGCACCAGCCAGCAGGCGATGCATGCAGACCAGACTAGGCGCATCCCAGCACGGCATGGCATAGGGTCACCCCAGAGAGAATTCTGGGCCGCATCGGGGGCTACGGTGGTGGTCGCCGCCGAACCAACATGAGGGACATCAGCCCTTCGACTACATCTGGAGCTGGGTCCTACAGCGACACCATCATTTCCACGCTTATGCTCGCCGTATGCGTCGTTTCATTTCAACACACCATCACCCATGTGCAAATGGACATGGGCCAGCCTCGCAACCCTTTTAACGTAGCTTGGCGTGTTGGGCGTCCGGACACGGCACTGCTGGAAGGCTGGATGCGCCACAAAACGCACGCATTTCGCATTCCCGCTCCTAGCCGCCCTACGAGTCCCAGCGCATACGCTCGGGAGCTGACGTGGCGTGGACCACGGCCTGGCGCTCGGGCACGCTGCACATCCGTGAGCAATGCCCCAAAGCCCAAACACGTAAACGGCCCCAAACCTGGCAGGCTGGCATGGACCGCCACCATGCACCCTGCTGCCCCTTCCCCCGCAAAACGCTAATACTTGTGCGCTTGGCAATAATCGAGACGCTTCCATGACAGCCAATCGTGCACGTTCGTATCGCTCTCCATATAACTGCTTCTGTGCAAGCACTTATGCCGGTAGGTGCCGTATCGAGGCCCGCCTTTTCCGGCAGTAGCTACCCAGGGCACACACACCGGTCTGCAGAGAAAATCACGGGCCGAGCAGCGCTGGCGACAAGGAATGCCCCGCTCCGGTAACAGCACAGCACCGCATTGGCAATGCTTCGCCGCTGTCGACACGGCTCGACACCTACATTCCATTCCCCCGGGCCGGCTGTGACGAAAGGCTGCCCACCCAACTGACACTGCCATGCAGCCGACCTTCATGCTCCACACGCTCCTCTCGTGCCGGTCCATCGCTCAAGGACACACGAGGTCGAACCCCCTTGCATTGCCGTCAGCGCTGACGGCCCCCCCCAACTGCGCTCCAGGCAATCCTCTAGAGTCTAGACTATGTTGGCGCTCCGCTGCTGTTCCAGTATTCCAGTGTCGGGGTCCTGTAACATTCGGACTCCTTCGTCTTCGTTTTTCCTGGCCCAGGGCACCCCTCCGAGGTCACCAATGGCCGTCTGCCAGGGACGGTGCGCGGGGAGTGGGGGTTGGGCCCGGACTGCTGCCAAGGCCGCGGGCCGCGGGAGAACTCCTGCGCGCGACGGGATCAAGGGCGGCGCCATGCGGGGGAAGTAAGGGGGAAGAGGACG
>LSYV01000042.1:679913-693303 GCA_001584585.1 Gonium pectorale
TAACACACACGTCTAGGAAGGGCAAGACCACGTGGCGTGGGCCAAGCAACGCACGCAATACGATAGCACCTGTTCGTACCGAAGGGCCCAAGGGAGGGGGGGGCGCAGGAAACACGGGGTAAGGTACAGCGTCCATTGTCACTCAAAAGCCAGGGGTGAGGCCTGGGGCCCAGTTGAGGGAGTTCGTTGGACGGCGGGGGGGGGGGGGTGCGGGGGGCGCAGCAGGGGCCACCTCTGTTGTAACCCAAGGACAAGGGGCGGAGTACGCACGAGGGCAAGGGAACCTCGGCAGCAGCAGGTAGGGCGTCCATCTATCGCCGTATTAGGGCGCACTCTTAGGGAGCCGCAACCGCCGTCTGCACGGCACACCTTGCTAAAATTTAGCCGCACCGCCAAAGGCGGTCCCTTGTAACTTGCTTGCTCAAGCAAGATAGGCTTTCCAACGAACTAGCCCTGACAGAACTGCCACATGTCTCTCCTCAGCCCAAACGCATGTGGATAAAGAATCAATGCAGCAGGCGTAACGCCTTGCAAGGACATGAAGGGTTCTCCAGGGTTCTCCCTCGCATGCCCGTGGTTCCCTGACATGTCGTAATAGGAATAGGAAAGGAGTGAGAAGTTGCACGGTCTCTCAGATAATAGAGGAGCTACACATATAGAGCTAGATAACATAGCAGTAGGCCTCAGCAGCAGCAGCTCCGGCGGCGACGATATGGAACACGTGCTGTGGCCGAGGAATAGCTTTAGGTTGCCTTCCGAAGAAGCCTGCGAAGCAATTATGCACGGGGCTGCCTCATTTCGCGTAGAAAGTGCCAAGCAACCCGCGGAAGCCGCGTCCGAATGGGAATCGCTGCTGAACTGCTGCTTAACCCTGCCCCCAATTGGGCATGGTAGGTGATATGGAGGCCTTGGCTTAAACCCTTGTCGTTGATGTTTGGGTGGTTTTAGAGGGCTTGCAATTGGTGGTGCCTCAGCAGCGTCCTCCTTCGCCCCAACCGCAGTGCCTCTCGAGCTCGTGCCGCGCCCGAGTACAATCGACGCTGTTCGATTTGTGGAGTCGCATGTCGGGCGCCTGCAAACTGGCTTAAGCCGACCACGGCCAACCGCATGGTGAAGTCCACTCAAGAGTGAGGTCGGCTTCAGGTGCTGACATGGTCCCCTTTAAGCGTATGCTCCCTTCAGCACTTGAAGCCTTGATGGTGTGGGTGTTCCCCAGGCTTGGAGGCAAGCACGTGAAGCACTGTCGTGTCTCAGTTGGTCGTTTGCTGATCTTAAGAACTTGGTCATAGCCGTACTTCTGTCTGCATTCATGCCCCTTGCCGATGTGCATCCTTCCTTTCGTGACGCGGACAGCTGCGGACGGTTCCTTTCTTCTTATTGCTTTTCGTAAACACTTGAATTGCGCCCGTGCGTACTCGTGGTGGCGTAGCGGTGAATGAGGCCTTCGCCCAACCTAAACGCTGAGATCATAATCTCTCCCGAAATGGACAGACGTGTCGGAACCTGTGTGTGCGTACTCCGATGCGTGCCCGTCCGAGATGCATGAATCGCCGCTCCTGAAGGGCGAGACTGGCACTGTCATGTGATCTAGAACTCCTGCATCACTGCCATGCGCAAACTGCTTGGCTGTGCACGATGACAACAGTGCTCATCCGATACTATTCTCTGTCAATTTTGGTGCAGGGGTGTCAGGGTGTCCAATGAATGGCTCCGTAGCTCGCACACGGAATTTGTACCGGTATAAGTGACAAGGGCGTAGGTAGGTTGCATGGGCCCATTGTTGCAGAAGGCTACAACGGGCTCTTCTGATGCGCATTGAGCCACGGTGACGTGTACATATATAAATTACGACAGAAGGGTGGGCAGGCGCGCCCCTTCTTGCTTGATGGTAGACTAAGGAGCGCGACGAAATTTTGCGTGCATCCAAAAGCAGCCATCATGAGGGCTTGAAGCGTATGGTATAGGTGTGAGGGGCAGTGCTGCAGTCCACTGTGTGCAGAGGAGGGGGCCCGCTGCGAATCTTTAGTTATGCTTAAGAGCTTGGGATGTTGCCATGTACGAAGGGGAATGAGGATGAGTAACTGCATCGGGTTGATTGTAACCACCGCGCAGAATATCCTTAGTACGACGGGCCATCTCCCAAAACGACAGCGGTTGATTAAAAACATCATGACCACGCGAATGGTCCACGCTAATCGGGGAACATCCTATCAGCACCGTCAGACGTATAAGTTTAACACCTGACCCAGAATAAAGTCAGTTGCTGAAGTCACCGTTTCCATATGCTTGACACTTGCACTAAAATTGCCCCCCAATCAGCAACGGCCAATGTTACAATTACCTTAGATTGAGGATCGAACCCTCTTGTGGATTTGCGGCGCAGTCAACTGTGAAGCCTAGCGTCCCGCGCCTGCGCCCCGCTGCCTTGCCATACAATTGCCTTAGCCCGCTTGCACATGGTCGGCATACCGAGGAGCTAGAGCCAGCTACAGCCCAGGTACACCGGCCGGGAGACTCCACTTAACGACGCCCCCGAGACAGAAAGCCGTCTGCTGCAGACGCAGGCTATCTTCTGCAGACACAATCCACGATCATCGCCTTCAAGCAGAAGCCCCTCCCTGCGGCAACATCTCGCCCATGCGCCAAGCCCCTCGACGCACTTGGCCACTGAAGCCCCCTAGGAAGACACTCCGCCGCCGCACCAGACGCCTGTGCGCCGTGCCCCAGCCCGCTACAGCGCCGCCGCCGGGCCGCCGCCACCCGACGCCACCAACGCTGCTGCCGCCGCGGCGCCGGGCGCAACGCTGCCGCCCACCTTGAAGCGGCTAAGGATCTCGGGCGTGAGGCGCACCATGACGGAGCCCGGCTGCGGCAGGCCCAGCAGGCCGTGGCGCTGCAGCCACTCGTTGACCATGCCTGGCAGCTTGGGCCCGTCTGCCCGGCTGTGCAGGCCCTTGCCCGTGATGATCTGCCAGTTCACGTTGGCTGCGGCCGCACGGCCGAGCATGGGCAAGGTGCAGCAGGCACTCGGTTTAGCGGCAGAAGGAAAGGGAGGCATGAGGAAGAAACAGAGGATTGGTATGGGGACAGCAAAGGCAAACGTTAGCAGAAGCTCAGCGTCGTTGGGTACTGTCACTGCTGCGCACGGTACCGGTACTAGCGTACCGAACCCTAGCTATTCCAGTATTCGCAGTTGTGTTCCGAACTGCCCGCTCTCTTTTGAAGGACAGGAGACTCCTCGTCACCCCTGCTGGCCCCTTCCGGCTCTCACCCTCCATGGCGCACAGCTTGACCAGCTGGTCGTCCAGCTTGATCATGGCCTCGTGCGGCAGCATGCCGTGCAGGTCGGTCTTCCACTCCTGCTGCAGCGCCGCGTTCACCTGCTCGAAGATGCGGGCAGCGGCCACCGACATGTGGCTCCTGATGAGCGGCTTGAGCGCCTCCGCCTGCAGCCATATTGCAAACAGAGAGCAGCACAGCGCGTGGGAGGGGAAAACGGGGGGACTTCAAGCTGTAACAAGAAGACAGTACCAAAGGAACATAGGAAGATGGACGCTGGTTCAGTAGTGCGTGTAGAGGAGCAGCCAGGGCGACATCAAAGATTCATCGGCCCCTCGACCCGCAACAGGCCGATAGGTTGCTGGTTGTGCGAGACGCTGCCAGCCCGTTGGCCTGCCAAGGCCTCTGGATCCTAGACCTCGTCTGACGTCGAACAAAGCTCACACCCGCCGCCCACACCGCCTGGCCGCTGCGCAAACCAGCTAGGCAAACGGATCCAAGGGGGCACACGTACCACATCCTTGAGCTCGCGCGCGACACGCTTGCCGTCTGGCGCGTCCGAGTGGTAGGCCGCGTGCGAGCCCTTCTTGAGGTGGTCCAGCACCTGCTGCAGTGCCTTGGGCAGCTCGCGGTTCTGCGACCAGAGCGCCTGCGGGCAGCGCGCCGGGCAGGCGGGGGAGGACAAGCAGCGGCGGGACGAGCACAATTTGTAGAAGTAAGGTCAGGCGCGTTCTGGGGAGGCAGGCTGCCGACATGCCCGACAAGGCGACGGTGCATACAAGCCTTGAAGCGAAGGCAGCTGCCCAGCGCATGCCACCGAATAATGGCCGCACCTGCTTCTCCTCGTGCGTCAGGCCGCCACCGCGCCGCAGGAGGCCCGCGCGCCGCTCCTGCTCCTGTGAGGGTGCCCACCAGAGACTATCAGCAACGATATCGAGGCGGAGAAGTGCTGTGCGGCACATGATGCCCCAGCTTCACTGCTCGCCACTAAGGCAACAAGGTTGGGCCCGTCAGCCTACCTGCACGGCGATGACCGAACCCTGCTGCATGATCTGCGGAAGGCTTGACTGGTAGACCGCCGTGCGGATAACCGACAGCACCTGCACGCAGGGTGCAGGGGTGTTGCCGTTTAACTTTCATGCGCACGCTCTACCTAATGTTCGGCACGTTACAAGGTTAGACGAGGCGGACAACCGCGAGCCCTGCGTCCCGCGCTGGTCGCGAGCACCAGTCCAGCTTGTTCAAAACGCAAGGGCGCCAGCGCAGCTTCATACATAGGCAGGGCGCTGCTCAAGAGCTTCCGGGGCAGTGGCCACCATCGACGCGCGGTGCACACAGCAGGCGTATGCGCATTTCTTGTCAACAACAGCAGACGGCATTCCGCACGGTTGAGACCGTGCCTTGCGCAGCTAGTTACCGTACCTTGGGGGACAGGCCCATGCTGTGGCAGTCCAGGCCGAGGGTCATCAGCATTCGAATCGGTCCCGTCACGTCGCCGTCGCCGCTGCCGCTGGGACCGGCCCCGGCAGCAGCAGCAGCAGCAGCAGCAGCAGCAGCCGCGTCCGCTCCGGCATTGTAGGCACCGACCGCCAGCGCTGCTGGGGCCCGGGCTTCGTCGAGGTGTCCGTTCGATTGCCAGCTGCGCACGCGAAACGCCACACAATGAAGGGCGTCAGCAGGGACGCAGATTGTCAAGAGGGACCCCCAGCGAAAGAAACTGTCAGCAGGGACGCAGATTGTCAAGAGGGAACCCCAGCGGAAGAAACTCAGTTGCGCCGGCACGAGAGCAGTCAGCCCATGCAATTTGCCAACCCACGTGAACAAGCTCATGCAACTTTGAACTACTGACTGGGCAGCCCAACACACCAGGTCCCCGACCCAGGACCCGGAAGAGCTCGTCGCACGCAAGACACCAGTACAACACCCCAGGTGGCACGTCTGAGCCAGCCCCACCTTGGAAGTCCTAGCACCGCCGCATTGGACCGCAGCTCCGGGCCGTTCGGGAGGAAGGAGCCCATTCCCGTGCCCGTGCCCGAGCGCCGCCGCTGCATCGGCGCGACGGGAATGCCGCCGGTGACTTTGGTGACGCCACCTACGATGCCGCCCGTAAAGCTGCCGCCGCCCAACCGGGTGGCTGCAGTGCCGCCACTGGCGCGGCGGCTGATCAGCGGCGCCTCGGCAGCGGCGCCGTCGTCCTCCCAGCCGAAGCCCGCACCGTCAGCCGGCAGGCCCCAGGCGTCACCGGCCGCAGCCGCGGCGGCAGCGGCAGGGACCGCGGCGGGGTTAGGGGCCGAGCTGCGCTTTGGCTCCGGAGCCGGCCGCTGCTCCTGCAAGCCCATGGACCGCAGCGCGCCGCGCGCCGCCTCCACGTCGCCGTCGTGCGTCGCCAGCACCTCGGAGAGCAGCTCCTGCAGCCAGTCAGCCAGCCAACCAGTCAGGCGGAGCCTACCCAAAGCGGATCCCACCCTTCGCAGCTAGCAGCAAATGTCATATGGACCCATACAACCTCTTCGCGGTACGCCTTCACCGCTCCCTTAACGTTCTTGGCAACAAATGCACGCACCTCGTCGACCTCGGGCCCAAACACGCGCACCAGTAGGCGCAAGCCGAAATGCTCATTGGCTGACCCGCTGGCCGCTGCCTGCCGCTGCTGCCGCTCCCGCAGCATCAGCTGGCCCATCTGCAGTGTGCAGACGTTACGGACCGTTGATCGATGGCATCGTACGAGGAGGTTAAGAGGGGGGAGAGCCTCTGGGCCAGGGCGAAAATATCGCCAAAGGGGAGAGCCTCTGAGCCAGGACGAAAATATTATGGCGCTCAATGCCGTATTGCCTGTTGCGACGTGGCCTGAGGGTCGAGGAGCACCATCAAATTCTATGCACCTGCACACGTAGACACAGGACGCCGGACCTACAGACTCTGCAGAGTTCCGGTCGCAAGAGAAAGCCCGGATGCATGCCGACTTGACTCATGAGACCTCCGCTGCCTTGGGTGCCGGTCTAGAACCTGGCGTGGCCTAAAGACGCGCATCGCGTGCCCACTTCATCGCGGCCGCGCCAACCCCCCATGCCCACGACGCGCCCCCGCGTGCCCGTGCCCCGCACCTCATCGGCGATGTCCTCCACCGCGTTCAGCACGTAGTCTTCCATTGCGCTGTCTACCGCGAAGGATGAGTTGGGGCCCTCGGGGCTGGCGCCGTGCTGCTGTAGCGGGGGCAGGGACCGAGCGTGCAAGGCGCTTGCAAGAGACGAGCGGAAGGCGACAGAACAGAACTTTTTGCATGGAGCCCGCACGCCGGTTAACGCGGTGGGTCAGCGTAAATTACAGAGTGTGCGTGAGGGAGAGTGCGGGCGTAAGATTCCACCGAGTGCAGCCACTGCAAAGGGCTTCGTAAATATATTATGAACCCAGCCGACGCAGACTCAAGGGGAGGTAGGGCCCTCGGGCCGCAGTGTGCCGCACCCGTACCTCCGCCAACTGCCTCGCCAGCGCGGCGTCCGACTCGGCCTGCGGAACACGGACGGTGGCAGCGCACGGCATTGAGGGCGCGAAGCTCGCATTGAGGCGCAAGGGCATGGGTTGTCGTTGAGACACCTGGCACTGCAACAAGCTGCTCAACAATACGCAGTCCCAGGGACCTGGGCTGCAGCGGAGGCATGTCAGCCGTCGCGCCGTTGGCCACCCTGCAGCAAATGCCAGAGGCTTTGCCTTGCACGAATGTTCGGTCTGGCTGTGCGTTTCCGCCCTTGACCCTGTTTGTTTGGTGTCCTTGAGACTGCTGTCCAAAGCAAAAGTGCTCACGCCCAGCAGGTTACATAACCTTGACATGATGACGGGTGAACCCGGTCACCACCCACCTGGCGCTCCATCTCGATCTGGCGGTATTTCTCCATCTCATATTCCTCGCTCAGGAACTGCAGAGACTGTGGGCATAGAAAAACAGAGCGTGGGAAGGTGGGCCCAGTGCAGGCACGCAGGCAGGCAGGTTCACTCGGCATACCAGACGGTCGTCCAAGTATCAGTGTGCATTCTTCGCGCCTTCCGACCGTCGCATGACCCCGGGAGCCGGAGACCACGGGGATGGCTATAATGGGCTGCTTTTTGCTTGTCGGAGGACCACCACCATGGTGACCGAACCCCCTGCTCCCTCACAATCACAAACGACAGCGGCTGCCCGCAACGCCCTCACAATGACCGTGCACACAGCCCCAGCCACTACCCCGCGGCATACAAGCCTACGCTCGTAAACTGCGCCTGTCCAACCAACGTAACGACAGGGTGCGCACCCTCTCGACGCTGTTCTCGAACAGGGTGAGCGTCTTCCGCAGCTTGTCTTCCTCGACGGTGGGGAAGAAGATGCGCAGCTCCTCCAGCGCATCATCGCAGCTCTCCTCGCCCTCCTGGACGTCGGTGCGAGAGGGCATCGAATGGGAGCCGGGAGGCGAATAAACGAGGGCATAGTGTCTGGTTAAGCAGTTGGCCGCTACCTGCCTCGTCCTCCGAGGCGACGGGCGGAAGGGCCTTGGAGGCGCTGGGACCGGGCCGGCGCTGTAAGTCAGCGCGGCTTAGTCCTTGGGCTTTCAACAGGCCTCAGCTCCGGCGCAAGCGATTACCGCACGCACGCAAGCGAGCACCCACGGTCACGAGGGCCCCGATGGCAAACGGTGCCGTATCTGGTCTCTACATGCTCGGGGCCCCTTGCTACGACAGCCACTCACCGCCTCTGCGTCCCAGCCGTAGTCGCTGTCACCCAAGTCCTGTGCCGGGGGACAAAGCATCGTAATGTAAGCAACACATGAGAAGTGAGGGCAACGCGGCAAGGGGCAGGGCGCATACCACCCCATGAAGATGACTTAGACCAGGAAGGAAGGAAGCAAGGAGAGAGTGTCCACGACAGCGTCTGGTAAGAGCGTATGACTCAGATGCCTCCTGGTGTCCTGGAGGAAGACTGGGTTGCTCGGTTTCCCAGTCTTACGACCTGCCACGTACCTGCGCCTTGGCACCGCGGGGCGAGCTCGCGCCGCTGCCCTTCAGTGGTGTGGCGCTGGACCTGATAGGCAGCTCCGGCGTCGCCGCCTCCGACGCGAAGATTCCGTTCGCCTCAACCGGGAAGCCAGCGGCCGCGCCCGTCGTCTCTTCAGCCGCAGCGACCGCCGCAGCAGCAGCCGCGCCCAGGTCCATGCAGCCCCACGGGTCCGCCGCGGGGCAATCCTCCCAGGTGCCGACTCCGTGGCCTTCCTTGCCGCTGCACGCGCTGATGCCGCCCTGCTGGTCACCGCCGAAGCCACCATCGCTGTTTTGCGCGTCCCAAGCGTCGTATGAAGTGACATTGTGGGTTTGTTTCTGAGCATGGGACACGCTTTGGAAAGCACCGGTTGCGCTCCCGCTGGCGCCGCCGCCGCTGCCGCCAGCCCCTGACGTGCTGTGAAACTGCGGAGTCGTGAGCATGCCTCCGCCGAACACCTCTGCGCTGGGGAAGGCCTGGCTGGTGCCGCCAGAAGCAGCCGCCCCGTCATCGTCCCCGGCCTGACCCAGAATGAAGTGCGCCGCTTCGTCCATGTTGCCGCCCAGCTGCGCGAGGACGTCCTGGCACATCGCGATGTCGAACATTCCGCCAACCTGTGAGTCGGTGAAGGGTAAAACAGTGGGGCATTCATGCTCACAATCCGCGCCTGTCTACCGGCAAGCACACAAGAGCCCGCCAATCCTGCTCCACAAGACATCGCCTTCTGCGGTAGAGCTGCATGGGCGACGCAATCAAGCGCGAGCCTAGGTTGCGCGACGGTGGGACCCGTGCGTGTACGCAGCGCACGGGTCCCGCCATCAGTCCCACTCTCAGTTCCTAAGGCCTTTCCTTCGCGCCTTCGCCGCTCACGCACCCGTGTGGCCACAGACACACTCAGCGCGCATTCCCGTACTCAACCAAGCCAGTGGCACAGACTGCAGGCAGGAGGGTTGGGGTCGCCTTGCAAAGCGCAGCCTGACATGTCGCTGCCCAGCTCACCAGCTCGTGCAGCAGCTCGGCCTTATGCAAGTGCTGTGACTCGTCCGCCTGGTTTGCAGCCGCCGCCGGGCGCATCCCATGCTCCTGAGCCGCATGCACCGGCACATCCGCTGCAGCGGGTGCAGCAGCGGCGGGGTTTACCGTGGCCGCTGCGGCGACGGACAGGGCCGTCATGATGGGCAACGGCGGCTTGGGAAGCGACAAGGGCACCGGCAGGCTGGTCACCGCCAGCGGGGCCGGAAGGCTCGCCGTCGGCAACGGAAGGCCTGCCATCGGCACCGGCACGATCGGCATCGGCGCCACCAGTGGAGCCGGAGGGCTTGCCAGAGCGTGCGCTCTGTGCGCCGCGACGCCTGCAGCTGGCAAGGCAGAGGGGCCGCTTGGCGCCTTCATTGCAGCGGACGCCGAAGCGGCAGCGGTCGCCAGGAGCACCAGCGGGTTGTACGGCATGGCCGCGGGCCGTGAAGCCGCGGCATGCGCCTCGGGCGATGGCGGGTCGTTCGTGCCTGATCCAGCTGGGGTTGGGGCCTCGGGGCCTTGAGGTTCAGTTGGGTTGATTGGCTGCAGCGGATTGTATCCACCTGACGCCCGCGCCTCGGCGAGTGGCGCAAGGGCCAAGGCTGATGCCGCGACAACAGTCGTCACTTGAAATTGGGATTCATTTATCGCGGCCTCCGACGTGGGTGAGCCTTGCTGCGGTGGCGTGGCAAGGGGATTGTACTTGAGGCCAGGGGTAAGCGAGGGCGGCTGCTGGGCGACGGGCGGCGTAGTTCCAGTTTGGAGGGTCTGAGATGCGGCTTGGGCAGCGTTCAGCAGATGGCTAAGCGGAGTAGGCGGTGTCCTTATTACTGCGGTGGTGGAGGGTCCAAGTCCTACAGCCTGCAAGGGTTTGTAGGGTGAGCTACGACGTGGTTCCGCGGCGTCCTCGCCGCCAGTACCGCCGGGGCTCAGCGGCTGTAGCGCATGGGCGTTTTGGGCGGCGGTTGGGGTGGTGTCGGTAGCGACGACGAGGGTAGGAGGCCTGTAGGCGCCCGGACGGCCAACGGCGGAGTGCGCAGCTCCGCGTGTGGCGGTGTTGACCGGCATAACCAACGGAATAAGATTGCCAAGTGTAACATCTGCAGGTGTAGCATCTCCAGGCGCAACGCCTCTGACAGCGGAGCCAAGCGTCGAGTTCGCGTGCATCTCCGACAGCCTGAACGTTCGCCAAACACGCCTTCACCCAGGACCTAACACACTGCAGAAATACGAGGAAGAGCTCCAGGCGTATGTACACCAGCAGGACGAAGTTCAGGCAATGGTGAGAAGCTCCAGATTTCACGAGCGGGAGAGCTGGCGCAGCACCACGAGAGAATGAGTAGAATTGCTCGGCTGAGGCCCAAGGCAAAAGCCAGGGACGGCCAAGACGACCGGGGCTTGCGGTGCGCCCAAGCCGGCCTAGGAGCGATGCTCGCCACATCGTGGCAAGAACTCAGAGCGCCAACTTCTCAAGTTCATTTCTCGCTGTGAAGTGAAAGCTTGGGGTTTGCAGGCGGACCATACGGACTGAAGCAGAATGCACGGGAAAGCGTTTAGCCTTGCACCGCTGGGGAAGCGTTGGCCAAACGGGTATGATGTGCGTCCGTCATACATGTCGTACATGTCACACGGTTTTCTTCGACACACGCAACCCGGAGACAACCCCCGGAAGGTTCTTCCTGCGATTTGCCTGGGGTTGGGCGTGGGCGGACGCAGGACGGTGGCAGCCAGCAGCTGGGCCCCAGCAACCCCCATCATGAGCCACGAACGGGTCAAAGGGTGGTGCGCGCGCGAGTCGCTTTGAGTCCAAGGGCCCTCTGCCCGCCGTTTGCTCGCGGCAGTCACCGTGCACTCCAATCAGCCCACAGCCCGCTGCCGGGCCTTGGAGCCACGCCAGCGGCTGATTTGGTCGCAGCATGCTGCCGTGTGCCGATGGATCCCACCTTACAACGTGTAGGAGCGACGGCAGCGGCGCCGCCGCCGCGCCTGCCCCGCGGCCGACCCGGCGGTGCTTGCATGACTGCACGGGCTCGTGACACGTGTAGGTGCTGCGTGCCCTGTGTGTTATGCTTGTTGGTCCTACAGGTACAACTACTAGGAACCGCACCTGGCTGCGCCGGCGGGACAGCCGCTGCTGCTGCGGGGGGCGTTGCCGCGCTGCATGTCGCGTGGGCGGCGGCGGCGCGCGGGTCCTGGGGGACTTCCCCCCTCGGCCCGCACTTCTCGGTCGCGCTGCCAGCCGCAGACCCGCTGCTGCCCCACCTGGTCTTTCTCCACAGAAGAAAAAACTGGAGGCGCAGGAGGGGGCGGAAACACAGGCCGTTCGTTAGCTGGGGAAAGGAGGCCGCAGCGCCGAGGGCAGCAGCGGCGGCTCCAGTAGCTGGGGTGGAGATGGGGGAGGCAAGGCGCAGCAGGGCCCGTGCTTTCGGATAAGTGGCCAGCTGCAACAGGCGCTAGCCGCCACCGTCGCCACTTCCAGCAGCACAGGTGGCGGCAGTGGATCCGCCTCTCGTGCTACTGCGAAGGCGCGGCTGAGGTTGCGCTGCGTCCCCGGATCCAGTTACAGGTACAGTTGGTGCTGTGTCAGAGGCAGGGGCCGGTGGGAGCGGCGTCAGGCGGCTTCAGTTCCTGGCGCTGTGCGATCCCACCCCCAGGCGCGCCGTGTGCGCCTTGTGGTCGCGCATCCCGCACCACGGGCTCTCTGACCCGGATGCATCATACTGGATACATGTCATTGTGAGCCTGGGGGCTACGGCCGCCGGGCGAGGCGCGCATCCCGCACCACGAGGGCTGCTCGAGCTGTGGACGTGGCGCAGCAGGCCCTCACGCACTGACTGCTATGTCGTCGGTGCAGTTCTTGCCTCATTTCAGTCAACGCGCAAGAGTGTCCTGGACCAACCGTCTCGTTAGGACACAGACTCACAGTGTCATGTACCCACGCAGCGGGTAGAGGCAGGGCGCAGGCGCCGATGCCGGGTCGCGGCGACGCCACAGAAGCTCGCGCCCGCAAAGCCTACCCTCAGCGGAGGTGCATATGCGGAGCAGGCGGGTTCCGACGGAGCGGCGGCGGCGCCATCTTGACGTCAGTATGCTAAAGACGAGCAGGGAGCCACGTCCAAAAACGTAGATCGCGGGAGAGGTTGTCATGGAGGAAGAGGCGGGAGTGCGTGGTCCCACATGCATCCCACCAGCACCAGCGTGCCTTCCCTGCCGCGGCCCTGGCGGCCGGAGCTGCTACAGGAAGCGGCCTCTCACGTGCGGACGTGTGGGGGTCATGGGGAGCACTGGGGGGATGGTCGCCACAAATGCGGAGACGTTACGCGGAGTGCCTGGCGGCTTGCCTGCAACCCCTCTCTGGGTAGCCTGTGATCTGGAATCTTCAAGGGAGCGGGGAGGCAGAGGCACGCGGGAGCGCTGAGCGGGCCTCTGGCCGGGATACACACTGGATGGATGACATGTTTACATCGTGAGTCTGGGGGCTACGGCCGCCGGGCGAGGCGCGCCATCCGGTGCCCCGGCCGCTGTGCCAACTGCCAGGCACTCTCTTGCCAGTGGTGCCGTGGCGGTAGGGATGCCATGGGACCCTGACTCCGCCGACACAAACGTCCTCTCCGTGAAGGCACGTCACCAAACGCTCAGTCAAGCGACGCCCCGCCAGTCCCGCCGCACCGCAACCGATGCAGTACTCTAGCCTTGGCCTGCCTTGCCGCGACTTCAACCGCTCGCAACAGCAACAGAACATATGTTTGGAGGCACAGCCGTGCTTGCCAAACAAACATTGCAACATGCAAAGAGTGTAGCGGCCTACGATCGTGCAGGGGCAGGCGGTATGGGACAGCATGAAGCATACCGCTGTTCGGGGCGCAGCGTACGGCCGGCGGCGTACGACTGTGATGCACCGTGCTATTGGGCTGCAGCCGCGCCACAATCCCGTAATGAAGCGTCTTGTAGCCAGAACGGATGATTCGCAGGGGTGCCGACCGATGCACAAAACACAGCCTTTGCGGAAGCTCAGGCACTGGCCCTTCGCCCCTCCTCGTCTATCCTCCCTTGACGTTACCGCAAAAAGGGCAAGAGAGAAGACACTGA
>LSYV01000042.1:706776-717763 GCA_001584585.1 Gonium pectorale
GCCGAGTCGGCGCCGTCCGGCGTAGGGGTTGGGCTGCTGCTGCTGGCTCGCCAGATCGCGTACCGGAACCGGGTCGGACGGCCCGGCGCGCGCGGCGCCGGCGGGATCCGCGCTCGTCGCGGGGGACGTCTGTGCGGCTGTGGGCGCCGGTGCCGCCGCCGGCGCGCTGTTGGGCCCGCCGGCGGCTGGTGTGGGGCCCCGTTTCGGCTCGGCCGGCTTGTCCCCGCTTGGGAGGAGGCCCATGCTGCGCAGTATGTCCTCCTCCGTCAGCATTCGAGGCTTGCGTGGGGCCGTCCCTGGCGGTGCGGCTGCGGCGGCAGCAGATTTCTGCGCAGCCCCAGCCGTCTCCGCAGCCGGCGGCAACGGCGGCGGCGGGCTGGGCGCGGGTGGCAGCGGAGCCGGTGGCGGCGGGGGCATCGGCACGCGCACCGCGGCGGGCGCCCCAACCGCCGCCGCCGTCGTCCCGGTGGCTGCTCCCTGCATCCTGGCCAGGAGCTGCTCCTCCGATAGCGCTGTGGCCGGCACGACCCGTGGCTGCGTCTGGTGCTGAGACTGTTGTTGCGACGCGGGCGGGCCCGGGAACAGAACCCTCAGTCCGCCTGCGCCGGTGAAGTCCCCATTTGGCGCGGCGATAGCCGCTGTCGACGCTGAGACGCCGCTGCCGACGGCGCCGTTGTCCTGCAATAGCCCCATGGCGCGGAGCAGATCCTCTTCGGTCAGCATCCGGGGCGCGGGCTTGCTGGCGCCGCCAGGGGCAGGCGTTGCTGCGGCGGTGGCAGTGGGGGTCGAGGCGCTGTCGGCGGCGCCCGCCATAGTGACGGCGGCGGCGCCGCCACCACCACCGCTACGGCCGTTGGGCAGGGCTCCCTGCATGGCGGCGCCGCGCTGCGCCTGCGCGGCTTCGGTGCCGGAGGAGAGGCCCGAGGTCTCGCCGACGTCGTCAGTAGCCTGGCCGCTGGCACCGGTCGCCTCCTCCCAGGGCACATAGCCCTCAGCGGGCGCCTCCCACACAGACTCCTACAGACGCAGCGTGACAGGGAAGCCGTAACTACCAACCGGGCCACTACTAGGCTTTAAGAGCTCTGCCAAGTTAGCATTTCCAAGCTCTTGGACTTAAGGTGATTGTTGTTGGTCGAAGCGTTCCGCAGCCGCGAGCGGTCACACCACCCAGTGCACCAGTGCACCAGGCAACTGCAGCAGCCGCAACCCCCCGCAAGCAGGGGTGTCGCGTGCAGAGCCAGACACCCGCAGGCGACCGCACGCAGCTCGCGCACCTGCGTCTGCGTGTTGTAGTAGTAGTGGCAGCCCCACTGCTCGTCGAAGCCCTGGACCCAGGGTGTCGGGCCGGCGGCGCCATCGCCCGTGCCGTTCCTGTCGCTGCGGACGGGCCCCTTCTGCGCGCGGCGCTGCCGGTCTGAAGGAATGAGTCAATCCACGGGGGCGGGCGGTGTGCAGCCCAGTGAGAGAGGCTCCTAGTCCGGACGCAAGCCCCCCCTCCCTCAGCACTAAATACACAAGGCACGGCGCTAAAGCTGAAGGCGGTCGACCTAAGGGCCATGCCCAACGCCCGCACGCTGCGTGCGCAGGCAGAAATATCCTAGTCCCCGGCAGGAACCAGCATCTGCTATGCCTGGCCCGTGCTTGGGAGCTCTGACCCTGCAATGTGGCGTGTTGTTGCCTGCTTACCTTTGGGCCCCACGGCACGGCTGTCACGTGCGAGCAGCGAGCGCCTCCCTTCCTGGTGCGCATAAGCACCTCCCGCCCCCTGAGGATGCAGCGCCAACTGGTTATGCCGACTCAAGTCCCGTGACTTGGGGGCGCGGGCGGAGGGGGACTAGCGGCCACCCACAGGGGTGGGGTAGCCGGTTTTGGCGCGACTGCTTTTCTGCGCACCTTTTTACCAAAAGAGATGGGAAGCCCCATCTTTGAAAGCTCATGAGCCAGCTCCGTGGATGCCTCGGTATCGCTCGCGGGCTCGGACATGGCGGGGACCGGCTCCCTGAGCCTGCGCACATATACCGCCATGATGGTTTAAGCACCTGATCATGTGCTTTGGTTGCGAAGGCGGCCAAGCCGCTCGGAAGCAAGGGTCGCACACGGCCGGCTGACTGCCCGCGCTCACGCACGTACCCGACAAGCCCCACGTCATGTAGGCGCACGGAGGTAATGACGAGACGCCCAAGACGATACACAGTGGTGTCAGTCAGGCGAAGGTCCAGCACCGTGCTCAGCTGGCGCTCCTCGGCCCCCTGCCACTTCGCCAACAGGCTCTCGCGTGCCATGTTTAAGTCAAAGTATACTATATTACAGGGGCTAGATCATGTGCGCGTGGTCAAGGGAGTTTTCAAGGCTCCCGCGCGCTACGACAGGGAAGGGCGAGACGCAGGCTCTGATCCACTTTCCATGTATCCCATCAAACGGAATAAGTGAATAGTTTAATTACCAAGCAACACCCCGTGGCCCGCGACGAAACACACCCCAGTGCGGGGCGGGCCCTCGCGCGCTAACTGGCTAAGCATCCATAAGCACAATGCGAAAACGTACGGTCGCCCTTTTCGGGACGTTCCTCCTAATCGTGGTGGGGAGCGTGGCATACTTCCAGTTTCACCAGCATCAGCTCCTGTCAGTTGCAGCAGGCAAGTCCCACGCCTTCTCCGGCCAACCCCCCTCACTCAATGTCCCCTTGGCGTGGTTACAGCTGCAAGCGCTGCCGGGAAATGTGTAGGGATGTACTGCGTACATGGTGCCCAAGGAGGGAGACGGGTGCCCGCATGCTGAGGGGTGCCGGCAGACCATGCCACGCGATGCTCTTTTGGTGTGTAAGCTGTCATTATTTTATGTCCAACCCTAGCCTTGCTCCGTGTGCAGCAGCCTGATTAGCTGGCGCTGCCTTGGGCCCCGCCTTCAGCACCAGCCCATGGTCCAACGTGACGCGTCCCCTGCGCCTTTGCCCCGCTCCCTTGCCCTTCCTCCCTTGACCTCTTTCCCCTGCAACCTCTACACCTCACGCGCTGCCTACCATGCACCGGGGCCAACGCGGCTGCAGGGAGCATGAGCATGGAGACAAAGAAACACTTCTGGTCGCTGGGCATCGACTGCCAGGAGGTGTATGAAGTCGCGGGCTACGAAAGCGTGGAATCGCTTTACAAGATGTTTTCGTTGCCGCAGCACCAGGTGAGGTTGAGCACATCCGCCGTACAGGTGGCGTCGCGGCATCGCAAAGCCCAGCGGCGCGGCACGGCGTTGACCTACCGCGCGCTGTCTCGGGATACTCGACAGTGCTGCGGTCGCCCCTTGCTTTTCTTTCCACGACGGATTGCACTCCGTGTGCCTTGCGCTGTTTGCATCCGAACTATGCGCAGCACATAGCCTCAGTTTGTGCCCGCTGTGCGATTGCGGAAGATTGCCGTTTTCCTTCCACACCCCTCCATCCGTGTACTCTTGCATTCCTGCCTCGAGTCGGGGCCCATATCCTCTTCACGCGGGACAGTGCGTCCTCTGAGCCTGCGCACCGCAGCACCTCACACTCGCCGGCCATGGTGTTCGAGTCTTGATTGCAACCAAGTGCTCCCACCCGTCCCGCGCACCCCACAATTCGCCCCGGCCTCCGGCTGTCCCGCAGTTCTACCAGCTCAACCCTGGTGTAGGGATGAACGTCAAGCAGGGCGACGTGGTCTGTGTAAAGGGATTGTTTGATGTTTCCGCGCACGCCATGAACTCGTTTTGGCCCCTGGCCGTGGGCGGGTTACTATCTGTGGTAGGGATAAGCGCCGCCATTTATGCCAAGTTGACTGCATCCAAATGATCAGGACGCACAGCAGCCTGTGGTCATGTTAAGGGGGGTCGAGGGTCTCATTGGATGAGCGAGCCAGGAGCTCAGTGTCCACATGCACTGCTGGCGGGAGTCTGGCGACTGAGGCTTTGCGTGTTCCGTGTTCCGAGTCAAGTACAGTGCCGCGGGCGATGTTGGTGTGTAGGGGCTGCAGTTGGCGTGCATAAAACTTGCGTTCACGCAGGGACTGTTGTGAGTAAACGGGGCCGTACGCGACGGGAAGCAAAGGGAGAGGGTTTTACAAAATATGTCCGGATGGTCCCCGCGGGTTGGGACTGGCTCGAAATTGGATACCAAAGTGTGTGTATTTTGTACTTGACGAGGAGAGCCCTACCTCGACGACGCTGGGAATGGATAATGAGCGGTAGCAGACGGTCACGTGCAGGCCGCGAACATGCACGCGTTATGTGACGGCGGACTGGACCAGGGGACTGGGCGTGCCGTGTGGAAACTGCTACCTGGTCAGATGCTTCAACACATAGTGACTCCCGCCTAAATTTGTTACTGGGAAAGATGGCGTAGCAAGGGTAGTCCTTCTCTGACAGGGCAGGAGGTCGTTTATGGTGAGGGAGGTGAGGGGTTAAGGTTGCCAGGGCAGCGTGCCTCGCCACCTCTGCCATGTCAAGGCACGCGCGGCTTACCAGACATCGCTGATCACTGCCAATGGGAAAGTTTTGCAGGAGCGAGGCGCGCGTATGTGCTCTTTAGACTGAGTGGGAAGTGGTTGTGCACATGTGCAGGTGTGCACTGTACGGCGGCAGTACAAGTTGCTTCCAGGCTCCTCATCGCTCGTCGGCCTTACTAAGTCGACTCCATGAACTGAACTGTCCCTATTCCTTGTGAGCAATGAGTTGCGCGCTGTTTATGTAGTCGGACAACTTGAATTCACGCGTTCAACCAACATTTCAGTCCTCTTCATTGCTTTCTTTACCATCTTTACATAGCACTTGGCATAAATCAAAAGAAGGGAAGCTGTGCGCTACAGCTAAATGGACGTTCACGAGTCAGAGCTCCAAGGGCTTTACACTTGGGTTGATGAGATTCCTCTGTCGAGACCGAAGCGGAACATCGCCAGAGACTTCAGCGATGGGGGTGCGCGGACGCGATGTCTTTGACTTCGCGGCGACCCACTGAAGCCAGCTGTGTTTGCGCGCAGTTCTTATGGCGGAGGTTGTTCACCACTTCTACCCCAAAATCGTGGAGCTCCACAACTACAGGTTGGTGACGAAGCACGCAGAGGCATCGCTCTCGCTCCCCGTCACCGCACAGCCCCTTTGCTCCTGTCACCGCAGCTCGGCGAATGGCCTGCAGCAGAAGATGTACAACTGGAACACGCTGAATGCAAAAGTGTTTAAGCGGCTAGGCTTCATGGTCACGAGACAGGACTGCGAGGCTTGCTGCAATTGCAAGCCAGGGGCGGTGGAGCGCGTGCTGAAGCTCATCAAAGTGAAGATAGCAAAGTTCAAGGAGGAGAACGGGTATGGTTTTGAGCGGCTGGGTTCGGGGTCCGGGTTTGCCACACGATCCGCCCGCCCGCCCCTCCCTGCCCCCTCCTCATATATCTGGGAGCGCTTACTGGTTGCTCTTTTCTGCATATGAACGGGCGAATATTCATGTTAACATTGTAATGTATTGGCATCATGTGCGCAACCCTTGCCGCAGGGACGCAATTCCCGGTATGCTGCCGGCTCAGGTATGTGTGGGTTGCTGTCGTCGTCGCCTTGTAGATGTGCATGGGGTGCGCATGGCTCCCTGACCATGTATCCGACTGGACCCGCTTTGGGGAGATGCGCTGGTGGCGACAAACCGGAGGCGTCCGCCAGCCTGCAGCACGGGGCTCTCTCCCTGCGGTTTGCTGGTCGTCATGCTGTCATCGACACGCACCTTGCCTGAAGGTGTCTACGCTGTGCGCAGGCGGGTCAGCAGACGATGTTCCAGCAGCCGCAGCAGCCGATGCAGGGCGTCATGATGTCGCGGAACGCCCCGTTGCAGGCCAGTTCACGGGCGCATAGGCGGGCGTTCCGGCGCTCCCTATTCACAATCCCACTCGTCAGGGGCTCCGGGAAATGCGCCTGTCTAAAGTCTTGCCGTATGGAGCGGGCTCAGTTGGTGCTGTCTGAGCACATGGCGCTGTCCATGCTGGGCACTATACGTGGTAGTCCCGGCACGCGCATACGCGGATGACGGGATGAGCCAACAAACGACTCTCTGTCACAAGCGGGCAGTAATCGACCACGGCGACAACGCACGATATATGGGCCTGCCCGCGCTGCCACTGACGGCCAACCTACTGACGGCGCTCCTGTGACGTTTGGGCGGCACCCCGCAGATGCCTGGCGGCGTTGGCGCCCCGATGCCCATGGGAGTGATGGCGCCGCTTGCGGGGAAAATGAACTCCGGGATCGCGCCGGAGCTGCTCGCGGAGCGGGACACGGTAATCTCGGAGCTGCGGGAAACCAACCAGGTGCGACTCAGCGGCGCGGTGGGAGGCATGCGGAAGCTTGGGAGGCTGCCCTAATTGCAACATGTTTGGGACGGTAGTGCTCACAGGGCCGCGTTTACAGGATCAGGTGAACTAACGATTGCTTTATTGCCGAAATGCAGATCCTCGAAACAAAAGTCCGCAAGCTAGAGCAGCTGGTGCGGTTGAAGGACGCCAAGATTCAGACGCTCATGGCGAAGCTGCAGGCCGCTGGTCTCGCATGAGGTGCGCCAGCCTGGCATCCAGCGCCGCCGGGAGCAGTTGGTGCCAGCGAATCTCTGCTCCAATCGCCGGCTTGCGGGGTTTCCCGGCCTTAGGGGAGCATTGCATGGCGGGGAACGGGTTTCATTTTCTCGATTTTGTGCTGAATTCGACCTGATGCAGTGACCTGACCTTTTGTACATGTAACGCGCGAGTAACTGGCTCTTCCATACGAGGACACGGTGAGGCAGTCCTTGAAATCTGGTCGCTGCGCCACCCTGCACCGCTCTTACGGGCCCACCGGTGACGCCATGTGACTGACAGTCGGAATGGGTGGGGTCACTGACGATGGTCCAGGAACGTTTACCTGTCTAGATCCTGCAGGCTCATAATAGTGGGCCTAACTCTTGGACAACGGTGTTACTGAAGCGTATCGTACCGGTCTGACGTTGCATTCTTTAGGAGTTTTGCAGAAGTGCAATGCATTTGCTGGCTGATGGTCAGTATATGGGTAGGCGCGTAGAGAGCGGGGAGTTCATGCTTGCTACGACACGGTCTACATATGCGCTGGTTATTACCGTGTTTATTTACCGTGTGTGTTGCCGTACACATGCTTGTACGTGTGTGGTAGATGCGCAAGCGAGGAAGTGTCGGGCTCATGGGCAGGCCCTAATAGGGCCTGCAGGCGCATGTAGGGGGCATTGATTCCGAACCTTAAGAGCTACATGCTCGCTGCTGTCTGGCAGCGCCTTACACGTGGTGCTGCACCTCATCGTGACTTCCATTAAATGTACGGCAATACATTTAAGACTTGCGGATTCTGACGATGCTCAACAGCACGTACTGCGTTTGCGCAGCATGCAGCCGCCCACCATGCACCACGCCAGATTGCGCACGCGTTCCACCAGATAGCCATGAGGAACAGACGGTTGCGGACGTACTAAGACTATAATCTGCGCGCGACGGGGTTCCATTTACGGAAACTTTGTTGAAGGCCAGCAGCTCGATGCATATGTCCTATGATGGCGGTTAGGCTGTCTCATCGGGACCTCCAGGTTGCAATACAGTTCTGGCTCCTACAATGATAACTCTTGTTACATGGAGGACCCGCCTCAGCTGGATGCATCCAGTAGCCCGCCAGAAACCGATCCGAATGGATCATCAGCGGTTGGGTCCGACTACAAGGCCCCCACCTCATCCTTTCACCCGGTATGTCCGACACTCGCCACCAATCCAGCGTGCAAATCTTATAACGTTCAGTTCTGGCTCCTGCGCCGTGACCCATGGGACATAGTCCATATGCCTGGAGGTCGGATTGGTCCGCACGATCGTATGTCTGCCCACCAGGCCGTTTCCACCAGACAGCTATACTGGCTCTTCGTGTCATCATTTCTCGCCATGCTCCCATCGGACTTACGCGAGAGAGCAAGCGGCAAGAACACAGTCAACTGTACCTAGACCTGCCACTATAATTCGTTGTTTTACTCAAATGCACCCATGCAAATAAGCTGAACGAAACATGCAATAGCAATTAAAGCACCCTTGACCAATACTGGTGCTCAGCAACACTACAGTACTCTGTTCATCCCATGCCCTGTTGGTTCTCTGTTGCGTGTCGCAGATGCCCGTGTAGCCTCCATGAAATCGGTGTAAACGCAATCCCACAAAACCAACATTTGACGAGGAAGACAGCTGCTCGAGGTTTACTGACCTACAACGTTCGCCGGCCCTATGCCTGGGGATGATTCATCACGTGTCAAACAGGAACATACCCATGCCGCCAGTCTTTGATGCAACGCTACCGGTATCACCCGGCTCCTCTGTCCTTAATCCTAACAGAACAAGTAAGGCTTGGAGTAAACCGGCTGCCTGGTCTCGGCCATGTCGTAATTACTTGTTGAGAAAGAGGTTGCACTTCTTGTGGTAGTCGATGTAGCCCTCCTGGCTGACCTCGAGGGAATTCACCTGGTGGGGCGGGGCGTATCACAGGGCGCGTGAGGCATGCCGTCACAAGCAAGAAACGTCAAGAGTCCTTGCTTCCCTTTCCCTGGAAAGAATATCAGCTTCAGGTATTGGCCTCCAATACCAGGGAGGCGTAAAGCCCACCAAGACCAAGGCCGCGTTACCAGGAATTCTGGGTAACCATCATGATAGCAACGTTTCTCAGACCCTTAGTCGCCCCCCGTCATTACAGCCTACCAGCCGCATGATTTCCTCCTCCGTCGCCTTTCCGTTGCAGTACTTGACCTGCACGGTCGCAGACCTGTGCTGAGTGCCTTAGGTCAGGGTGGCCTGGCGGACCAGTGACAAGATAGAAGTACGGAAGGCAAAATGGTTCCACTCCAAACCATCCCGCAAGTGCTCCCCGAATAGGAAACGGAACCCGAGGCAATGGCGCCGTCTCTTTTTGCCCTTGGATTTGCATGCAAGTCTGGCACACGCACGGCTGCCCAGCGCCCGCCGACCCTCCCCGACAGAGTCTGGACTAGGGGGCCGCGGGCCCAAAGCCCGGCTCCTCCTGACTCACCAGCGCCCGCTCCAGGGCCTCCGGCGAGATGCAGCCCGCCGGCGCGTCCTTCTCCGCAAACATGCGGAACGCGCGCATGACGTCTTCCCGATTGTACGGCAGGTTTGCCGGCTTGGCCATCACCTGGAGGCGGTCAGGAACGTGAGTTACATGGGTAGCTTGCAGGTGCGGTAACGAGCCTTGTGGTCCAGGAGCGGTGGAACCGGACCGGGGAGCGGGCAGGCGGTCAACTCAGCAGTCTGGCGGACAGAGAACGTGCTGAGCCCGGAGAAAGCAGCTGCCTGTGGATTACCATAATGCCCTATGATTGCCCGCTTCGCCTGCAGCTAGCGCCGTGCAGCCTTGCTGAAACGACCCAAGGGTCTCCCAAGGGTCCGCAGGGCGCTGGCGTCACATCACACAGATCGACTCCGCCCCCTTCTCTGCCCCGAACGTGCCTGCAGGAACTCCATGAAGTCGATCTGGCCGTCACCGGTGCGGTCAATTTCGGCCACCATGGCCTCAAGGTCTTCCGCCTTGACCTTCATGCCCAGCAGGTCCATCAGGTTTTTGATCTCTTCTGTGTTCAGGGTACCTCCTCTATCCTTGTCCATGAGGTCAAAGACCTAAGTTTGAGGGCGAGGAGAAGGGGGGAGGGGAGAGGGCGAGGGTTGCATAGGAGGCAGGATTACACCGGAGGGAGGGGTGCAAGGCAGCGAGGGCGACACCTGGGCCAAGTGTCCAATTGACCCCAGCGTTCAGCTCCCAAGCTACCCCGCTTTACCTCTTTAAGGTCGGCAACCTCTTGGGCTGTGAGCTCCAGCTGCTGGGGTTCCTGAGCGTGGCACGGTGGGGTAATGGTTTCAGGGGCTCTGCCCACGAGCGTAATTACCCCCCACGCTACGCACTTTGGGCGGCATCCTTGGCTCCTTGGCTCCTCTAAGCAGTGTCCTGCTTCTCCTCGATGTCCTTTATGGACTTGGGCAAAGTGCAGTGGAACGTCACGACTTTAGCGTTCTGTACCCTGAAGCCTTTAATGAGTCGCAAGATGTGAGCCAGCGAATAAGAGCGACATAAACGGGGATGACCGACACTGAAATGCTCGGCCCACCGCGTACGGCGGCAATACACCTAGCAAGCTAGCCGAGGGCATTAGAGCTTGTACATGTCATCACATGTACAGTCGAGTTTATCACGACGGGACGGGCACATAACGTCGCGCGCGCCTCGATCCGCCTGCGAGACGACCTGCAGTGCAAAGACCAGACAAGAGCGAAAGATCAAATGAAATATACAAAATGCAACGTTCTAGGTTGCCGACTGCACCGGGATGCCGCGACGCGGTGTGATTTGGACCGAGGGAGTGGCCTTGCTGGATACCGATAATTTATAACGGTAAATGGAAACGTTCTATGGTCGGGACCGACCTCCCTACCCCTGGTCGGGACCGACCCCACCAATTGACCGCCTGTTGACCACCGCGCCAAGCCGCGTTTGCCACAGACCTTCGCGGAGTCGATGTGCGACGACTGCGGGGCAGACCTGATATTTGCAACGCAAGCAGCGACGGCGTTCGGCATATGTTATCCCCACGGGGATGTCATGGGGATAACCAACCTTTCCGTGCAAGCGGCGACGGCCTTAGGCTACAGCGGACTAGACTGCGCGGGGCATACCCACCGACGTCCCGCAAGGGCTAGACTGCACGGGGCATACCCACCGACGTCCCGGAAGGGCCGGACCGCGCGGGGCATACCCACCGACGTCCCACGAGGGCTAGACGGCGCGGGGCAGACCCACAGACGTCCCGAAAAGGGTAGACTGCGCGGGGCGCAGCTACTGACGTCCCGCAAGGGTAGACTGCGCTTGGCGAACCCACCGACGTCCCGCAAGGGTAGACTGCGCTTGGCGCTCCCACCGACGTCCTGCAAGGGTAGACTGCGCTTGGCGAACCCACCGACGTCCC
>LSYV01000042.1:720136-731140 GCA_001584585.1 Gonium pectorale
GCCGACAGCTGCGGGGCCGCCTGCTCCTCCTCCCGCCGCGTGGGCGGCCGAGAGCTGTGGGGCCCGTCTGCCCCTCCTCCCGCCGCGCTGGCAGCTGACAGCTGCGGGACCCTCTGCCCCTCCTCCCACCGCGCGGGCGGCCGACAGCTACGGGGCCTACTGCACCGCCACCCGCCCTGATGGCTGTCGACAGCTGCGAGGCCGCTTGCCCCTCTTCCCGCCGTGCTGTCGGCTGACAGCTGCGGGGCCCCTTCCCCTCATCCCGCCGCGCTGGCGGTCGACAGCTCCGGGGCCCTCCTGGCCCTCCTCCCGCTACACCACCACGAATGCCGCACAGCGGTTTGGGTTGGCAGTGGGTTGTGCTTGGGTACGGGTAGGCCTTGCGTGGAGAGGCCGGCGGCCACTCCCATGCTAGCCTGAGTACGGCTGGAGCGTTTGAAGTACAGGAGTGACCGACACTGAAATGCTCGGCCCACCGCGTACGGCGGCAATACACCTAGCAAGCTAGCCGAGGGCATTAGAGCTTGTACATGTCATCACATGTACAGTCGAGTTTATCACGACGGGACGGGCACATAACGTCGCGCGCCCCCACCCTCCCGCCCCAGCGGCGCGCGCCGTGTGATTTGGGGAGTCCGACCTTTGACACGGAAGACGGACTACGGGCGTACCTGAGGGTAACGGCCGTGTCGCCCTCCCCCCCCCCAGAACGACAAACAACAGGGGGAGCTGTCCACGCAAGTCGACCCGTAGGCTGATACCATGGCCAGCACGGCAGACGCATGAATCGAAGCTCACCCCACCGATTGCTGATGGGCAGAAAGCTACTCACGTAGACCCTTACAAAGAGGGAGCGAGACCAGGCAGCGACTGTCATTCAGCCCAGACCAGCGCGGCGACATAGCGCAACAGTATATTAGCCCAAGAAGCATCAAAGATCTGAAGACGCCCGGCGTACGAGAGGCTTAATCGTCTCGTCCGCGCGACGCCCACCCGCCCGCCCTCAGCAGCAAGCAGTGGGTTGTGCTTGGGTACGGGTAGGCCTTGCGTGGAGAGGCCGGCGGCCACTCCCATGCTAGCCTGAGTACGGCTGGAGCGTTTGAAGTACAGGAGCATTACTACAGCGCTAAGTAGGCGCGAACGGGTATATTGTACAGGGAAATCAACTCACCGCATGCGTCACAAGGCTGGGACGCAGGGCGAATAGTTTCATACGGGCTCGTCCCGCGCCGTCCGTGCTCGGCCTGCAGCCAAGTTTAGTTTGAACAGGGACCGTGTCACTGTCAGGCATTCCCATCTGCCTCACGCCATACGGGAGCATCGGTTGCCCGCTGGCGTGATACCCATGCAACATGAAAGCGCGCAGCGCGGGTAACCATAATAAGACGCTTCAAGCTGCATCGGCTCTGCGAAGAAGGTGAATCAGAGCTCTAGCGGCGCGGTGGGTTTGTGGCCGTGAGCCCCCGCGACAGCACGCTAACCCAGTCCAAACACGCTACCCAGATGCGACGGCCAGGAGGACATGACGTTAGCAAAGCTGGTCGAGATATGCAAGGAGTCGGGGCTGCCCTTGGCGCCGCTGGCCGTGACGCGGCTGGAGCTCAATTGCCAGTTGTTCACGCGCATCGGCGAATGCATCGCCGAGTACAGGTGCACCCATCCTGCCCCGCTCTGCCCTACCCTGCGGCCCACGCCCGCAATCTGTTGCCTAGAAAAGAGCAGTGAGGCATGCGTGGTTGCCGGGGAGCAGAGCGTGGTTGGGTCACCGCCAGCTCGGGGACCCAACCGTGGGCCTCAACACTCCATCAGCGGCTGCTGATCAGCTGACCTGCTCCAGGCGTGCCGGCCGCCGGCATGCCCGCGTGACTTCCGGGCCCCGCAGGGACGTCCAGCAACTCCACCTTGACCGCAACCGCATCCAGCGCATCGAGAACCTGGGAGCCCTCGTCCACCTGCGCTGCCTCTACCTGCAGGCACGTGTTTATGGCAGGACGCGGTCGGCCGCACCCGCCGCTGGCATGTGCGTGGCATTCATCCGTATTTGCGGGGCCCAGGGCTGGCTTGGCTTTGCGTCTGGCGGCGCAGCGGCTGCTTGCATGGCATGGGTGGCACGTATAGCACGCCTGCCTGCCTTTACCCGATGTACTGCCTCTCCATCGAGGTCGCGCTGTCCCTTCCTTGGGTGTGTGCCTCCGCTTCCTTCATGCGCGCGGATCCTGTGGCCCCGCACCTCGTGCCGGCCTCCTGCCCGACCCCCCCCCCCCTCACAAACTTCTACATGGCTCCCCGAGCGCCCGCAGGGTAACTCCATTCGTCGCATCGAGGGCCTAGATGGCCTGAACCAGCTGCGCCTGCTGGACCTGTCCGGCAACGAACTGACCACGCTTGCCGGCTTGGCGGGACTGCCCAGCCTGGAGGCGCTGCTGGTGCGTGCCGTGGCGTAAAAATGGGCTCTGGCCGTAATTGTGGCTGTGGTATTGTGCGAGTTGTGCCGTGGCGCCACCACCAGGTGGCGCTGCTGGTACGCCAGGCCGGGCAGATAGTCGGGTGGCGGTGGCGTCGCAGGAAACGGGGACGGGTTGAGCTTTGCCTAGCAGGGGCTGTCTGCCCTACACTGCTAGCTGCCTTCTTCATGTACCCCGACTCACCGAGGTGTCGCGCGTTGCCCTGGATTGCGGCGGCGGCGGCGGGTGCAGGTTGCAGACAATCAGATCGCGGAGGCGCGGGGCATGGAGCACCTACTGCAGTGCAGGGTGCTGAGCGAGGTGGGGGCCGGGCGGGGGCGAGGCGCAAAGGCCCATGGAGACGCGCCCGGGGGGCAGCTGACCCTACAGCCTGCACAGACACGGGGGGGGGGTTTGACCTTGGGCAGGGAATGCAGACCGCGCCGCTCGGCCGCCGCACTCCTTTGTGCGTGCCTCGCCGCGCTTGTCAGCTGTGTTTCGGTTCGCCCTCTGCTCGACCTCGAGTTCGCCCCCCGCTTCCCCACTCGCAGCTGGACCTCGGACACAACCAGCTGTACGACGGAGACGCTGTGTTGCAGGTACGGCACGTGCGGATTGTGACCTCCGAGCCGTTGGGCCGGGCGGGCCAGGGCCTGGGCTGACAAGTTCCGCACGTCTACATCCCTCGTGCAAGCCGGCGAGCACCCAAAGCCTAAACCCCAGAGTGCACACCTCATGAGTCATAACTGCCGCATACGCGCGCGAACTGCCCTCAGGTGCTGGACGCAATGCCGGCGCTCCGGACCCTAACCCTGGAGGGCAACCCGCTCGCGTCGCCAGCGGCCGCGGCGCTCGCAACGTTGGCTGTGGAAGCTACGGCGGCGGCGCTGGCGCCACAGGATCCGCGCAGCCCTTCTGCTGCGGCCTCCACCCCCGGTTCTGCTGGAGAAGAGGGCGGGCCCCGCGTTGAAGCCAGCGCGGCCGCCCCGGACTCCACAGTGGCAGCCCCTCTTGGCACTGTTGAGGTCCGGCTCAGCCCTGTGCCGTCATCGCAGCCCCTGGCCTTTTACAGGTGGGTGCGTTGTTGAGCACCCCATCAAAGCCATACTTCACCCCATGTCGCGAGTCGGTCGAGCCCTATGCCCAAAGGCGCCTCGTGGCTGCAAGGCGCTCCTGCTCCAGCGCGCGTCCCCGTCCTCGGCTCCGGCTTATCTGTCCCACGCCTCGATTATGAGGCGCAGGTACGGGGGTTCAGGTTGCCGCGCGTGGGCTTGCCTATACCACAGACATGATGCGACCGTTGATGCCACAACCAGCGCCCTGGCGCGGCGTGCTACCTTCCAGCTCGCTCTTACAACCCTGTCCAGCGTTAGAAACGCCTCATCCCCGCAGGCGCACCGTCGTCGCGCGCTGCCGGGGCCTCACAGCGCTGGACCACCGAGCTGTGTTTCCGCAGGAGAGGAGGTGGGGTACTGAACAAGGAAAGCGGGTCGGCGCCCCAAAGGCAAACGTGGAGGGCAAGGTGCATGGGGAGTTGGGGGCACCTCCTAACAGCGCACAAGGACCAATGGCCAAGGGTCGCTGTGCGGGGGCTGGCTGGCCTCCGGGCGCATGGTCAGCGCCATGGTTGTGAATCATGAAAAGGTTACATGTCCTACGGCCTCTCCCCGAAAGCCTTGGTCCCATGGTCCCCTAGGTACGCTGAGGCCTGGTGGGAGGAGCAGCAGCGGCAGCAGCAGCAGAGGAGCCACCAGGAAGAGGCGCAACCGGAGCCCGAGCCCGGTGCCAGCAATACCGGCGGTGCTGTAACCGTCGCCAGAGGGGCGGGGGCGACGAGGGACGCCGAGGCGGGCGCGGTGGGGGTGGACGCGGAGGCGGCAGGCCGGCTGAACGGCGCGCGCCTGCCCGCTGACGTCTTGTACCCGGTGCGTGGTGACGCGGCGGCGGTTTGCGCACGACATGCAACTGCGCGAATCCGCCACAGGGCTTGGCCCACATCCGGGCAGGTCCAGTAGCCAGCAGTAGCCAGGCGGACGCACCCAGCACGCACGCGCGTTAAGATGACCTTGAAGGAACGGGTCCAGACGCTGTCACTTATTTGATGCTCAGCGATTGCACCGTGAAAGCAACGCTCATGTCAGGCCCTTTCATTAGCTCTCACTCTTTGTCGCGTCGCGTGTAATGCACTCAAGTCATGGCCTCCGCTAGCGGACCTGGTCAACACGTGTGCGGCCCGATCGGCCACCTGGTGCCCCCCGCCGCCCCCCCTCCCCCCTCCTACCCACTCACACCGCAGGTGCTGTCGCGGCTGGACTCGCGGTCGTTGGTAGTCGCAGCGCTGGCGTGCCGCCCATGGGCCGCCGTGGCTTCGTTTCCCCTGGCGCAGCAGCGGCGGCGAGCGGCGCAGGTGTGTAACTCCGGCAGTGCCAAACGGGTGCGCTGCGGGAGTGCCCAGCTTTTGCCGGGAGTGTGATTGCCGAATCGTTGGGTACATTAAGGGCCGAGCGCATGATGCAGAGACCTGCTGTACGCTGCTTGCTGGAGCCCTGCCTCACGGAGCTCCGCGCCACGGTTTCCGCGCCTCTGCACGACCAGGCGGCGCTGACGGACGCGACTGCTGCCGTCCCGCGCCTTGCCTGCACCCTCATGGACGTACGGCGGGACGAGCTGGACGAGCTCATGGCTCCCGGACTGTAAGTCATGCCGTACGCTGCAAGCACACGGAAAGCGGCTGCTCGCCCACTGGCTCCTCCCCCCAGCCTCCCCGGTCAGCCCCCCGCACCTGGCTCTGCCGTCGCGGTACCTGTTCACACCAATGCTTCCACCGCATGAGTGCCGCCATGTACCCGGAAGTCCATGCTGGGTCTGCGGAGGCACAGAGTATTCCCGCTCATCTCTGACTCCTCGCTGCTTCAACGCCCCCCCCCCCCATGTACGCTTGCCCGGCCCAACCGCATGTTCGCAGCCCGCCTAGGCCACTGGCGCAGCTCTTTTACGCTCTGGAGCTGCTGGCGCACCAGTGGCGCCGGACCCGGGCAACGGTGGCGCAGAGGAAGGTCTGCGCCCTGGAACAGAGCCCGGGCAGGGAGCCGCAGCGACCGCTCCCGCAGCTAGGCAGTGATGATCTCGCTGCGGGTGGTGGCGCGGAGGGAAGTGGCCAACGGTGCGGAGGGGCATCAGGAGGAGCCAGCCCCAAAGGCGGGCCGGACACAGGAGCAGCCGCGGTGCTGAATGCGCAAGTGCGGGGCGAGCAGACGGCGGAGAGTGCAGAGACGCAGGGCGCAGCGACAGCATCGGGCGAGGAAGGCGGAGGCACAAGAGCCAGGGGCGGAGTCCATGACGGGCACCGCGAAGGAGAGCCGGCGCTGCCAGGACACAACGCATTGCCTCATGACCCTCAGCTTGAGGGGGCCGGGCCTACCAATGCCAATCCTGCAGAGAGCAGTCTCAGCGGGGCCCATCTTCTTGCCATGGTGCCTTGGGACGACCGTGAGAAGGGCGCAGGACTTGCCGACCCAGATATATTATCGGATCTGGATCTGGATTTGGATGAGGGGCTGGGGCTGGATCTTGAGGAGGTGGACCTCGACAGCCCCAGCTGGCGCATGGCCACCTGGGAGGCCGCTCAGGAGCTGCTGCAGGTGGGTGCGGGGAGGCCTTTCATACCACACGAACGTTGCCGGCATCGTCCTTCCTGAACTGCAGCCCGGGCGCACTTTAAACTACCGTGCCGAACAGGTGTTTTTGCAGGATTGGAGGACTTAGTTCGTCTTGACTTACCACCCACGCCTGAAGAAGCTGGCGTCCACGTTGCGCCGTTGGTGTCCGCCTTCGACCGCGCTTGTTGCTGCCACTGCACTGCAGCAAGCAAAGAAGTACAGCTCGCAGAGCCGTGGCTTACCGCTGCCTCCACCCCGGTTGCCCCTTGTGGCCCCCGCCCTGGTGTGGCCCCCGCCCTGGTGTGGCCCCGCGCTGCCGACGCCCGGGCCGCCTCGTCCACCCCACAGAGCCGCGCCTTCCCGCTGCCCATGCTCCCGGGCGCGCTGCCGCTGGGCCGCCGCGCCCTGGCGGTGCTGCGCTGCCGCACGGGCAGCGCCGACGACATGGACTTCTACGTCCCGCAGCTGCGGACCCAAGACGTGGCCCGACACAACGCCAGCGCGGGCAGGTGCGGAAGGGGAGATCTGGGATCGGCAACAGAGAGATTGATGTCGGGGTTGCAGCAGGAAAGCAAAGCGAGGGCGGAGTTGGGGGCGCGTAAAACAGAAGGACCAATGCTTCGGGGCCAGGGGGCTGTTCGAGAGCTGGGGGCGAAAGGCGGCATGGCGCGGCTTGGCGCCAGTGCGGGCAAATCAGTGCGGATGGGGGGGGGAACTTGCCCGCGAGCCATGACCTCAACAGGTTCTGTCATAAAATCACAGCTATGGACAGGAAGTAGCGGGCTGTTTGTGCTTCCGGAGCTCGGGGTAGGAGGCCCATGTAGGAGGGGAAAGTCGCGAGAGAACGCCGAGCCTTCCCCTTTCCGTGAGCTTAGCCCTGAAGCTCGTCAGCTTGACGGCTACTGACGTACAGCTGTTCGGGCGTTGGTCGTTCGAGGACGTTGAGGTGGGGTGCGGCTCGGTGCGCCAGGAGAGTAGCCAGTATCAGCGCCAGCAGCTGGATGGGGCTCGATTGTCTGGACGCTCATGTCTCTAGAGAAACGAAGCATGCGGTCTGTGTCCGTGTTGAAATGAAACGACGCATACGACGAGCCTGTGTCCGTGTTCACACGGATGGGCGGTACTGAAATCCTATCAATGCCGAAGACAGGTACCCTTTCCCAGGACCGCAATGGCGACAATGACCCGTGTGTTCGCTTGCAGGCTGGCGGAGTGGCTGTTGGGCGTCGAGGCGCACTGCCGCGCGGCTCACGAGCTCGACGCAGCGTGGGCCTGGGAATGGCCGGGCGCCGCGCAGCGGCGCGCCGCCGCTCTGGCCGGGGCCGACGCCGGCGCTGGCGACGAGCAGGTCGGGACGCGGCGCAGCAGTCTCGGCGGCAGCGCAAAGGACGGCGCCGGGGCAGGGGCTCCTGGCAACGGCCACAGCTCCCCAGCTGGTGGCGGTGGCGGCGGTGGCGGAGGCGTTGCAGGCGCAGGAGGATCTGGTCGCCGGTGGCCCACCGCAAGGGCGGCGGCGTTGCAGATGCGGGAAGCCGTTGCGCAGATCCTGGAGGCCAGAAGGGCCGCTGCGTTAGAGGCGGCGGAGGCTGAGGCGCAGGTGCGGGCCGCCGCGGAGGCGGCCGAGGCCGCCCAGGCGGCGGCTGCAGCGGTGGTGGCGGCAGGGGCGGCAGGGGCGCGCGGAGGGGAGGCGGACGAAGGCGGTGTGGGAGACGCGCGCTCGGGCTTGAGCGATGCTGGAGAGGAGGACGAGGAGGTCGAGGAAGAGGAGGGGGAGGGGGAGGGCGTCAAGGGTGGATGGGAGGAAGGGAACAGGGGCGAGGCTGATGGACGTGTGCGGCGGGAAGGGAGTGGTGCAGCGCCGGAGGCCTGAAGTAGGGGCGGGACTGGCACACGGCCTGGGCAGGCGGTTATTTGGCTGGAGGGAGCCTCGGGGGATGTAAGCTTGATCCTGGCGTGCCGTGCGCGTGTGCCCACATCGCCCGGCCGCCCGCCCGCCCCTGCAGCAAACATCTGCGGTGGACACGCCTTCCTCCAGCTCTAGCGTGTACCGCAAGGCCGTCGCCGTATGGGGAAGGCATTTTACTCATGTTTTTTGCGGTTTGGCGAGTTATACCGTGTTGGGCAGGCCTTGGGGAACCCCGCGTACATGTTGACCCCCACGCGCGATGACGCTCCCTTGTGGGAGGGGCCTCGCTTGAGCCGCCTCCAGTGCCGTCCGCAGGCGCGGTAGTGTGTCGGGTGGGGCCCCAGGCGAGTCGGCCGCACAAGCCGTGTGATTGGTGGGAAGTTGGGAGGAGGCAGGCGCAACGTATAAGCTGCGGGAACAGTGCCCCGCGGCCGTGCTGTTAAGTTCAACGCGAGGGGTGTTGCTCCACCGCTTCCGGAGTGTGCAGCTTGCGCTTGAGGTATACAAAGTTGGCGTTGTCAAAGGATGAGGGTTAGAACGGTATTGGCGACTCGCAGGTCGCAGTGTCGCAGGCTCGATAAGTCAGTACAACCTCCGGTCGTTAAGGCTGGCAACGGCCAACCACCAAACGTTCACACAGCAACTTTCCTCGCGGCCAAATACTAGAAGTACATGTACACAAGTTGCTTGCAAACGAGCGCGCCTCTTGCATACGGACGCAACGAACCGCGGTATGGTTGCGATATCCAGGCTTGTGGCGGCCATTGAGAGGTTGGAACGCGATGTTTCCAGTCTCATGCTGGAGCGCGATGCGCGCAATGAGCAGGCGCTTCTAGGCGAGCTTGCAAACGTCATGGACGAAGTGGCGGTGGAGTTTGTGTACCGCAACGCGGAGCGGCCCCGCTGTCCCAGAATCGGTACGCTGCGCTTGTTGGCCGAGGACAACGAGCTGACCGATGAGCAGGTGCAGCGCTGGAAGCAGTTTAAGGCATACACGTCGCAGCAGGGCTGGACGATAGCCGAGCTGGAGGGGACGACCGACAACCTGCGAACCGCACGGTACCCGCTTACGCACTTCTCTCCTGATCAACGCGAGATTATAACTCCCGGCATGATCACCGAGTGGGTTGACAAGCACTGCGGCGGTGATGAAGCCGTGCACGCACTAGTCAGGCTTGCCTCGAGATTCAGCCTGCCCAACAAGCCGCTGTGCAAGAAACCCGACTCCACTGCCATCATACAAGGAGAGCTGGACAGCGCCATAACTCCATAGCAGGGTAGGCGTTTCCGCCGCGAACGACATTATGGTTGCGTGATGTGTGGGTGCCCGTCTGCGTTGGTATGCCCACTGCAGTCAACCCCGTGTGGTGTCCTTTCTCAAATCAACGGCACCGTACCCGCTGCCACGGCCTGCGCCTGTCAAAGGTGACCAACTCTGCTTGAATTTCGTGGTACGTGTCGTTTTATATCACGTGCCGTCACCCTTACCATCTCACAGTGTGGCTTGGGCGTGCTCCCTTCGAGGTCCCTCCGCTCTGGCGGCTTTTGGCGCGTGATTTCAGGGAGGACTCCAGCTGCGGACCCAATACCACCCGAGGACCTGCGGTGGCATGTCCCCTGTGCCCTGCTCGTGTCCATCCCGTGCAGGACCACAGCGCAGCTAGCAGCGGTGAGATGCAGCTGGGCGCCGTGGCGGGGTGGCGTAGCAGCGGTGGTGGCGCTGCTTGCAGCTGCTTGCCATGTAGGCCATGTGCACCGGCCACGACGTGTGGGCTGACGGTGGCGATGCATATGGGGCTGGGGCGGGACACGTAGCGTGAGTGTGCGGACCAGGGAATGCAATACGGTTTGGGTTTTGAGGTCTGGTCCTGGGCAGAAGTCCTTCCCGTGCGGGGGCATTATAATGGCCATGAGACGACGAGAGGAGCGTGTCCCAGCTTGTGTTGAAATGTGGAAACGACGATTTTCAAAGTCATGGCAAGCAAACGTAAGCTCGGCTCGTGTGTGCACCCATCTGATGGGTTCTTGTTTGGCGTAGGAGCAGCACGAGGAGCAAGGAGGTGGGGCGCTGGGTTGCATTCCGCCAAAAAAAACTTTTGGCGACCGGCGCAGGATGCATTTATTGGTTTCGAGTCCCGATAACAGATGTTAGATGTTGCAGGTACCCGTCAAAGCCGGTAACAAACGTGCCTGCAGATGCGCTTGGAGGCCCCGGAGTGTGAAGTTGCCGTTGTTGATTCGACTGGGCCAGCCTGGACCCCTGGGCCGCTGCGACCTGTGTTGGGGTTTGAGTGGGGACTCGTTTGCGAGCCAACCCGTGGCGGTGGACACGGCGTGTGATTTGTCCCGCATTGGGCGTACACGTATACTTACGATCATCATGTATTGTAGGCGGGTCATGCGAGTTTCCTCGTGCGATTGCACATGCCCTGCAGAGCTCTTTGCTTGGGAGATCTGAATCCACAGACTGCGCAGCAGCTGCTGTGCTACACTGCGAGCTGCGTCCAGGATGTCTCGTAGCAAATGGTTCATGCATAATATGACTGGAGTGTAACCAGTGGGGACTGGGCGGTCGCGACACAACAAGACACGAGTTTTGGCGCCCAGTCCCGCAGGAGCAAGTGGACGAACCCTGCGGGAGGCTGTAGGCCACAGCAGCCGGCTGGCAGTGCTGCCGGCAGCGCTGCCGGCAGTATTGGCTTGAGATGCAGCCGCGGTGGCAATGGATTGGACGTACGAGACCCCCCCGCTCATATCACAACTGTTGGCCCAGGCTTGTTATGGTACGGGGCGGCGCCGCGTCCCGTCAACTCTCCACTGCCACGAAAAAAAGAGGCGCCGGTGACGCGCACTATAGGCATGACATGCCGGGTCGTTGGTTGTGGGGCATTGGAAGCAATAAGGGTCATACATAGATATATTCACCATGGGATGCATAAGTTATGCTAATGCAGCGGTCTGTCTAGTTTCGGAGCTCAGGTTGGGAGGCCCTCAG
>LSYV01000042.1:748873-768203 GCA_001584585.1 Gonium pectorale
TCTTCTCGGCCACCTGGCCGGAGGACGTGCGCTCGGCGGCGCGGCGCTTCGCCACCCGCCAGCCCGTGCAGCTATTTATCGGCGACGTGCAGGTGGGGTGGGGGGGGCGGTTAGACACGATGATGATGCATTTGTGGACATGTTGGTTTTAAGGCTTTGCACATTAGCCACATGCCCGCTGCGCCACTCCAGCGGCCCTTGCCACATGCGCTGCCTCCCCTGTGATCACTCCCTGCCATTTCCCCCAAAACCGGGGACCCGCGTCCGCGTCCGCGTCTGCCACAGGCCAAGCCGGTCGCCGCCCGCACCATAACGCAGCGAGTGCGGGTGCTGGAGGGCGGCGCCAAGATGGAGGCGCTGGAGGCGTACCTGCGCGAGATGCTGCTGGGGGAGGCGGGCGGCAGGGGCGAGGGCGCGGAGGAGGAGCGGGCCGCGCGCGGCGGCCGCGGCGGCGCCGTTGAGGGGCGGCGCGCGATTGTGTTCTGCAAGACTAAGAGCGGGTGCGACATCCTGGCGCAGCGGATCAACGAGTGAGTACTCCATTTCGGGCATTTTCGGGCGTGTAGGGCTGCGCTATTCAGCAATGGTGTTGAGGAAGTACAAAATGCGCGTCGGCAACGACACCAACGCAGAAATGGGTCGCCTGTCATGCCGTCGCTCGCGTCGTGCCGCCGACTGCGCGCGCGACCGTCATTTACGGGTGCCTCGTGCCTCCTCCCCGCGTGCCTGCCCCCCCTCCCCCCTCCCCAGCACCATGCCCTTCCAGGCCGCCAGCCTGCACGGCGACAAGACGCAGGCGGCGCGCGACTTCAGCCTGGCGGCCTTCCGCAGCGGCCGCGTGCCGGTGCTGGTGGCCACCGACGTGGCGGCGCGCGGGCTGGACATCCCCAACATCACCGCCGTCGTCAACTACGACATGCCCGGCGACATCGACTCGTACGTCCACAGGTGGGGCGGCCGCCGCTGCCGCTTTCACGAGCCGCAGGCGGATGGGCAATACGGAACGGGGAACGGGTGGGCGGGCAGATGGGCGGGCGGATGGGCGGGCGGGCAGAGGCGTGGATATGGGCGTGGGCATGGGCGCGGCTGAGGGGAGGGCGCCCCGGCCGGGGAGGGCACCCCCGCCCGGCTGGCGGTTTGCGTGGGCGTTGCGGCGCGTCATACGGGCGCTCGCAAAGGCGCATCGGTCGCGTCACCTAGGGGCCGAGGTGGGCCGGTGGCGGTGGTGCGGAAGCAGAGGGAACGAGAGGGGCGCGAGGCTTGAGGGACTACCCAGGGGCACGGTCCCGCTCCCTGCGCGCGCAGCACACGGGCCCCCATCAAACGCCCTACCCGCACGGAGCCGCACGGATGGCGGAGCCTGCGCCTCTGTGGAACTTGTCGCAAGGCGAACCCCCTCCCTTGGCGCCGCTTCGCATAATCGGATGGTGCTGCGGTGCGATGATCCCAAGTGTGCTACTTTCGCATGCCGACACTACGGTATGGCACCTTCGCCCCGCCGTGATGCCGCTGCCGTCGCAGGATCGGCCGCACGGGCCGCGCGGGCGCCAGCGGAGACTCCCTGGCGCTGGTCACCCCCCGCGACGCGGGCCTGGCTCGCGGGCTGGTCGGCGTGCTGGAGGACGCGGGGCAGCAGGTCCCGGAGCAGCTGCGGGACATGGCCGGCAGCAGCTCGCGCAGCGGCGGCTCTCGCGGCGGTGGCCGTGGCCGCGGCCGTAGCGGCGGCCGTGGCCGCGGCGGCGGTGGCGGCGGCGGCGACGGTTGGAGCTGGGACTCTCGGGAGGCGGGGCGCGGGGAGGAGCGGCATCATCGGCGCCACCCCGCCGACGACTGGAAGTCTGGGTTTGGCGGGAGCGGAGGCGGGGGCGGGGGCGGCGGCCGCAAGGCGTACGGCGGGCGGTATTAGGCAACGGGGGCCGCGGAGCGCACGGGTCTGTCGTGCGGTTGCAAGCAGCCGCCCGGGCTGCTCGAAGCTGCGGCGAGGAAGGGCAGGGTGTAATGTGCAGCGGGTTGTCGTTCTGTTACGTAAGGGCGTGTGCTCTCCAGGAGCCAGCGCGCGCCTCTTCCACTTAGGGCTGTGCGGAGACGGATGGGCAACTGTTAGACAAATAGCAATGAAAACGTTGGCTGCCTCGCGTGCTGCGAGGAGCTTGTGGTGCAGGTATCCATGTTGTGAGTTCGTCCTTGTCGCTTAAGTTTGTCCTTGTTTGTGAGCGCTGTCTGGTTGAGTCCATGCCCCTTGCCATGTTGACCATGCTGAGAGTTGACATGCCGACACCTATCGGATTGTAACTGGCGCTGCCTCCTGCTTACTTGTCCGCGCGTGCTGGTTTTGTTCCCTAGACCATAGCACGACGAGCCGAGGGCACAGGCAGTGCACGACGATGCTTTTCCCTAGTTTCGAGTATGCGGGAAGCATGCAGGGGTGAGGTTGCAAGAGTTGCATACGTCGGTGGCGGGCGGTAGGGCGGGCGCCTTGCTCACTGTGGCCGCGGCTGGACTGGCTGTTTCCCTCACTTTGGGGGCCAGGTCCCACGGCAGGGGTGTGGCCGTGAAAGGGGTGATCGGGCGAAGGCAGGCGGAGTTAGTTGCAACCACCACGTGCCGGTGCACGGTTAGCTACCGCTTGCATCTCCGCTAAATGTGTCACGGTACTCTTCACTCTTATCAGAAAAACAGCAGCTGCGCGCGAAGTCTAGGCGACACGCACAAATGAGCTCATTGCTCGAGGAGTACCAGGCAATGCGGGCCACCTTGACGGAAGACCTTGGCAAAATTGAGCGGCTGGTAAGGAATGCGCTGTGGCTTTGGCGCCCGTCGGTTTGCTTGATTTGTAATCTCGCCGCAGCTTGCCGAGATGGAGCATGGGTACCTTACAGCCGAGTATACTCAGTGTGGAACAGTGCTCAAGGTGAGATGGTTGGGACGGGGAGGTCCATCGCGCCATCCAACTTGACTTGGTCTCCGCAGGGCTTCGAGGGATTCTTAAACTCAAAGGACGTACTCCGTAAAAAGACGCGCAGCTTCAAGCCGGAGGACCGGCTCTTCAGCCTGTCGTCCAAGTCGTCTCCGGTGGTGGGTTTGTTGGCACGCACTCCTGCCATCGCATTTCCCCCGCAACCTGGTACCCCCCTTTCTCTTCGTATTGCCTCCTTTCCTCTCATTGATCACATTATGCACATTGGTGTGCAACATGCTCAGAACAGTGCTTGGCCGCATGCCTGTTGGTATCCTGCTTTCCGCGGCCTGCGCATGCCTCCCCACTGCGGACGATGAGCCGCACCCTGAGTATTTATAACCCTGCACCATGCCAGACGAAGGAGATGGAGCAGCCGCTGGCGCTGGAGACCGTGGACTCCATGACCCCGCTCATATACGGGAAAAAGGTAGGTCTCAGGCTGGTCGTCATCTAATGCCACCTGCGGCCCTGCTCTTCGATTGTCCCCCGTTACTCTTGCTTTCCCAACTCTCGGCCATCGCCTTGCCCTCCATGCAGTACGCTCAAAAGGGCTATGCCCAGAAGGGCAAACGCTGACGGGGCATCTCGTCCCCTTGCCAGAGAGTGTGTGTATTGATGATCCATCCGGTAGCCTTCGTGCCCTACTCTGGCCCGTGTTAGCAGAGGAGGGTTGCCAGCAGGCCTCCACTGCTCGAGGCGCACATACCGTATAGAGATGGCTGTACAGCTGTACAGCATAGCCGAACGGCACCTTTCTTTCGAGGGGGTTACCATTCTTCATTCACTGACATTGCTAAATAAAATGCCAATATCCCGGCAGCTACAATAGCTTGTTCGTACGGCGGTGATGAACGCGGCACGGCAATCAAATGAATGACTCGGCGGAGTGACCGGTACTGCGCATGGCTGGCTGTGGCGTCGGGTGGCGACAGATAGCTGATTTGGCATGCCCCGGCAGCATGCTATGCGTACAGAAAGGCAGTGCACTGTGGACTGATGATGCATAGTATGCTGATACTTGTTCGTTACACGCGTGGCGAGCGTGATGGCACTCTTCTTTTGTGGTTTACGAACGGCGCCAGCCAGGTGGTGACGGACCGCGGGCGGGCCTCCAGGTTGAGTTAGGTCTTCAACCTTGGCCGCCAGTGAGACGCGCCGCCTAACCAACATCGGCGGTCGGCGCCGCACGATCAGGCCCGGATGTCGGGCATTCGTATGAACGAGATGGGTATAGGTGCGCGGATGATCGAATGTGTTACAGCATATCAGCTTCCCCATCTTGACCAGTGGAGGCTGTGTAATCACGTTTCCAAAGAGGAATGCATCATTCTCCACTGCCTCCGGCAAGCCTGATGTACTGTTGCCGTACTTCAAGCCCGACCGCAACATCAGTCGACAAGCCGCAACAGCTGGATACCAGTACAGTGAGACGCCCAAAGGAAAACATAACAGACACAGGCTCCGGGTACAAATCATGGTGGGTGAAGGAGACGAGGAGACCGGCCCTCCCGGCTCGGCCAGCGGCAATGTTACCGGGTGCAATGTGGAGGTCTAGGTCTCACTACGTCTCACAGGTCATAGCAACCAGTGCCTGTGGACGGGTTCCTGAACAACAGCATCGCACTCGGGTGGGCGCATGCAGCCCCATCCTCCAGGTAGCCATGCGTATGCCGCTGGTATCACGGGGTTGCTCTCTGCGCCCTGCCGCATGTGCGGGGGCTGGCGCCTGCCTGCCTGCTTGCCTGCCAAAGCCCTCACGACCCACACGCGCATGCACACCTGCCTGCCCTCGGGCTCCGGGGCACGAATGCGCCTCCCAAGCCCATCAAACCCGCACACTCACCCTCAATCTCGTACCTACACCGTGACAGTTGAAGCCCCGAGCAACCCCTAGTTATGCACATCTACTCCTTCCCCTCGTCCCCGTCCCCGCTGCCTCCCCCGTCGCCGTCGCCGTCCCCCAGCTCCGCATCCAGTGCGTTTATGTAGTCGTCCAGGTCGTCCACCGCCGACCCCAGGTCGGACCCCTCACCCTCGCCGCCGTCACCGCCATCCAGCGCCTCCTGTGTTGGGGCAGCGTGACGCCGGTTAGAAAGGAAGTATCAAAGGCGAGAGCTTCGAAGGCAGTGGTGAACGGCCCGAGCGGGTCTTACGTCAAGGAGTGAAGGGGTATGCAACAGCCGAAGCTGCAGCAATGCGTGGCCGTCTCTTCGCGTCCGCAAACGCTAGCCCGCGCCGCCCATACCCGCGCACCCTAAGACGATCCACATCCTTGATTCATCATTACTCCTCGCCAACCGCTCAAGCCCATGCTCTCTCCTGCCCACCCGTGATCCCCTGCGTCTTCTTCCCTGCCCGTTACCATTGTTGCCGGCCAGGGACCCCGTTCGCCCATACGCCCGCCCTACGTTGAGGTAGGCCGCCAGCTCCGGGTCGTCCTCAAGCGCCTCAAGGTCCTCGCCGTCGCCGTCGCCACCATCATCGTCATCGTCGGAGGTCGATCCTGAAGAGGTACTCCGTGCCTTCGTGTGTGACGCTGGCGTAGCGCCGCTGGGCGACGGCGCCGCTGCACCCGCGGCAGTGCCGGTGGCGGCGGCGCGGGGACTGGGTGCGGCAGCCACGGCCGCGGCGCCGGCGGCACCCGTGGCGAGGGCCGACGCCGAGGTAGAGGTCGGTAGCCCCGAGAGATGCTTGCTGCTGCTTGCCGCAGACATAACGGCGGTCTGGGTGGGAGAGGATACATGGGAAAAGAGTGCACGGAAAGAAGAGCTTAAGTGCAGAGGGAGTACGTCCTCGCAAGCTGTGTGGGATGCGGGAAGATTGACGGGACCGACACCAAGCACATCTCGCCAAACCGAAGCGCCAAGCACATCCCGCCGTCCCGACCCCTTCAAGGACTGATGCATGCGGCTGTGCATATTGCGTTAGCCATAACGGAACCACCCCGAGCAACTTGCTCATCGCCCGCATGCGCCCACCTGGGCCCACCACCACCTGCCATGTGCCCGCCCGCCGCTGCACGCACGAGCGAGGCATGGACCAATCGCGGATGGGCGTCTAGGGTGCAGCGTCACTCGCCCTTACCGCCCTGCTCCTAACCCTTTGGTTTCCAGACATTGTAATTTTGGCTTGCAGCCGCTACCCTCGCCTACCCGCGGCTCGGTGGCCAGGCTGCTGCTGGACGTGAGGCGCGACCTGGCGCCCAAGCCGCCCGCCTGCGAGTCCTGGCGCGGTAGGGCACTGGGTGCGTTGGGGTCGAAGGCCTCAGGCGGCAGCAGCGACTTGACGAGTGTGAAGTATATGACCCAGAACATCTCCTCGGTCATGCGCCTGCATGCAGCGGCCAAGGGTGTACAAACGGTTGCAGTGGCATACTCAGACCCAGTCCAAGGCCGAGGTCGGGGCGCCCGCCACCCAGGAACCCCAAGTTACGCATCTCCGCCCGGCCGCTAACCGCTGCAAGCCGTGCAGCATGCCTCCTGTGCTGTCTGCATGTCCCCCCCCCCCGGCTACCCCCCCCCCCCGCCCCGCACCAACCCCCGGCTCTGACACAAGGCCGGGAATACTCTGACCCAGCCCAGGAGAGGGAGGTCAGGGGCCCCATCACCCAAGAGCAGCCAACGCGTCTCTGCCCGGCCGCCAACCGCTGCCAGGCCTGCAGCATGCATGCAGCACCACGCGTATGCCCCTTTCCCTCCTCGCCGCTTCCCCAGTACGCCGCTACCAACACGGTCCCGCATTCCTCCACCGTCACCGCCGCAGCCAACGCCCTATGGCGCAGGTCGAAGGACTCGCACGGCGCCCCGCATTTAGCGCACCCCTCCGCTCCCCTTCCCCCTCACTTAGGGCAGAGCGCGAAGCGTAGCCCCTGAAGCTGGTCTCCCCTTGACAGCACCAGCATAGCGTGCTTCGCCTGCCAGGCGCTCAGCTGGAAGCCGGGCCCGGGGATGGGAGGCTTGAGGCCCATGGGGTTGGTGGACGGTAGCAGCTCTAGCGGGTAGTCGCTGGATGCGGGTTTGGGCAAGGAAACGGACATTGTCAGAGTTCGCTCAAGGTGAGGGCATTTCGGAGAGGGCTTGGCGGACGTTGATATGGGAATCAAGTCTGAAAGTAGGCAGAACGCATGAACGCATGCATGTGTGTGACGTAAGGCTTCCCATGGGTTGGGCGGTGTGGCTGGTTGGGGTTAGAGGATAATACGAGAACTTGTCACTGAGGCGCATGCCGTCCCGAACCACCGAGGCGGAGTAGCAAAAACTTGTCTCGTCCCTTCAGTACCCCGTCCACAAACCCGAGACCGCTGGCTTGTTAGGGCATGGGCACGAGGGAGGGGCACGAGGTTAATGGAGATCTGGGCTAGATCGGCAGGAAGCCGTCGTGGATTGCGTGCCTATGCAGACCCCGGACTCGGCATCGTCGCACAAACAGACAGCCTTAAGGGGCCGTAGCCCAAAACAGCACCACAGATCGCGCGCCTCCCTGCCACGGTCTGCGGTGGGCATTCCTGAGCGTAACGCCTTGGCGACTCCCCGCGACTCCTCTAATAGCACCCCCTACACGCCGGCACCGCACTTGATACGCGCCCCCGGTGGTGCTGGTCGCCAAGTGCGCTGCTGTTACGCCCTTCGCAGTTCGAACACACCTGAAGGTGCTGTACGTCATGCCCGAGATGGTCTCTAGCAGGCCCGGCGTGACCCCGTACTTAGCGAGCTCATCCGCGTCTGAGCCCTGGCCCTTGCTGCTGGATGTTCCCTGCGAGCCAGACAGGCAGATGAAGGAGGACGTTAACGGACCGGCCATGGCGTTGCGAGAGGGAAACAGGGCGTGCTCCCTGAAGGCTACCTGCTGCTAGTGTGGCCACGAAGACCAGCCCCCGCCAGGAGGCAGAGCCCGTGTACGGTACGGGAGCAACTCCGCTGGGCAACTCTGCCCAGACCATCCCGTAAGCGCCCCTACTCCCGCATTCCAGCCAGAGGTCCAAGGACCCGTGTTGCGCAGTCACGATGCACCACTGCTGTCCCGGCAAACCCCCTCCTGATCCACTATCCTCTCGCCCTCCCGCCTCCCCTTCCGACGCTGGTTGAGGCGAGCCGAGGCACAGAAACACAGCGCACCTGTGCTGTCGCAGTAATCTCCTTTATCTTCGCCTGTGCCTCCTCGGCGGCTGCATTGGCCAGGACCTAACGCACCCGGTTCCACATGAGGTGAGCAGTTTCGTCGGGTCGCGCATGTTTGCATTTCCAGCACCTTTGCTTTCTCGGAGGCCTGCTCCGCGTATACTTTCGCCTGTTGGGAAGCCTGTTGCGCCAGCTCCTTGGCTTTCCCAGCTGCCTCCTGGGCTTGCAGTTGAGCTTGCTGGGCAAGCTGTTTTGCTTTCTCCGCTGCTTCCTGCGCCTGCTTCTGCGCAGCTTGAAGGCCGCTCTTTAGCCATTCCATATCGGGATTGTGAAGCCCGCAGGCTGTTGCTCACAGCGGCTGGCTGTCGATTCGCAAGTGTGGCTAACTAAGCAATCGAGCTGAAACAGAGTACCATTCACTGTCGCACTGCGCGTCGGGTATAGACTGCGGCAAAATGACGGATGAACCTTCACAACGACCGGTACGTGCCGAAACCCAGCAGGGAGGTAGCATTGGGGGGAGCACACTGTTAACGAGCAGCAATGACACCCTCATTTATGGGCTGGGCATGCTAGATTGCGTCCTAACAGCAGGGGATTGGGGCGTGGATTGGGGCACGGGAAACGACAAGAAGAGCTGAAGCGCTGCGATAGGACACCTGTTGGCCATCGCGGCGCAACTTGCGGTAGCCCCTGACCCAGTGCCCAACAGACCGCTGTGGCTGCCTGAGATTTTACACTTGGGAACGCGAAATGGACGGTATGAAACGGGTTATGACATAGACGATTGGGACCGGTGTCGCGGTGTGGGCAGTCTGCCCTTGCTGCTTTGCACGATCTACACATGACAGATACGGTAAGCTTGGCTAGGCAGGCTCATGCAGGCTCAACAGCATGGCGATGGAGGGACCGGTCGAAAGACTAGCAGACAGGCTACGGGTACTGTATGCGCTATACGTGGAATGGCTGCGAATGGCTGACCCTGGCTGGCCCTGGACATCAGCACCCACGCTGTACTTGGCTAGACGAAACAGGCCGGTGGAGCAGCTCCAGGGATGGCGTGGAGTACACGCTGGCTTTATGGCGATGCATTGCGGACACGTACGCTGATCCCCTGGACGGCACGCACGCGGGGCGGCTGGGGCCAAGCCCCTGGCATCAAGCCCGCGTCGTTGCCCGGCACCGCCTTTGCTTGCGGGTCCACACTGGGGCTGCCGCCCCATCCGACGCGGTGCTGGCACTGCGGAGTCTCCAAGCTGGGCCCAGGAGGCACCTGGCGCTGGCCCGGGCGCACGAGGTGGCCGTGGAGTTACCGCTGCCATCCGTGTACGACGTGGAGTTTCGCATTGCGGCTCGCCCTCCGAGTTTGGAGTTCGGAGTTACCGCTGCCGTCCTGCGGGCTGCCAAATGTATACGAGGTGGTCGACGGGCCGCCGGGCCCTGGGCAGGTGCAGGTCCTGTCCGAGAGGCTGGATGGTCGCCCGGGCATGTACGAGTAGCTGCCAGGCAGCAATTGGGTCAAAGCCTGCCTCCGCGTTGGGGGTCGGCGTTGGAGCCCCGCTCGAGCGGTTGCCCCGCCAGGGCTCGCTGACCGTCGTTGCTCATACCCATCGGCAAAGTGTTGGATAGCTTTGCTGACAGGCTTTATGCTCGGTGGCGGCTGCCCCATGTGACTGGAGCACCCCGCGACTTCCCTAGCGGCGAGACGGGACTTAAGATGCGCCGGTATGCCAGCTGGATGGGAGACCCTTTGCACACGGCGACTGTGATGACACCTAGCTTGCACCAAACGTTGATGCGGTTCAGGCTAGGGTGTTGGGAGTCGGAGGTGAACCGGCCCAAAGCCGGTTGTTGAGGTGTCTGGCTGGCTGCCTGGCTGGCTGCCATCAACTGGTTGTACTCATGGATCCGCAATAGCAGCTGTGCGTCCGCTGGCAGGTAATATCGCTGCAGCTGCTCCTGCTGGGCGACCCCGTAACCGAAAATGTTTATCCGCGGGGACGCATTCATCACTGGCTGCGCGGGTGTGGGCGCGGTTCCCACACCCGGTACCCCCGTAAGAAAAAAGAGAGAAACCCGTAAGCGGCTGGCGGGGTATGAGGCGTCTCCTGTTGTAAGAGCTGGGAGAAGCTCGATCGGTTGTTGGGGAACTGCACATAAGGTGTGCCGCTAGGGTGGAGCGGTGGCTGCGTCGGCTCCATGCCTTCTTTTGGCTATCAAAAGCGGACTTGACAGAGGCTTGCGCTGGTATGATGCATTGTGGGAATTATTGCCGCTGCATGAAAGGGTTCGCGCTCGCGCGCCAAACGCGTAGAACGCAAAGCCGAAATGAAGCGAGCTACGCTCCGGCAGAGATGCTCCAAAAGTAACAGACTAACGTCCTAGGGAACTTCCTATTTCTCTAGGCAGCCTCTGGGCGTCTAGGGATTTCGCTAGCCCTAGGGCAAAAAGTGCACCCCCTAGGTCCGTGCAACCAGAAACGGTGACGTCGGCTAATATTGCAGATACGCCAAACATCATTGAAGGGGAGATTTACATTGGAGGCCTGAAATTAGCGTAGTTTGTGGTGCCCGTTAAAGCAAGCCTGAAACTCATAATGCGTTCACACGGGCTGCCTGGTGACGCTTTGGATTTAGTGAAGCTTTCATTGCGCAAGGCAAAAGCGAGTTGTGTGGATGCTTGAATTCGGGCGCGACTGCTGACCGCCCGCCGCCGACTGCTGCTGGACATACATCGAGTCGAAGTCGACCCCTTATGCATGATCCCCCCTGGGTCAGTTTGCGACATAACCGCTATAAATAATATTTCTTGGTGAGCTGTGCTTTCTCTGGATTGGGGGCGGGGGGGGGGGGTACGGGAACCTCGCTCACTGCAAAGTCGACCCCAGCGTGCGCGTCCGATCCAGTATTATCCGGTGTTGCGCAATTGTTAAGTGCCACCGGACCACCCCCGCACAGCCGAACCTTGGCTGCGGGGAGTGCTAGTTTCGACACTTTCCTCCACTTTTAGCAGAATCAATGTAGACCGAACTCTTGTACCTAGAAATGGGCGTTTGACGCTCCTGCATTGCGCTCAATGCCTTCCGGTGGCACGCGCGCCCGGGCGACCAGCCTGGGCGCCGTGCTGCTGCTGGTTACCCTAGTAGCATGCGGGTTAGAACAGATTCGCGCCGACGCCGCCCGTGTGGCCCTGTATATGAGAAAGGCGAAAGAAGTGCTGGACCTTAGCTGGGACCATGGCCCGAAGAACATGGAGCACGAGCTGAAGCATCTTGGCTTCGACGTGGTGGCTTCCGATGGGCAGCCCGAACTTACCGGCTCCAACGCGCCTGACGCCTACGTCATTCCCACTCAGATTGGCCACGCATTTTACACCGCGGTCGAGGACATGAGTGCTGTCGCATCATACCTGGCGGAGGGCGGACTGGTAGTCGTGCTCGACGCGAATCACGGCCAGGGCGAGGCTCTTAGCTCCTTTGTGTCGACCGCCCTCGGCTACCAGGGTAAGGTTTCGGGGGTAAGGCTTCGGGCGGGTAGGTTCGGGGACCAAATCGTCTGACTTCTTACACCTGTCAACCAACAGCGCTTACTGATGTCGTCTCCTGTACGTTTCCGAGTTTTGCAGGCTCGTGGGGTGTGTGCAAGCAGCTGTGCTGCAGACGAACGCGCGAGCCGTCTCTGGGCGAGCCATCGCTGAGCGACTTAGCGGCGTCCTTTCTTCCGGGCGCCTGGCCTGAGGCACTTGAGGACGCCCAAACCACTAGCGTGCTCTCCTGGTGCCGTCATGATGATGACGCTGCAGCTGTCATCCCCTTGTATACAGTGAAGGAGGACGAGATGAAGGTTGCTGTCCAGGTAAACATTGTGCGATCAATGTTATTTAGGCTACGGAATCCCTAGTGCGTCTTTCAACCATTATGCTTCAATCTTCCAGGCCTTCGGCAAGGTTGGCGTCAGCGGCGCCATCGTGTGGGTTGGATACAGCTGGCGCGACGGCGAGCAGGCCCAGTGGGGTAGCCTTCTGCGCAAGCTGATCCAGGACTTCGCTGACGGTGCGTGTTGGCGCTGTAATCGCCTGCGGACTGTCTGCGTTCATGGTGCTCAGCTGTTTGGACATGGTGTCTCGGAAGTCAAGATGTCCCCAATGTACATCCCGTCCGTAGCATTGCACTGCGTGATTCCCATTGGGGTGCGGTAGATCTCATCTGCGGGAGGCGTTGATCCTGATCCCCCCTTGTTTTCCCGCTCCCCAGGCGCCTACGAGGCCCCCAAGCAGGGCAACGCCAAGCTGCACCCGCTCCACGTTGACTCAGTTCTGGAGGCAGCAGTGGATCTGGCGGAGGTCCGCCGCTTCCTGCAGGGAGGCACTAGCCCGCCCAGCCCTGACCCACTGGAGCCGCCGAGCCCGCCGCCCCCTCCACCGCTGCCCCTTGGCCCCCTGGCCAGGCCGTTGAGATGAAGGACCTGCGCATTGCATTTAAGGCGTCCAATTTTGTTCAAGATGATGGTGGCGTTGACAAGATTGCTCTTACCTATGCAATTGAGGATACTCGAGCCAAGCTCGCGGCGGCCAAGGTGAGAATGTTTGTAACAGGTAGCAAATCCCGGGGGAATACAAGCAGTTGAATCACAGCAACGGCAGTACGGCACTGACAGATTGTGCAGCTGCAACTGTGCAAGCAACGAACCAACCGGCCCCCCCCCCTAACCGACGCGCAGGGCATCCCTGTAAGGTTCGTCATTCCGATCTACATTCGCTCACCATCGAGCGCCGCCGCATGTCGGAGGTTTTTGGCACCCAGGCTCCTCGTGTGCTGGCTCCCACGGAGCTCACACAGATCTTTGCCGGGTCCCGCTACATGCCCATCTCGCTGACCATCATCGCCAGCACTCCTGCCACTCAGGAGGACGTCGAAATGGTGAAAGGGAGCACGATTTGCGCGTATGCCCTTCCTCCGGCACTTGTTTCCTGTTTGGCGTATGTGTGTTGCAGTGCAACGGTGTGGTCTAATGCCAACGGCATTGATATAGATGAAGTGGAGCTAGCAAATCTCGGGTAGTCGGCAATGTATCCGTCTCTCTTGCGTGTCTCTCCTGGCTCGCTTCATCACACTGGCCCGGCCTTCCTGCATTTCTAATAACAATCTGCCCGCTCTGCTGTGCCCCCTCGCTCATCTCCCCCGCCAGATGCAAGAGGTGCACGCCGAGTTCTACCACACCGTGCGCCGCTTCCTGCAGAAGTTCAATGCCGACCAGCTTGAGATTGGTATGCAGGTGCTCGAGATTGTCGAGGTGCCGCTTCCACCCTCGCCACCTTCGCACCCGCCCAACCCGCCTGGTGTCAGGGCTCCGCCAACCCTGCCGCCGGCACCACCGCCGCAGCCACCTCGCCCGCCCCGCCCGCCGCCAGTCAACCTCACTGCCGCTCTGGCGGTAATTGGCGCTATGGACGTGAAGGAGGGCTTCCTGCCGCCCAGCCCCCCACCGTCACTGCCGCGATCACCACCACCATCACTTCCAGCCCCTCGCACGCCTTCTGGTCCTGTCAGCAAGAGCGCGCCTCCGCTCCTGCCCTCGCCCCCCAGGCCTTCCCTTCCCCTCTTCGTCAACGTCGATCAGATCTTTGCCCAGGGTGCTGCCGGCAGGACTCGCTCCGTGGTGTGGAACACCGACACTGACTTCCTGCAGCAGATCGCCCCCCTTGCGCCCCTCCAGCTGGTTGACCCCAAGAAGGCGCCCTGCCCGACGACCTGCACGGCCTGCCCCCGCACCTGGAAGGGCACCAACACGTCCATCAGCGTTGCCATCTTCTTCAAGGAGCCCGTGCAGGCCACGGCCGTGTTCATCAAGCAGATCCGCAACCCGGGCATCATTCGGGTGGGTGGTTGTGGTGGCGGCCTGGTGGGTGGGGAGAGTTGTGGAGTAGCTTCTGTGTGCTCAGCCTGCTGCCGCAAATGGGAAGGAGCACTTGCGCGTCCGGCTAGGGATATGTACGGTGCAGTCTTCTGTGCCAATGGCGTTGCACCTGTGCTGATGTCCTGCGCTCGTTGCCTCGCTGCCTGGCTGCCTGCCGGATCCCTCGACCGCCCCCAGGTGCAATTCATCAAGTGGGTGTACCCGCCCAAGGGTGAGCTCGGCGCCAATGTGGGCAAGACGGTCTACAACGTCACCAATGACCCCACGGTCTGCCAGTCGGTCCTGTCGATCCGCATCGGTCCCGTCCAAAGCGGCATCAAGTCAGCTGTGCCCGCCAGTGGCACCCAGGCGAGGCTTCCTAGGGTGCTCGCGCGAACGGCCGTTGGAGGCCTCCTCATAACCGTGGACCGGCCCCAGCGCGCCGGCCCCAACTACGGCCCCTTCCTGGAGTGGGTCAAGGTTTCCGGCCGCGTCCTGTACCCGAGTGACCCAACTGTGTACGCAGGGCAGCGGTAGACGTCTTGTGTGGGGGTTGCGCACCATGGCTATCCCAATAAAGAGAACCAGAAACGGGGAAGGCAGCTTCTACGGACATACACACCCGAGAGTGTGATGTTTCCATCCACCAGGGCGCCGAGTACAGGGCATGGCGGGCGAGGTATACGAGCAGACGGGCCCTCCCGGGCAGCCTGGGGGGTCCCGTCCCAGCGGGCGGTTTGGTCGCTGCTAGCTTGCTACTGAATCCCTGGGGGCGGAGGATGCTTCGTTGACAGACGGGGTGGGGCACGGCTCAACTGCAAGGCATTGGCGTGGTGAACTGTTGTCCCTGCCTCTGCAGGCCGGGCCGCAGGGGCTCGTTGTGATTGGGGCAAGGTGGTGGGCGTGGTGGCTTGGCGAAGTTGGGCACTTCATCCGGCATGCAGGACGGGGCATCGATCTGTTGAGAGGTCAATGAGCTTTGCCGATGCAGGCGGCCTGCTAGCAGGTTTCTCCTCCTCGGCTGGTGAGCTGCGTTTTCGTGCTGCGGGCGCACGGGCGCAAGTCTTCATTCGCTATTCGGCTTGATCTTGTGTTTGTGCGGTGGTGATGGTGGTGGTGATGCAGGATGGTGTTCTGTTCAGAAGTTTTTATTTGGTGCGGCATCTCCGGGCGACCCTCGCGAACGATTTGGACTAGGAACCCCATCAGAGAGAGGTGCATGAGTAGCTAACAGTAGCTAACTGTAGGCGTGTGTACAGAGGAAACCGCATATATCTCTCTGGGTTGCAGCTACTTAGATTGGCCAGCGAGGTTTGCCATCCTCGATGGATGCATGCACGTCCAATGTGCCTGGGGCCCTCCTTTGGAGGGGCGGGGAACGTAGGGCTGATGTCCTGGTCCGTCAGCTGTGTCAGGCGTGAAGCGTCGGAAGCGGCCAGAAGGTCGTTCATGCGCCTGCTCCAGGGCGATTAGCGCTGTTACAAAATAAAGAGAAATCTGCAAAGAAAGAGGGAGCCCGCATCTACGGCCGAAGGCGCGACGTTTCCAATAGGGCGGGCGGGTACAGAGCAAGACATGTGACGTTCGTCCTGCCCCCCACAAAGACCGCGCTGCGCTACAGCGCTGCCCCCTGATCAACGGTAAGAGGATACGCTTCCCTTCTATGCGGACGGCTTGAGTCTGTCGGCCACCTCCTTGCAACGTCTTCTGCGGCTACTTACTGAAATCGGTCTGTCGTTTGGTCTGGCGTTCTCTCGCAATTCCAACTCTTCCAAATGACAGTTAACGTTAAAATAAATCGGAGGTGCTACTGCTACACGCAAACCCTAATGAGGGGCGCGCGCTCCGCAGTGGAAGGTCCGTGAAGTTGCCGGTCTGTGGTGATGGCTCTCTTTGGCATCCACCCATGGCGATAAAGACACTTGGGTCTCAAGTCATGAAATGGCGTGAGCGCGTGCGCTACCTGTAGCGGGCAAGTGTGGAAGCCGCCGCGATCATCCGGACACTTTAGTAGCGAGGCAGTGCCGGAGTGGTCTACTCACTTTCCTAAGCCTTGATTTGTACCATTATCGGTTGTGGATGTACACTAGTCGGCGAGCGTGCGCTCGAAGGGCCGACAATGCGAACATGTGCGGCGTGCGAGGATGGTGAAGCGCCTGCGTAACACTATTGACGAAAAGCCGAAGCAACCATAGTTGCTGAGGCGCCAAAAATACGGTTCGAGCCGTTGCCTTTGCTCGGTGCGGTTAGGTGGTTATTGGTTGGTTTGTTGTGCGGCGTAGCCCGGCTAGCCCCCTTTCTGGGCAAACGCTCTTTCACGGGAGAAGGTAGGATTGTGTTACTGTTATGTATAGAAGTCCGCCGAACGAAAGCGAGGCGGACGCGTGTGTGCCTGGAGGAAGTAGTGGGCCGCGGGGATGACGTGAGTTTGCCCCGAAACTTCCAGCTAGGACGGCACGGCATGAGGTGAGGCCCTCGGGGTCTGCTCCGAAGAATGCCGTGCAGGATTACGCACTGTTGCTCCGAAGCCCGCCATGACGTGTGCTGGCGTGGCTGCAATATACTGATACGTATCTGTGCTGCTGCTGACTGTGTTGATTGAGGTGGGACGAGCATTGGAGGAGTATATAAGGGCTGGTGGAGCAGTGCTCGGGGCCCTGACCTCAGACTTGCCAAGACGCTTGACTACGCGTGCTACCGAGCAACTCCCGGACTGTCAAAGTGCCCGGCTGAGGGCCCGAAAGACCCGTTCTCTGGATTCCCCTACGTGTAACGTGTGACCGTCGCCTGAAGACCGAGCCCAAGTGCCGCTTCCCGACGCCGTCACCTGCCTCCTCGGCACGTGCTGTGCCACCTTTCAGAGCAGGGCAGAGCAGGGAGACCTGTTTCAGAGGGCTTGGATCAAGGGCGTGAGCGCCGCCCTAGGCGCTCACGGGCATCGGTTGGCTCGGCCAACCTCGCCAACAACAACGCTATCCGTCTCCGCATCTCAATACCTTACGGTGGTTGTAAGTGCTAGGACTACTCCGTGCAGCCAGCCGACTGGGCGGCGCACTCGTTTCGGCCCAATTCGGCGGCCATTCAGCTGAACCGCAGGGCGGGCCGTCTCCAAACGACCGTCCTGTCAGGTAAAGGAGCCGGTGCCACGATCCTACTCTTTCAGTCAGCTGCGCGAAAAAAACTCTCCGGTGGTCGCGCGCGCGCTGACGCGGGTGCTTGCCACATACCTGGGTCTTCATTGGGGCCCGAATACGCCCTTTGTCAGCTGCACAGCGGAGCTATTGGGTGCGGCGTGGGTGCGGGTCGACAGGCCATGTTTGCGCTGTGTAATCGTTTGGATGAATGCAAGATCTGGTCACCTGCTATTCGTGCTCAGGCTTTTGATGTGCAAGTGAGGTCTGTACCGTCTGCGCTCGAAGCAGTCGCGGGCATGTGGACAATGTTGGCGCGCAGAAGCAGGCCATAGCAGTCCCCTCCCTGTAGTTGGCCGCCGATAGACGGGCAGGAAAGAGAGGGGCGGCAGTCTGCCCGGGCGAGGTGGAGGATCCCGGGTACGGCAGCGGGTCCTACGTGCACGGGCTCGGGGAAAGGGGAAACGGGGCTTCCTGCGCCGTTGCTGCGCTAGGAAGCCACGTTGCCTGCGCGCTATCCCAAGAAACCGGCATACACCCAGACGCGCAGTATGTTTCCATCGCCTGGCCCCTGGGTCGCGACGCACACGCTTCTCCCTCGTTTGCCATGCCCCCTCGTCCCGCCCCCTCATCCTGGGCCCCTGCGTCGCGACGCACACGCTTCTCCCTTGTTTGCTGCAACCCCTCCCCCCGCCCTAAAACCCTCGCCCTCCCGCTTACTCGTTTGCAGGGTGCGTTGCATGGTTTTGTTCTGGGCAGCTGCTGTCGCGGCTCAAGGGGGTGAGTCGGTTCAAGAGGGCTGGGTGCCGTACGTACATGGCGTGGTTATGTTCTGCAAGCTGTAGGCTCTCTCTTGCATAGTCCAGCCAACTGCCTCATCAGCCAATAGCCAACCGTCCCAACAGCCTCTCCACCCCACAACCGATCTAGCGTTGCAGCCAGGTTCCCCTAATGAACTGTTTGCCTTGCCCTCCCTGCCTTGCACATGCAGATCGAGTGGCCTGTGACGGGTGTCCTGCCCAACATGGGCGGCATGATGGGCCGGCGCATGGCCGAACACATGTTCGGCTTCAGTAGCAAGGCGCCATATTGCGCCAGGTTGGGCGTGGACTTTAGCCTCATTCTGGATCATTTCAATATCAGGGACGCCCTAACGGCGACAGGAGGTGCTGTTGCATCTAGTTGTACGTCTCTGGTTGCGTGTTTGGTGGTTTTAAATATGCAGATAAAGAGTTTTGACCAGGTCGTATACCTGGTGTCGTTTTCGTGCTCTTTCGTGCTGGAACGACAAAACCCAAACGAGCTGATATTCCACGAGAAGCTGGCGGGTATGCATCGGCGAGAGATTCCATCCTCCAGATAGACCCTCCCAAACCATTAAACACTGACAGTAGTGACGACAGCTAGCTCAGCTCTTCTGCACAAGCAGGTAGTAGTGCAGGGAGCGTCAGCGTCTTAGGGACACTTACAGCAAATCATCCAGCCCAGGACACTCCGACGGACAGAAAGAGGACGAGTCCACTGAAGCAAAAGGACGAAGCCGATGGGACTCGAACCCACAACCCTCAGATCCGAAGTCTGATGCGCTATCCATTGCGCCACGGCTCCCGTACATCAGTACGAATCAGGAGATTCCCTGAGTGGCGAATCGATGACAAAAGTAATAATGATTTACATACAGTCGGAAGGCCCCCGTGATGATGTACTTGCAAAATTTGGCCGTTCCCCCCTTCCGGCCCGGGCTCGGCTGCCGCGGTTCTTGCTGCGATGCAGGCAGGCGTGGTAGTGAAGTTTTGGTCCCTGTTGCGCGACTTCGCTGACCTCGGTTTGCCGCGGAAGGGCTGGGATGGTGTGTCTGCTGGGCACCCCTTCCTGCGGGTCGTGGCGGGACGCCTGCACTGCGCGGAGTGACGCATTGGTCTCTCTCGTTTTTACCTTGGTTTCCTTGTTTGCCACCTCGCTTGATACCTGTGTGTGGGCCTGTCGACCGGTATGTGCTTTTTGCCGCTCGTGGTCGGGACTGGCTCCGGGATGGCGCGGGTTAGTGTTTCCACAGACATGGTTGGACTTGTTGGGTGGCGGGCCTCTATTGTGCACGGCCCGTGTGTGGGTTTCTTCCCAACCCAGCCGCGGGCCCCCTGAGTGGGTTAAGCACTCGGCCACTGTTTCATTGCTTGGTTTGTCTGCTGGTGCTGCCTTGCTGCCCGTACTTTCGCAGTAATTTCCCGG
>LSYV01000042.1:768223-791118 GCA_001584585.1 Gonium pectorale
AAGAGACGCAATGATAATACCTGGTGGTAGACCGGGTTCCCCAGTGTCGGGGACATTGTAACAATTGCTTCTAAAATGTTGGTGCTGCCTTGCTGCCCGTACTTTCGCAGTAATTTCCCAGTGGCAGGCCGGGTCCTCCAGCGTCGGGGGTACTGTAACGAAGTCTGTCTGTCTCAAAAATTGCTGCCCGTACTCTCCTCACAGTAATTTCCCGGTGGCAGGCCGGGTCCCGGTGGTCTGTAACGAAGTCTCTCTCTCAATTACACGGAATATTTTTTTAAAAAAATTGCATTAAATCTCTGTCTGTCAAAAATTACAGGAGTAAATCCGTTTCGGGGTCTTTCACTCGCCCCCTAAAATTTTGAACCCAGCCTATACTTCGCCCTACCGGTCCGAAAGCTTTGTGGCCCTTGGAGATGGGCCGATGGCGAGCGCGCGCAGCGCAGCGCTAGATCGCTCAGCGATAGCGCAGGCGCCCCACCCTGCATCAGCGCGCGCATGGAGGAAACGGGCCACAAAGCTTTCGGACCTGTAGGTCCGTACCCCAGTGTCGGGGTCCTTTATTAATTGGGGTGACGCTGTAGGTTCTCAACGGCCTAGAATGGGCGCGGCGCTCTGTGCGTGCGCGGCCGTTCTCCCCTGCCGGCCCGGTGCAGTCCTCGCTGCGAAATGCAGGCGGGAGTGCTAGGGAAGTTTCGTCCCTGTTCCGAGACTTCGCTGGCCTTGAATTGGATTGCCGGAAGGGCTGGGATGGTACCGTATCGCTACGGTCGATTGGTGACATGGGAATGGTGAAAACTTTCAATGCGGTGGCAGAGAACAATGTCCAGGTCTGTACACGGCCGGCTGGGCGGGCTGCGCGCACGAAGGTCTGGTAACCGCTGAGCGCCGTCGGACCGGTGGCCATGACGACAACACCACCGAAGCTCAACCTTGAAACCTTGCAGTACACCAGGTGAAGTCCGACAAACTGGGTAAGATGGCAAGCCGGTCTTTGGGGGGCGGGTCGAACGTCACATGCCTTGAACTGTACCCGCCCACCCTACTGGAAACGTTGCGCCTTCGGGTGTGTATGACGGTAGAGGCGCTGAGGCGGGCTCCCTCCTTCTCTGCAGATTTCTCTTTTTGTAATGTCCGCTGGGCACCTGTCTTAGCTGTCACCAACTCCTGTACGGCCTGGATCCTAGCCGGGCAAGGTCTCGGGTACCCATGGCAGCGTGTGAGGGTAGGGTGTAATAGCGCAGTGAGTGGCTTAGAATGGTAGTCCCGGGCTAGGAGGCCGCGCGTTCGGGTGTGTCCTACAGACACTGACAGGTATGATGGTGGCAGTGGTGGCCATCACCAATCCGGTAGCAGGGCAAAATGCAGGCTGCCGACCTGAGCGCGGTCTCACCAAAACAATGCTCCGGAGGTAAAAGAAAAGCGTGTTTTGGCTTTCACCAACACGTGTGTCACCAATCGACCGTAGCGATACGGTATGTCTGCCGGGCACCCCTCTCTGCGGGTTGTAGCTGGACGCCTGCAGAGCGCTGAGTGATCCAACAACGGTTCCCCTTGCATGTTTCCTTGATTGCTTGGTACCTGGGCGTGGGCTTGTTGTTGTTGTTAGAAACCAGGACAGAAAGAGGGAGCCCGCCTCTACGGCCATACACACCCGAAGGCGCGACGTTTCTGATAGGGCGGGCGGGTACAGAGCAAGACATGTGAAGTTCGTTCCGCTTTACGGGTGGTCACGTACGGCTCCGGGATGGCGCTGGGTTAGTGGCTCCGCAGACCTGGCTGGGCACGACCCGGCCGCACGTTGCCCACTGCCCTCAGCCGCAACATCCGTGCGAACCGTCCCTAGTGTAGAACCGGAACCGACATCTGGGGCCAGCTTGGGCCAGCTTTAGTCCAGTGGCAACGCAAACGCACGTCAGCACACAGATGGCAGCTGCCGCAAGCCACAGCCCGACATTGAGACGGCCCTAAGCTAGACAGCCACAAGCTTACCGACAGGCCTTTCCATGCTCCTCCCCAAGATGCCGTATTGCTGAGCGAACAACAGCACACTGACCAGTCAGACGTGTTGCATTGTCAAAGCCAAGCTACTGGCGGGACGGAGCGCCCCATGAAACCAACGGGCACACATAGTAGGAAGCCCTTAGTCGTTCCTTTCAAGAGGCAGAGTCCAACGAGCCGCTGCCGTACCTAAAATCGCTGCCGTTGTATCGAACAGCGGCGACTTTAGTCTGGCAGTTCCCAGGCCTCACCCGGGAAGCACTATTCCAGGCCGGAATGGACGATTCCTTGCCGGTAACAAAGCTTGGTTAAAAAAAGGGTAAGAATACATGAAACACCTCCACGGCCTTCTCCAGTACGGCGGTCTTGGCACCCTTAATAGATACGAACGGCTACTTCCGAAAACGACCCACGGGTCTGTGCGCTGCCGTCCGGAATCATTGGCTGGCCATGCGAAACGCTCGGCATCAAGGACCCCTCTCCCCTCACCAACGCCTTCGTTTGCGGTTCGCCGGTACGGATCTCTCCGGGCTCGAGGCCTGCAGGTCGAGCATGTCACGCCCGCGCGCCGGCCACTGGCTGCGCACCAATCAAGTTCGCCGTGCATGCGTCCAGGTCTGAGGGCGTCATTTGGCGAGCGGCGCCCACGACCCCATGAAAACATGAAAATGCCCCGCAACACCCCTACTTCCCAATTCTGCCGTTGCCGTTGAGCAGCAGGGAGCGCATGCGCGGCCACGTTGCCAGGCCAGGGCCAAAGCCGTCGAACTTGGCGCGCGCCGTGGGGAAGCTGCCCTGCGGCCGCAGAGGCATGTCGCATGAGTTGAACGTGACAGGCGGTGCGTTAGAGCGGGTCAGGAACCCCTCGCTTGCCACGTCTGCCACACTGTCGGCGAGGGACTTGCCTGAGCCGCAAACTTGCGTGGTACCGCGATGGGCAGCAACCCAGCGCCGGACGCCGCCTGCGGTAGGCGTGCGCAGGCAGCATGGGGAATGTCACACACGGTTACGCAATACCAGGCCAAGACGGCCGTAGCGATGCACGACGCACGAAGATGTCCAACAACCTAGACAAATCCGGGCCAGGCGACATGCATAGCCGCCACTTTTTGACCAGTGATTGATTACTGAAAACACCGACTAGAGGTACTCAGTAGCTCAAGCGCCGTGATGCACGAGGAGTCCACTCAAGCCCTTCTTCCGACCAGCCCACGAGCACCCCTTACGCGCTGACGCGTGGCCCCTTCAGCCTCGCGCCGCTGCCTCTCGCTGTCCCTGCCCCTTACCGCAGCCAGACCCCCTGCTCACCCGTCTGCCCCTCTCTCTGCCCCCTCAGCCCTCATTACACCTAAAGCCCTTCCGCTTCTTGTGCCTGCTTCGGCCCCCTCCGTCACCTGCAGCATGGTATTGGTGGCACCCACTGCGATGGTGCTGCCGGCGGGCGCCCCCGTGGTGGCCACCAGCGCCGAGATGTAGCCGGACGACAGGCGCTGCTGGTCGCCGCCTGCGTCGCGCAGGGACCCGTCCACCATTGCGGCACGACAAGGAGCAAGGGCGACGGTCGGAGGCCCAGCCGGGGCACAGTCTACAAATCATACGCTGCTCACGCGTGCCCTGAGGACACTGGCTGCGTGCCGGGCTGCGTGAATGTGTCACGCGCAATGCACTATTGTCCCCCCGTGTCCTGTGGGCCGTCGTGGGCTGCACCGGGGGTCGTCACCGGGGGACAGCACTCGTACCCCGCACGCCGTACAATCATAGCATCTACAGGCCACGCCGCATAGAGGGCAAGGCAGCGCCCCGAGAGCCCCCCGGGGTCGGCGCCAAGGGCCGAGCCTGTGCCCCCCCTGGCTCGCCCCGGCAACCAGCCCATGACCCCGACGTCGCTAGCACTGCACATACCCGCCGCCAGCAGCGAGGGGTCAATGCTGACCCCCACAAGCGCACTGGCGCCGCTCTTTTCGCGCTCCTTGCTGATCGACTGCCGGCCGGAAGGGGGACAGTGAAGAAGGGAGACGGGTCGCGGCGCCGGGAGGGGGAGGAACGGGGGGCCCAGTGCGATGCGGGTTCAGCGCGATGACTGGAACAGCATGCGCAGAGACCGAAGAGACAGCAGCTAAGGGCAGACACTGTGCGGAATGCAGCGGGCCCGGAAGGGAGGCCCGAACATGAGCTGGCTCGGATACCGAGGCATGACAGACAGCCACCACAGGAAGTATAGGGACCTGGTCCGTATGCGACAGAGCCAATCTGCCAACCGGTTACACCACGGCCGCCCGTTGCAGGGAACAAACCCTTAACTCCACATTCCCAGTGCGCCAACCCTGGTGGCCGTCCCAGTATCTGTTTTAGGTTTTCCCCAACCTCCAGAGCGGGGTCCGTTCAGCCCCACGCGGACCCCCCACCCGGGCCCCCACCTGCATGCTGGCGACCAGCTGCATCGCCGCGCGCTGCTTCAGGTCGCCCGCAGCCGCTGACAGCATCTGGGACAGTGTGGGCTCTCCAGCGCCTGCTGGACGGGTGGGGGTGAAAGGGTTCCAGGGGCCGGGGGCCCGGGCGGGGAAGTCGGACAAACGCTGCAGCCATAACGCCGCTCCGTCGGCGCCCCAACACATGCTGAGCTGGGCTGGAGAAGGAGAGAGTCGCGAGAGGCAGAGCACCAGGAATGACTCCGCCGACCCGCGAGGTTACTTTCCCAACATCAATAGCAAGACCCTTTGATTGGCCATGATTTCACGCACGCTGCCGTGGCGGTCTACGGAGCTGAAGGGAGATGCCAGCAGTCCCACGGCCCATATGGCGCATGTGTCGTACCCTGTTACTCCCATGCCCACTAAGACCACCGGTGTACCCGTGGCCGCCTCCCCAAATTGGATCGGCGGCCTGGTACCGGAGACCGGCTAAATGGGGCCCTGGGGCCGGGGGTGATAGAGCGCACTGAGGACGCTGGGTCAGGCCACCAGCTCGGGCGGGCCCGGGCCCTGCACCAGGGCATCCGACCGAGGCCTGCCGGGTGGTCGCTCCCCTGAGGTCACCTTACCGTACTCAGCATAATTTAATTGACAAAATTCGAGTTTGAGGGATTTTGTCAACTGGAAAAAAACCGTTTTTGGGGGGTTGTCAATTGGGGAAAATAATTCCGCACGCCCGTTGTCAGTTGGGGGCAAAAAGTCCAAACGTGCCAAAGACACACGCGCCGCCGTACATGGGACAGCTGCAACAGGCACTACCGTATGATTTGGTCAGCGTGCCGTGTGGCTATCCTAAGTTATCTGAAAGTGCATCGGCTCAAGGCCGTTGACAGGGTTACATGCGTGTCAATTGGGGCAAAAAATTCGCCTCTGAGCTTGTCAATTGCAAAAAATGTTCGCTCCACGTGTCAATGGGGGGAAATAATAGTAATTCCCGGAGGCTTGTCAATTAAGTTATGCTGAGTACCGTATGTTGGAGTTGGGTGATGCCTGATGCGCCATCTGAGCAACCTGGCGCCAACTCCAACAGTACCCGCGCCCGCCTCCCCAAGTTGGAGGCGGGCACGGGTACTCCAACTTGGGAACTGTCATGAGGGCTGCCCAACCCCTCCCGTCCTCCTCCCAGCACCCGTCCCTGGCGCGCACCTCCGCCCGCGCCGGCGCCGCTGCTGCCGGCGTCCTCGTCCCGCGGCGCCGCAAGCGCGAAGGTGAAGACGCGCACCGCCCCCGCCAGCTCTGGCCCCAGCAGGCGCAGGCACGAGGCCGCCAGCTCCTCCGGGGCCGTGCACTGCGTGCCAGCCAGGAGCGACACCGCTACGCCGTCCGCTACCGCATCAGCAATCACCTGTGGATGGGCAGCAATGTGGATATGTGGGCATCGACACGTCGATTTGCTTTAAGTGTGTTGTATGGAGTCGTGGTTATAAGGTGCAAGGGTGGGAGATGTCTGGACCTGCTCGCAGATGTCTATCGCAGATGTCGATCACCCCTCACGAAGTGCTGGAACATAATACGGTAGATGATCCGGGAGCTGGGCCACACGGCGTCAGCAGCCCGCACATGCCGTCTGCCTGCCACACAGTGTAGCGGCAGGTGCTGCCGTGCCTGTACGGGAGCACCTCTGCACATGCAATCCGTACACGGTACGGCGCGCACCTGCTTGACGTCTGGCCGCAGGGGCATCCCGTCCTTGGCGAGCAGCTTGGTCAGCTGCGCCTCTTTGATGGAGTGGATCTTCTTCACAAACGCCGGCTGCTCCGCGGTGGGGACCATCATGGGCCAGCCCACTGCATGGCGGGATGCGCATGGGAGACGGTGGCGGGATGGCGGGGTGGCAAGAGTGTGGGACTTTGCGCCGGCGCGCGGCCGCAGGTATGGTTGTGACGGAAATGCATTCTTCTGTGCACACGCGTGTACGCGGGCCTCCTACTGCTGCCGCGCCCGCACCTGGAGGATGCCTCCTACCGGTGACCACGACAGCAACGCCAGCACATGCCGCGTTCGGCGTAGTCCTCACGCCCCCGACCCTGACTCTTGACGCACTGCTGCTGTACAGCGCTCCCCTCCCCAGCTGCCTGGTCGGCGCACACGACCCCGACCCACATACCCCGGCGGGGCCCAAACTTCACCACACCGCGGCCGCATTCTCGTAAGACTGTAGATGACTTACAATCACCTTTCCAGGCCGGAAACCCGACCCCGCTCCGTACGCTTGCGCCGCGCCCCCACTTTCCCGCCTTTCCTTCCCCGCCCGGCCCCAAAAGGCTTTGTGCAGTGGGCGATCACCACCATGGCCGGCCCCGGCTGCACTGCCGCCGTGGACCCCTCCCTCCGGGCCCCCGGCGACCAGCGCCACATACATGCCCACTGCTCCCCGGCCTCAGCCTCGGCCCCAGCCCCCGTTGCGAGCGCGCTGCGCCCGGGGGCCCCGCTTAATGCCCCCGCTTAGAGCTCCCGCGCCAACCCGTGGTGCGGTCGCTTCCCATCCCGCGGACCGTCCCTGCCCCTTCCCGCTCGGCCCCTGCGCTCGCCAGCCCCCACGGCATGTGCCGGTGGTGTGGTGCACCCTGTAGCCTAACGGCGGCAGCCATCGCAAGTCCGTAACACCCATCCCGTATCGCCCTCCCTCGTGCCAATGCCACCAGCATTGTCCTCTGAGCCCCAGCAGTATGTGTGACGTACCCGTTGTGTAGTACGCCCGGACGAGGCCCTCCCCCGTTCCGTCGCTGCGGCCCAGCAGGTCAGCGTACACGGGCGGACTCCACTGCACGCAGTCCATGCCGATGCTGGCAAAGGCGGCGTTGAAGGCCTGTGGGCGATGGAGGAGCGGTGTGAGAATAAAAGCAGGGAGGCGAGTAACAGAGAGGCACGGCGGAGCAAAGGCTCGCGGACTTTGGTTGGGTCGGGCCAAGCAGTGCCGGCAAGGGTCTGAGCGGCGCTGGAAGGTCTGGAGCGGCAGAGGCAAGAGTGAGGGACGGGCGGGAGCGGCAGCGCGACGACCGGCAGTGTGCTATGGGCTGACAGGGGGCGTGAGGAAAGGCGTAAGATTGAACAGGGGCGGTGGCTGGGGCGCGCGGTGTGGGGATGCGTCACGCACGCATCCGCCACACCCTGGCCACCCAGCTTACAATAAGCAGGTCGACGACGCTGCCCACGACCGCAAAAGCATGACACCGTTGCTAACCGACGCGTTACGTGACGGGCTTGCTTGCCGCTCACCACGCGGTGTCCATCCAGCTGCACGTCCATGACAGCCCCATCCACCTCAAGCAGCAGCCCGACCGGGGCGCGGCCAGAGACAGCGTGGGTCGAGAGGCTAAGCCGTTCCGATGCAGAAAGAGCGCCTTGACCGGGCCTCCGCGAGAAGAAGCTGGTTGGGCGCCGTGTCACATGGCGGGACTGCGGGAGCAAGAACAGGGCGCCAGAGTCTGTCGCGGTGCTGCTGCTACAAGCTCATAATGGGCAGCGCCACACGCAGTATTCGGTTATGGGGGTGTTGCGAGTTTCGCGCCGGAACATACCCCACAGACTGGCCCCGCGGGTTTCACATCAATGCGCCAAGTGCCTGGCGATGTGTTGTGTGCGAGCATGTAGATGTGCGACAACGCCAAGTGAACGCTACAACGTCAGGTTGTCTTCGTGTGATTGCTTGTAAAAGGCTGTTAGTACACACTCAATAGCTTCATTCTCGAGCGAAGAGTTGTACCAAGGGAATGGCATCCGAGCGCGTCGTACTCAACGAAAACCAACCGAGACGGTGGTCGGAAATTGCCATTGGCCAATGTGTGTGCGACACTCGTCACTTGTCTGGCTGTCTTCGATCCTGCCTGAAAAGCACACTCGAAACAGAGTTGCACGGTAATTACTAGGAACGTCCTTGCAAGCTGCGGCGATGAAGTCGATCGGGTGCCCTGCATGTCACAAAGCATCTAGGCATCTGCGACTGCAGCGCTGCGAGGGTTTTGCTCCACCATCGGTCGCATCCCGACGCCTTCACCCAGCCGCCTCCTCATCTGGCTACCAGCGTGACCCGGAGCTTCAGGTACATCAGGTCGTCCCCGGTGTCTGAGCTAGCGGAAGTACCGTCTGGCAGCCTGCCCCGGCCCCAGTGAGCCGTTCCCTTACGGCAGGTTCATGTCCCCACACGCGTGCATGCAGTCAGCTCAATGCCCTGCCATGGCTGCGACGCTGAGAATGCTTAGGATCACATCCCTCCCCGCTTCCACGCAGCCTGCGCAACCACCCGATGTTTTATCCCGCTGGTTCCCTCAGGCTGCCTTGGATGCCCTGTTTGCGGACACCATCCACCAGGGCCGCAGGTGCGCGCCAGGGGTCGGTCATGGCTCACGTGGCTAGGCTGCTGCCAAGCGCACCGGCCTAGCTGTCCCGTGCCAGTTGGTGGCTTGGAGCGTGCGATGCTACGGGCGGCTCGTGACGCAAGGTGCCCTTCCCACGGCGTATGTTCGCTGTCCCATGAGAAACACAAAACGTCAATGGGCGACAGGCATTGCAGGCTTTGTCCTGTTGGATGAAACCATGGCGGCGCTCGTATGCGCCGCTGCCTCGTCGCAGAGTATCTCGTCGCCTTTAGGCCGCCCGATCATCACCTGCAAGCTGCCGTACGCAGGCGCGTGTTACACGCCGAGGTCCAGCACCACATCGACCGGATCTCGGATCTGAGTCAGCGGCTGGGGCTCAGCCGCGTGCACCCCGACTGGAACGATGGCGCCTTCTCCGGACGGCTGACCACCCTAACGAACGGCATCGCCATTGACAACGTCTGCAGCCTGGGCCGCCTCTCCTTCAACAAGGTGCAGCCGGTAGATATGCTGGTGGAGACGGACCAGGCGACGGCGGCGGGCTTTGCGGAGGACCCAGACCAGGTGTGCGGCGTTTGCTGTGCGCAGGGCCCGCTCCGCGGCAGGGGAGTTTGGGTTGGGGTTCTTGAGAGGAAAGAAGTAATGGCCTGCGGTGTGGCTGCGCACGACAGGGCTGGTTGTCGGTCAGGGGCTGCTGAGAGGCGCGGCCATGGCGTCCAGTTGGCAGGTCTGAGGAGATGCAGAGCTGCGGACACGCCAACCTGCCGCTGAGACCCGGCCGGCAGCCGCAAAGGAGCTTTTTGCCCCCAAGCGTCCCGCCCAGGCTGCCACTGGTACGCCCCAAATGCGTCCTGCCCCGCACGCGCAGTATAAAGGCCCGCTGGCCAACGTGGAGGAGGACCCCGCCCACGGCTACAGCGTTGTGACGTACTTCAAGATCCTCAGCAACGGCGTAACGGGCCGCATGGTCGTACAGGCGCTGTATGAGGTGGACCCGGAGGACCCCGCAAAGTGGGTGGTCACAGCCCCAAGGGCGCACTCAATAATTGGATGGCGTACAGGGTATAAGTCGTATAACGGATGTCGTTGGGGTGGCAGGGCTGGCGCGGGGCCTTCCATCCTCCCTGTGATGGAGGCGTGGTGGGCGCGCTGGCGGAAGGCTGGCCTGGCGTCGCGAAGCTTAATGGGTGGTGTAGGCGCTGCTTCGGTGTGCGGAGGGGCGCGCTTGCATTTGAACACAGGCACGGAGAGGGATCTGAGTGCGATTGACGGCGCCGGGCTTCCATCTCAGCACTTGCACACGCGTCCGCATCCTATCTGGCAGATGCTGACATGTGGCGCCCAGCTGGGCCTCGCTCCTCACTGTCATGATGGTCTGCCTGACTACCCGCGGAGCGGGTCCCTGCCACTCCGCTCAACTCCTCAGCTCATGCCAACGCAGATCGTGCCTTACGGTATCCCCACAGGCTGATCGTGACGTTCGCGGGCTTCCGGCTGGAGCCCGCGCACGGCGACGAGAAGTCCCTGGCGCTCTGGCGGGAGGCGCTGGCGGAACACAACCCGGGCATGGTTAGTGCTGGGAACGCTGGACAGCGGAAGGGCCGAAGTCATGTACGGGTGGAAAACAGAGATGCATGGCACCGAGCACAGGGCACGGGGCTCGAACGGGGGTGAACCTGAATCCGTGCATGGCCCCTTGCGCCCCATGGCCCCTTGCGCCACCCCACGGCTGGCTCCTGTCGGAGACTCCGGAGGCCCCCTCGGGACAGACGCACGGGGGCCTCCGGAGCCGTGGCCGTCGGGCCGAAGCCTTTCTCCTGCAAGTACCAAATATCGTGCACCTTGCCGTCTGTCCTGCAGGACGATCGCGGCGGCATCGACTTCAAGTTTGAAAAGCGCGCCAAGGGGACGCTCATGTACATCCTCATGGACCCCGAGTGGCACCTGGCGCTGGGGGGTTCGGGGGCGTTGACCGCAATGCAGCGCACTACCGTGCGGCCGCATTGACACCCCCCTCTCCACACACATACCACCACATACCGGCGAAGGCTGCCCACCGGCCGAGCTGGCTCGGAGGGCATGTGATCTTGCGATTGGAAGGCTTGTATGAAGACTTGGGAAGAGGCCGGAGAGGCAGTGTTTCTTAGTCGTGCACAGGCGGGCAGGGTGGATGTTCGGTTTGGCACGTACATAGGGAGCCTGCAATACCGTGGGCTGCCATGCCGCACTGACTGACTTACGCGTCGGTACAGAGGCGGTGCATTCGTAAAATGTGCTTCGTAGAGAAGTGAAGGTCGCATGCGTACATAGTACGTACTGATGGGCCGAATGTGCACCCGATTATGCACCAGACCTTTCGGACGGCATCATGATGACTTCATGGCTTCCTGCAGTTGAAATGGCGTGGTAAGCAAACACTGCGTGTGAGGGGTCCAAGAAGCAAGGGCTGCTGGCGCTACACATGCTGCTAAACCGCTTCCACATGTCCCGGGAGAGGAGCTGCGGATAGCTGCGGATAGCTGCGGGATAGCTGCGGGTAGGAGGAATGCCGGCCCATGGGTCGGTCACTAGATACCGAATCCACTTATCGCCCTCCTTAGGTTGTACCCATAGACGTGCTTACAGTGTCGGGCACGTCGTCGGGTGTCCTTGCAGATTCTCCGTCCAGTCCGTGGTAACAGGAGGGCTTGAATGATATCCGTGTGGAACGCGAAATGCAGTAGCTTACGATGTTGCACCAACCCAACATCTATCACCAGATGCCCACGAATTGCTTGTTATCAACCTTCGCCGACCAACCGCGCCGTAGGGTGCAGTTGATTGGACATACATCCTTACTCTACTTGACAATAATCCAAATAAGCAACGGCGTTTCTTTTCCCTATGAAAACGTATTACTAGTTACTGGCTTTACTGGAGGTGCGCAACACGTCTGCCGCACTTGCGCAGGGGTAGGAAGTGATGAAGCCAACGTGTGCCGTAGGGGCGTAGGCCGCTGCGGCAGAGAGAGAGGCACCGCTGCGGCCTCGGGCTGGAGAGCGCGCCAAATCCTGGCATACCCATTACCACAGCGGCTGCGCATCTGTTTATACACGCCACCCTGCCCCAGGTTTCTCTTTTTTCCCAGCTGACACCCACATGTTCTGCCGCCCCCGCCTCAGGCCGCCTTGGACGCCATGCTCCAGGACACCGTGGGTCAGGGGCGCAAGTGAGCGGCAAAGACTGCACCGTGGGGAAATGAAAGCGCACGGTCTATGTTACTGGCAGCCATCCTGCTGCCTGCGGACTGCTCGTGTCCTAGGGCAGTTGCCTGCGCGCAGGATGGCACACGGAAGGCAATGCGATCGAGTAATGGGCTGGGTTGGCTTTGGGATTTGGAAGTCAGGGGCGTAGTCGGGGGCCGGGCGAGCATGGAGGCCGTTTCAGCACGTTTCAGCTTGCACAAGGGCGCCCTCTCACACGCCAGGGCCCCCAGCCCGCCTTAACCCGCCGTCGGAGCTGACCGTATTCAGGACCGTACGCCATGCCTAATTCGCTGTGCAACCGCTGCCCAATCACCCCGCATGCCGGCGCGTGCCGACCGCCGAGGTCCAGCACCACATTGACCGAGTCTCGGATCTGAGCAAGCGGCTGGGACTGGATCGCGTGCGTCCCGAATGGATGGAACGACGGCGCCTTCACGGCCCGCTTCGCCTCCATAGTGAACAGCGTTTCGGACGACAGCGTCTGCAGTCTGGGCCGTCTCGCCTTCATGCAGATCAAGCCCACGGACGCGATGGTGCAGCTCAATGTGCAAGAGGAGGCGGGCTTCGCAGACGACCCAGATCAGGCGAGGTTGCTGCCATGCGTGGGCGGTGTGTGTGTGGGGGGGGGGCGTATCAAGTGCGCCGGGGCCGGTAAGGCCCCATGACGGTGCATGATGGAGCCCACCAAGATCCTCAGCAACGGCGTGACGGGCCGCATGGTCGTACAGGCGCCGTACGAATGCGACCCGGAGGACTCAGCGAAATGGGTGCTGAGCTGGTCGCCTCCCTGGAGCGCGCTGGGTAGGGGTGGTCGTGATCCACGAATGTGCCTGCACGCACTTACTCATAACGTCGTAAACCCTCATTCGAGACCGACGGCAGTCCCGTTGCCTACGCTTCCATGCCTCGAGCTGGTCCTGACAAAAACGAAAGTGCACGCGGCGTCGCGTGTAGCGGGCCGGGATGCCTCCGTTTCAATTGACTCTGACCCCTAAACAGCTCACATGTGAACAGACCAGCCCCAAACCCCGTCCTCTAATCGGCTGGCGCGTACTCTGTAGGCTGGTCGTGACGTTCGTGGGCTTCCGCCTGGAGCCCGCGCACGGCGACGAGAAGTCCCTGGAACACAACCCGGGCATGGTGAGAGCAGGGAGAGTAGAACACGGGCCCAGGGGATGTTTGCGACGTGGGGGATAGAGACAATTGCAGAGTCTCTGGGTAACACCCGGCTCACAATTTGCGGTAAAGCGTCAGCGACACACTCTCTTTTCCTGGCCTGCTGTTGTTACAGCCCAATGCCTATGCTGCGTCCTACGGAATCCCTCGTACGGCACCATGCCCAAAGCGCGCCAAGGGGACGCTCAAGTACGTCCTCATGGACCCCGAGTGGCACCTGGCGCTGGGACAGTTCGGGCTGTTGACGCGCATGTAGCGCACGACCGCACGGGCTCACTGATCCTCGGCTCGGACCGCAGCTCAACCTGGACAAGTAACGGTTCACCAGGTGAAGTTTGACATACCGGGTAAGCTGGTTGGCCGGTCTTTTGGGGGGCGGAACGAGCGTCACTTGTCTTGCTCTGTACCCGCCAGCCCTATTGGAAGCCCACTGTCAGCGCTTGGTGGCTAGAGAGTTTCCATGGCGTACGGGCCATCTAAGGGCGCGAGTTGGCGCAAGGAGTGCCCGCGTTCAGTGGCAAACGTTGCGGTGGCTGTTGTACAAACTCCCTGATGCAGCTAGGGGTAATAAGCTGGTAGCTATCTGTTCTTGCATGGCGTGCACAGTACAAGACAGACAGAGCATCAGCGGGTGTATCTTCGGCAGATAGTGCAACCCGCGTGTCCTAACCTCCCCTCGTTCTGCATGCTGGATATGATCTTGAATGCCGGTGTTTAGGGTTGCCTGCACCACTATAAAGGAACACCAAGTCCCACGGCGAAGGGGCCTGCACCAGTATGCTCATGGTCTCCCCCTGCAACAAATTACTTTGAGAACTCTGTAGAGAAAGAGGCAGGCCGTCTCAATTGAGTATCTCCGCCGACGGCAACTACTCACATATGAACACGTACACATAGGACGTGTGACACAGCTACCTATTTGTCATGCCGTCAGGCCATCACGCTACGGCAAGTATGGCCTCTCCCGTTTTTCAGTTGGTGGCCCTTAGCCAGCAGTAGGCTAAGTCTGGCAGATGCCGTCTACTGCACGCCACGCCACAACTACATGAACTAGTTGGTAGCCGTGCTGGCGTTCGCTTGTCTGGGATCATTATACACCACGTCACATCCTATCAGGTTCAGGATAGTCGAGGGATTCCTATTCACGGCACGGTTAATTCTAGGACGTTGGACAGGACGTGTGCAGGACCTTCTCGGCCCCTGTGCATTGATGTCATGTACGGAACTACCAAACATCACCACCATCAAACGGATGCCTATTTTAACTGCCACTTCAACACCACGGTTTATGACAAGGAAGACACGAGCTCATGTGAGGCCTGTGGCAGCCACCCTTGACAATCGCCAACAGAACTAGATTAGAGTGCCAGTACCCAGCAGCCTTTGCAGCCGCTCCTGCAGGTTGGCCGAGCTGGTGGATGCAGAATCGGACATAACAGGCGAGAACGGCGTCAACGGCGGCTGTGCGGCACCGTACGGCCTCGACAGATCGATCGTATTGCGGCCATACAGCCCCGCGGGCGGCACATACGGCGGCTGCGCCGACGAAACCCCGTACGACCGGTACGGATTGGGATGCAGGTATGATTGGTGCCCGAGTGTAGGCATGACGCTTGACCCTGAGGTAGTGTTTGAGCCCGGCTGGTATGTGGGGGGCATCCCGCCGGGCCGCGCTGCGCCGTAGCCACCACTGCTCCCGCTGCTGCCGGGGTAGGCCCGCGGCGTCACCACCTGGCAGGACGAACCACAGCACGGGTCGGACTGTCAGGAAGCGCACAATAAGGAAGGCACCCGATGAGTGACGTCTGCACGGTCAATCGACAAGCCGTGGGCCCTAGCCCATGTCGGTTAGAGCAACGCTGCTTGATATGCAATTGCCCAGCGCGTTGAACGTAGTGGTCTAGCCTGATAAGACCCTCTGTTCTTTTGCAACGCAGAGCAAGACCAATGAATGTTAAAATTGCGGGCATCTTTATCGTAGCAGAATACGGCCCATACCGTACACACTGCAGAGATACAGATACGAAACTAGGGGAAGCGCCCTACCGCAGTGTAGCCAGCAGCCGGTGGCGCGGATCCAACGCCCACCATCGGCGCCGTCGCTGGTGCAGCCGAAGCCAAAGCCGGCTGCTGCTGCGCAACCGCTGGTGGTGGCGCTGGCGCTGGCGCTGCCGCGGCTAGGGGCTCCACGTACGGTGCGGCTGACGGGCCTCCCGAAAGGCGTGACATCGGTGTCGGGCTCTGGGTTGGGCTGATTACGACGTCATATGTCCTTGGTGTTGGCCCAGCGCCTGGCGTGTAGCCCCTGGCTCCAGCGTAAGGGGCCTGCTGCGGGGCCCCAGCTTGCTGCGGGCCGGGCGTGGGCTGCGCTGGCTCCCGGTGCTGCCGAGAGGAGGGCAGGGCCCCTCCTGGCACGCCCACGTCCCGGCCCGCGGCCCGGGCCCGCGCCATCTCGTCCAGCGAAGTGAACCAGCTCTCAGCCTCCTCCTGCAGGTCAAAGGGGCATTGTTTATAACGCGACAGCGCTGGAACCATTGAATGTGAACACGACAGCGCTGGAACCATTGAATGTGAACAAAGTACCTTGATGTACACCATGTAGTATTATGGTGCCCTCACCTCGAGGTTAGCCACGCCATCGGTGCCACGGCCCCTCCGGTAGGGCTGCTCCATCGCTGCTGTCGCCGGTGCAGCCGCCGCTGCAGCGCCCGCAGCGCCTTCCCCGTACGCTCCCTGCAGCCGCCGCGCAGCGGCACTCCTACCGCCTACCGCTGCCTCGGCGTACTGCCGTTCGTGCTCGCGCTCCCAGGGCCCCGATGGCGCCACTTCCAGGGTCGGGTCGGGCTGGCGCGCCGGGACCGCCTCCGCGACGGAGCGAGCTCGGGCAATCTCCCGGTTGAGAATGGATACCTTGTCGCGCAGTGCTGCAGCCTCGGTCACGGCGGCGAGCCGGCCGCGCTCCGCATCGCGCACCTGAGCGGAGAGCTCGTCCAACGCACGGCGCTTGGACTCCAGTTCCTGAGGATGTAGGGTTCACTACGTGAACGCTGATAACGATGGGTAGCCTAATGCCTTCCTGCGATTGCCGATTCCCATCGAGATCCCGGCAGCTGCCGTGTACCCCACCACATGCATTTACGCCGCCAGGGCACCAGCAGATGTAGGGTAAGGAAACTATAGGCTAAAGTATTAAAGCCACGGTTTCATTTGCGCTTGCCCAGAGCAAAACTCAGGGCATGGCACTGCAACGCAAGGCATCCTGCCACACACCCTGTGGGCATAACAGGTGCGCAGTGGCAGAGCGACACTACTTCTCCACAGTCCTTCGGCATCATCACAGCCCCTGCCCGGCACAGCTAAGGAAAGTTACTTCGCAAGCTATCAGGGGTTTTCCCTTTGACGCCGCCTCCCCCTGCCTGAGTGTGCTGCAGAATGGCAGTCGAGAGCTCATGCCGGAGTTGGGCTGCCCGGGCTGCCTCATCGTTCAGGCACTGGTTGAGCTTGGCAATCTGTGGGATGACGGCAAGACGAGGGGCACAACATCCGGTATGGGCAGGGGCTCATCCGCCACTGGTTTTACAAGGCAAGGCTGTCGGGTGCACGGGACAGGCTTTGCCAGCACCGCAGTACCAGACAGGGCACGAGCATCTGGCGTGTTACTGACATACGGGCAGTACCTGCAGGTCACGCAGCTGCAGGTCCTGTTGGGCCGCTCCCGCTTGCCGAGAGGCGCTCTCGTGGGACGTGAGGACCTCAGACAGCTGGGCACTGCGATGGACGACGGCGACATCGAAGGTTGGCACCATGTACGTCAAGCCGCGTGCATCAACCGAGGGTGAATGAAGAACATGACGCGTAAACGATCACGGGGGGATCAGAAGTACCTAAACCAATAACCACGCTCCGACATCACTGAGAGAGGGAAGGGCAGCAGATGAAGCTTTGAAGTCTGCGGTTGGGGCTACCTTTCGCTGCAGGCCCGGCAAGAGGCCAACACAGAGTCAACGGTGGTACGGCACCTACTGGTAGGAATTGGCCTCCTGGTTTGCGAGTGCCAGCTTGCTTTCCAGGCCCGCCACCGCTTCCTGTGGAGAGCGCCAACAGAAATCATGGGACACATGTGGTCCAGGTGAGGACAAGGTGCACCACAATTAGATGTTGTGCATACCACAGTACATGCAAGACAGTAGGGTTCTGGCCTCGCACGAATTGTGGCCTTGCCTGAAGCTTCACACGTTCAGCCTCCGACGTTGCAAGTCGCTCCGACAGCGACTGCAGCTCCTGCCCCACCGCCTCCGCGTCGGTGTCCTTCTCATCGAGCTGCACGCGGAGGCGCATGACAAGCCCCAGGTCGGATTGAGGATGATTGGTGGGCAGGCGTAATACCAGGCGCAGCAACATCCGGTCTGACACAAACGTGCCCAGATGAGGAGGGCATGGAATATGACGCATGTCGCTAAGCCCACGCGCATAGTTAAGTATCCACCCAGGGCCCCGTGCCTACTATGTTTGGTCCGGCACGCCACCATGGTTTTGCGTAGCGGCACGAACCTGCGCCTGAAGCACTGTGCAGCGCTGCTTCCACTTAGCTGCCGCCTGCGCCACCTCGTTGGCCTCCGCCTTCCACAGCTCCAGCTGTGCTGCGTGGGAAGCGGCCGCCTCCGCCAGAGACGCGTCACGCGCCTTTACCGTCTCCTGCAATTTAGGAAGAACCCAGCGACTCAACTGGGGGCCTTCCAGCCGACAGCCTGCAGGTTTCGGTCGCCTGAGCGGAAGATATGCCAATGGCATATGCCTTTGGATACTTGGGAAGACTTGGAGAGACTTTGTCTTTGTCTTGTTGCCTGAAGCTGCTGCTCTCAGCACATATGCGACACCGCCTGCCGTACTGAGCAAGTGCGCAATTGATTGCCGTCCACATGCATGGCACCGCACCTGACAGCAGGAGCCGTGTGATTGCACCTACCTCTGCCTGCTCGAGACGCTGCTTGAGATCCTCGCACTCCTTGGACACCGCTGCGTAGTGCTCACCCTGGTACTTGAGCTTGGCCACCTCGGTTGCCAGGTCAGCCACGCTGGCATGCGCGTCCCGCATGCGCTCGCGCACCTCCAGCAGCTCCAGGTCCTTGCGGGCTTCACAGGGAGGGAGGGAAGGTAATACCGAGAACGGGGGTAGGGATGGAGATTGGAAGGCTAGAGACAAGTTGGCGGGGAAAACAAGGGGAGAAGGACAGGACATGCCAGAGGTGGCTGTGGCGTGCAAGGCCACGGAGCTGCAGGTGCTCCACGTAAGTGCTCGCCATGTTTGGTATCTCAGCTAACGATGCGTGATGCAGGGAACATGGGACATGGCAGGGACAGCCATCGGCAGACTGATCCATGATGCCCTGTCATGCAGAAGGAGTTGGTCCATCAAAGCCCATACGCGCCTGCACCCGTGCTCACGACATCAGGTGTGCTATGAAACTCACTCATCTCCTCCTCGTGCGCACGCTGCAGGGCGCCACGCTCCCCGTCCAGTAGCCTCAGCTGCGCCTCCCACTCGCGCTGCTTGGCTGCCAGCTCATCCACATGTTGCCGCTTCACCGCCAGCAGCTCCTCCGCCGCGGCGCGCTCCGCGGCGGCCGCCGCCTCCTGGCCCGCCCGCGCGCGTGTCGCCGAGTCATCACGCCAGCCCACCTCCAGCTGGTGGATCCGCCGCTCGAGAGAATCACGGGTAGAGGCCAGCTGCAGCTGCAGGTCCTCGCGCTGCTGCTGGAGCTCCTGGCAGTTAGCCTGCGGGAGGGGAGGGGCAGGAGGCCGAGGGTGGGAGCGGTGCGAGGGGACGGGCGGTGTGGAAGAGCGTGATGAGGAAAGGGAACAGAAGGGACGACTTCATGCGCTCCGACAGGTGTATTTGGCACGGCAGATGCCACCAAGTAAAAGGATGGTTTTCAGAGTACGTACAAGGAGTCGATCGCCATTTTGTAGGAGTTGCCCTCCTCGTAGTCGGAGTTGTAACAACACGGACTCGCACAGCGCACCTGTGCAGCCACGCCCTGTGCGGTCAGGTGTAGGATCTCCTCCCGCATCCGCGCCACGTCTCCCCGCAGAGTGTCGTTGGCACTCGTGATCTGCTCGTTCTGGATCCGTAGCCGTTCCAGTTCCGCCTGCTCAGCAGCGGTCGCCGCCGCTGCCAGCTGCGTCTTGCTCTGCAGCTCCGTCAGGTCGGACTGCAGCAGCGACGCCCGCTGCCGCTCTGCCAGCGCGGCCGCCTTTTCGGCCTGAACACAACAACCCAGAGTGGCCGGGATCAGGCACACGTCCAAGCCACGCGTCACACAACAGCCCAGTGCGGGAGCAACCTTAAAACACCAAACGTGGTGTGAGAGATGAGGTTCCATCACCTTATCCAAAAAAAAGTCAATGCTTAGGTCCATCAGGCAAGCAATTTTACTGAGGGATCTACGAATTGTGATGCGCGCTGCGCAGCCATGGAAAGAAACCGCACCTGGAGCCCTGCCTTAGCAGCGCGCAATTCGTCCTCCAGCATTTCCACACGAGACTGTGCCGCGCGCAGCCGGCCCTCCACCTCGCTGCTGCTGACCGCCAGGCCGCTGTTGCGTTCTGAGACCAGCTTGAAGTCCGCCTCCAGCGACTTGTGTCGCGAGTACAGCTCCTGCCGCGACGACACCTCGTCCTCCAGGCGCGACTCAGCGGCTTGGATGCGCGAGCGCAGCTCCGCAATCGTGGCGGCGTCCGCTGCCACGGTTGCCTGGCATCACACGAGCAGGAGCAAGGAAGTGCAATTAGCACACAGGGAGACATGCTTGCCTTACGCCACACACCCTAGATAACCATATGGCTGCCGCCAAAGTCCTTGCCATGAACAACCGACAAATCATTCGAACCATCCTCACTTTAAGAACCTCCATTTGGCGCTTGTCATGCGGCACGGGCTCACCCAAACCCGCTTACGCCAGCGGCGGTCCCGTACATCCCCGCCCCGCCCACCTCTAACCGACTGCTGTTGTTGCGCTGCGAGTTGAGGAGATCCATCAGCTGCGCGCGCTCATCTTGTAGCGACTCAACCTGCGCCCGCAGGGTATACTGTTATCAGGCCGCTCATACATCAACATCTCTGTTGTTTTGTCAGCGACACCCTTCAGTGCGTATACAAACGGCGCCGTTTGCGGTGGTTCTCTGCTCCCTGTGACGTGCACTTTCACACGAAGACTGCTCATGGTCCCAGCTCCGCAAGTTACCTGCTGTTCCACCACTTCCTTGCTAGCCTTCAACTGTGCGCACTCGGACTCCAACGCCAGTCTCTGAGTCTGTTCGTCTTTGTACCTGAAGAGTGCGGAGGCATGCCATCTATCTTACCGACGGTCTATGTCGCACAGGTTCTATGCGGTGATGGCCGGGAAGTAAATAACGCGCTTACCACCACCTTGGGGAGGTTGTCGGACTACTGGCACGCACGATGTGCAGGTTCCACCAACCATACGCGGGCGTGTGCCACAACGCGTGGTTTATTAACGAATTTGTGCTGTGAATTAGCACCGCAGGCCTCCCTCCCTCGCTACTAATGGCATGGGACTCAGAGCGCTCCCTCGACTGCACCTCCTGTTAAGCTCCTTCAGCTGCGATAGATGCTTCTTGTCCGCCTGCTTCCGGGCCTTTTCCAGCTTATCAATAGTGGCTTGCATACACTCCACGTTCGATGATTTCATCCGCAGCTGGTCCCGCACCTAGAGTGACCGGGTTGCAACCGCAGTGTCAGGCGTGAGTGCGGCTCGGTTGACAGCAAGCAACTACTTTATGGTTTGCAAGCCCGTCAGCAGACTATGGCAGGTGTTGCGCGGGGCCCACCTCAGAGTATACCCCCCTTTGGCAATGGCTAGAAGCGCATTGAAACCATAGCATCCCCTGCGCACCTCGTCGGAGCCAGCGCGCGTCTTCATCAGCTCCTCCGCCAGCACCGCGTTGGCAGTTCGCAGCTCCTGCACACGTGAAACCCGTCCCCTTGAGCCACGCAGTGAAGCCCACGGCTCAGCAACTGCTCGCGCGCTCGCCTGTATGGCGCTCTTGTTCATATTGAGGATCTTCTGTTCAAAGGCGCGATGCCCTCCCCTAATGAGGAAGTTGCGTGGGTCATAATAAGCGGCGCCTGCGTCCTCCGGCACCCCCGTGCCACAGAGGATAGCATTCTTCTTTGGAGTCTTCGCCTTTTTGGTTGTGAGCTCGTAGCTCGTGGTCGGCACTATGAGGATAGAGCCCGTGTTCACGGCCATTCTTCTTTCGGACGTCAGACCAGCGAACCGTAGAAGTGGGTCCACCTCTGCGCTTATCGCAGTGCGTCTGCGACGTAGCCCTTAGCGGCTGTCCTCAGCTGTCCGTGAAGATGGAATTGCGGTCAAAGGTCGCACTGACCGACAAGGAACGAAACGATGCATAACTTACAAACCTAAATCAAGGTAAGATAAGGAAAAGAAAGGAGCGTAGACTCAAGACAAGGAGAAGTGGCGTCAATGCCAGGGTCATTTGTGCGCACAAAGCCTGTTGTTGCGGCTCTATGCAGTGCGGACAGCTATACGCATGGAACTTTAGGAGGGGCAGGGTTGCAGTACAGCGTTGTGACCTACTTTGCGGGTTCGAGGATCATTACAGCTGAGCGCCGTGAGGGCCGTGATACAGGACGTTGAGCGGCGCGCTGAGATAGGCGTGGTTATGTTGTGCGTGCCAAGGCACGCCCACATGGGCACACCATGGGGGGGCCGTCTGCTCGTATACCTTCCCCGTTCTTGGTTCTCTTCTTTTTTTCCACACCAGGGAGGACCACAGGGCAGACTGGTGTGCAGGAGTTTACAGTGGGTCCCCCCGCAATGCATAGGTTTGCAGAACACTGGCACCCGGGTCACCGGGTGTCTCTTGGTTGGCATACATATTGTGTTCACAGGGGTGGAACTGCATATGGCTTGCCAATACAGTATGAACTGGCCGTGGTCTCGATCGCTCCCAAAGTACATGTATTGGGATTCCTTAGGCACGTGACAACCGACGGCAACGCTATTATGTATAGCCCACAGCGTTCAAGAATCACCTTGTGTGCGATAGCTAAAATTGTTTCCGTCCGGGATTGAACCGGAGACCTTCAGAGTGTAAATCTGACGTGATAACCACTACACCACGGAAACGCAAATGGATGCCAATCAGGGAATTACATACTTATATATAACCAAAATTCTATTTTTCCATCAGTGCTTCCCGCCGTCGGGTTGCGTTCTGTGGTAGAGGACCGGTGCCACTGTCCGGTGCTGCGAGCGCACCTCTGGCTGGGTGTCACGCCAGACGAGGGTCGGGTGCTGGGATGTGTGTGGGACGTGGTTGTGCTGGCGGTGCTCAACAGCCTGGAGTGGGCGCGGCGCTCTGTGCGTGCGCGTCGGCCGTTCACATGACCCACGCTGGGTGGCACCCAGCTTCCCCGAAGCAGCTGTACGCCTCAGGTGTACGCCTAGGTGGAATGACCCACACCGCCCGCCCCGCTCCGCCCCGCGCTGCCCCTCGCCGCCCCTCGCCGCCCCGCCCCGCCCCTTGCCGCCCCGCCCAGCCCTTTGCCGCCCCGCCCCGCCCCTCCCCGTCCCGCGGATCCTTCGTCGCCCCCTCTTGTACTCCCCCGCGCTGCTGCCCACCCCTTTCTTGCC
>LSYV01000042.1:793852-841713 GCA_001584585.1 Gonium pectorale
GGGCACCCCTTCCTGCTGCAGCGTGCGGACCTGCCGCGGCAGCAGGGGCCTGCCATGCTGCGTACGTCCGGGAGGCTTTCGGGCTGCCTCCCGGGGCGGTGGCCCCGGCCGCCGACCTCGCCTCCCTTTGGTCGGCCTTCCCACGCCTCTGGCGTCAAGTCAACTGGGAGCCCAAGCGCAAGGAAGTGTTCTGGCAGCTGGCCGTTGATGGGGTTCCGATGCCGGGAAATGTGCACTTGCCCTTGCCCACAGTGCCTTGGGTGTGCCTGTGGGGCCGCGGAGGCCGCGGAGGCCGAGGCCTCCCCGCGCATGCACCATTTCAGTGCCTGCCCCATCGCCGTTGGGTTGCGTACTGTGGTAGAGTACCAGTGCCACTGTCCGGTGCAGCGAGCGCACCTCTGGCTGGGTGTCACGCCAGATGAGCGTCGGGTGCTGCGATGTGTGCGGGACGTGATTGTGCTGGCGGTGCTCAACAGCCTGGAGTGGGCGCGGCGCTCTGTGTTTGCCGCGGCTGGGATGGTGTATCCGCTGGGCAACCCCTCCTGCGGGTTGTGGCTGGACGCCTGCACTGCGCGGAGTGAACGCATGGGTCTCCCTCACTTTCCTTGTTTTTTCGTCCACGTTCATGTTTGCCTCCTCGCATGATATCTGTGTGCGGGCCTGTCGACCCGTATGTGCTTTTTGCTGCTCGTGGCCGGGACCGGCTTCGGGACGGCGCGGGCTAGTGTCTTCACCGACATGGTTGAACTTGTTGGGTGGCGGGCCTCTATATATTGTGCACGGCCCGTGTGTGGGCTTTTTATATGCCTAGCCACGGGGCCCCTGACTGGGTTAAGCACTAGGCAACTGTTTCATTGCTTGGTTTGTCTGCTGGTATTGCCATGTTGCCCGTACTCTCCTCGCAGTAATTTTCCAGGGGCAGGCTGGGCCCCCCAGCGTCGAGGGTACCGTAACGAAGTCTGTCAATCTGCCGCGCCGTTGTGGGGGGACGATCCGTTGCTCCCCAACGCGGGTGTGGTGTGCCGCCGGCCCGGGCTGGAGGCGCTCTGTCCGATTGCCGTCGCCTGCCCACCGTCAGCGACGCTGTGCGGGTGGACGCGGCCCTGTCGGCGTTCTAGAGGAAAGTAAAACAAGTAAGCGAATACACACCCGAAGATGCGACGTTTCCAGTAGGGCGCCAAAGTCAGGGCATGGCAGGTGACGGAGTCGAGGAGGAGCGCCGCCAGGCCCTGGCCGCCGAGGCAGGTTTCGTCATCTTTGCAGTGCACGCGCATCTGGCCACCGTCTCCTGCGCCTGGGTTAAGCACTGGGCGCATTGTTTCATTGCTTGGCTTGGCTACGGCCTCGCAGCAATTTCCCTGTGGTTTGCAGGGTCCCCCAGTGATGGGGGTACTGTAACGAAGTCTGTCTGTTGCGCTCTACTAGCAGATATTTCCCGGCGGCAGGCAGGGCCCCCTAGTGTCGGGGGTACTGTAGCCTCAACTCTCTCTCTCGTGCGGGGATCTAGTACAGCACCCTGCTTTGCCGTGAACTCGGGAGGCCAGGGGGCGGTGGCCCCGGCCACCGGCCACGCCTCCCTGCGGGCCGCTTCCCCACGCCTCTGGCACCAAGCTAAGAGGGAGCCAAAGCTCTAGGATGTATTTTATGGCGGCTCGCCGTTGATGGAGCTGCAATGCCGGGTATCGTATGCTTGCCGAGGGTGGCGTGGGAGCACGTGCCTGTGGGGATACGGAGTTGGAGGCCTCTCCGCTCCTGCACCACTTCTGGGCCTGCCCCATAGCCGCCGGGTTTAATGCTGTGCGGGACCGGGACCGGTGGCAATGCCGGTTGCAGTGGGCCGCTGGGCCCACCCCTGCTTGTTTATTCCGCCGGACGCGGGTCGGGTAAATGGTGTGTGCGGGGGGGGGCGTGAGAGGGGTATGGTGGTACTAGCGATGCTAAACAGCAGAATGGGCGAGGTGCTCCATGCATGCGCGTCAGCCATTCCCCCTGCTAGCCTCTTCCTCTGTTGCCTGTGGGGGCTTCTCCTTCAGCCGGGCTGATGTACGGCGCCATGCAGACTCAGCCGTATTATTGCACGAAGTGTATTACCGGTATACAGGACCGTGTGCGGGTTTTGTTTGTCGCGCTTCGGCACGCCCCCTGCTTGGGTTGAGCGCTCGTGTGCGGCCTGCATCCCCTTTGTGAGGAGCCTGTAATCTGTATCTGCTAGGCCGTTGTTACATTGCTTGGCTGTTTGCTGGGAGTGCTGCTGCCGCCTTGCTCCCTCGCAGAAATTTCCCGACAGCAGGTCGAGTCCCCCAGTGTCGAGGGCACGGTAACGGAGCCTGTCTGTCTGTCGTCGACGGGCCTCTTTCTGACTGCCGTCGCCTGCTCACCGTCGGCGGTGCGGCGCGGAGTGGACGCAGCAACGTCGGTATCCGCGGAGGAGCTTCGTCTGGCGCTGGCTGCTGAGGCCGGTTTCGGTATGTTCGCCGTGCTGGCTGGCTTCCATCATACTGCCTTCTGTTTTGCTGGTCGCTGTGGAGCTCTCCTAAGACGCGAGCTCGCGCCATCCGGTGGCCCAAGGCGCTTTCCTGGAATGCACCAACGCGCGTGCCGCAGTCCCAGTCCCTACCCCCCTGCCTGGCTCGCCGCCGCCCGCCTCATCCTGGCTCGCCTCACGGTGCGTGACCGCTGCCTGCCACCCCGCCATCCTCGTTGCCTTCCTTCCCCAACAGGGCTGGTGACACGGTGCTGCGACTCGCGACTCCGGGCACCCAGCTGCAGCTCGTGGATACAGCACAGCAGCCACTGCTGCCGGCGCCTTTAGTAGGGCGGCGTTACCACTGCTTGCTTTCTGGTTTCCGAGCCGGCATGGCCACACGCTGAAATCGCCGATGGCAACGTGGGACCGGGACGCAATTCATGCAGGCCTGAGGCAGGCCCGCTCAGGGATAACATGGACTGGAAGGCCTGAGTGGGACTAAGCAACGCCAGATAAGACTGGATGGGGCTGCCGATGCGGCTATACCTACAGGAAGGGCGTCCAGTTGGTCCGGAAGCGGTAGCCGCTTGGCAGGAATCGCCGTTTGCTGTTATCCCAAAATCTGGGTAAAAGGAGACGTGGCACCTGATGAGTGATTCATGACAACATCTAGCAGATAGGAGATGGCGGCGAGGGCTGTCCAAGGAACCGAGGTGACAGGGCATCGCCAACGTTGATAACATTCCCGCCGCCCGGGCACCGCACACACCCCGTCCGCTGCAACCCAAAGGCTTCATCAACTGCATTGCAACCGGGAAGTGCCAGCCAAGTTATGACCAGGCGACGGTAGGGGTCCTTGCCACGCGCTTCAATACCGTAGATTCATCCTGGTTATTGGCATGCGATCCTCAACGACTTGATCCTCGTTGAGAAATCCCGGAGCCAGTATCCCCCACGACCACACCGCTTGTACCCATTCAGCGGCAGCTTCAGCCCCATGTGGCTGACTCTGGCATTTCAAACTTATGCGTTGCAAGATGCCAAAGCCACCTCCTTCCCCTCCACCGCAAACGAACGGAGACCTCCATCTTGGATGCTCACTCTCCAGTCTGCGCCCGTGCCAAGTTAAGGCTCAAACGTTCCACACGAAACAAACAGCCGGCCATATGTGTGCCAGCGACACGACTGCCGATGATGCCGCGCGTGCGATCGGGACGCACGGCCGCGGTGAGTGTCGGTGTGGCGACCGCCCCAAAGCCTGCCGCTGGCCCCAAGCAGTCCCAGAGTGCGCGCGCAGCAGTCCAAGCCCCCTGCCGGCAGGCAAGTAGCATGCATACCACAAACCAATAACGCACCATGTCTCGCACGCCGCCCTTGCAGTCCAGTTCCCCCGTCCTTAGCTCTTTCCTTGTCATACTGATTGCTGCCGTAAGCCGCCCGAAAACTCTATGGCCCTGAAGCGCTCGGCCGCCGCGCCGCGGCCTGCACAGCTGCCCTAACACCGGAGACCAGACTGCCTACCCATCATGCCCCATCTGGCGTCCATACCGCCCTTGCTCGTAGCGCAGCGCTGCGGCCGTGCGAGCCCCTCAGCGGAGCACTTGCGACCGAATGCCGTCGCCAGAAGTGCGTTGCTGCCCCCGCGCTGTCCCATACAAATGCAGGACCCAGCCCGCACGCGAAGGGCCACGGGCAGACCGCCCGTGCTGCCAGTCCCCGGTGGACCAGCGAACAGCGGGAGCCAGCGGGCTCAGCGTCATCCTCCACAGACAACGGCAATCAGAAGGGCCCCCCAGCAGCAGACCGGGGCGCGTACATACCCGTGTGTTAATTAGGGCCGTCGGTGGAGGCAGGACCTAGGACGGGCGGCTCGAATGAACTATCCGAGGCGGTAGCACCTCGACCAGCAGCCCGGTCCCATGCCACGTGATGCGCTGCCAACGAGGGACGCAGACGGCGGAATCCCGGTCGGCCCCGGGGCTAGTTGCGCTCGAGTAAGCATCGCGCTGCCAGCGAGACCGGCGGTGGACCCCTCACTCGGCCCTGGTCATGAAGCCGCCTCCTTCATCGCCTGGTCGGCCCCGTCCGCCGTAGCTGCGGCCGCCGCCTCCTTCGCCGCCTGCTTGCGCTGCTCCTTCTCATGCTCTTCCAGCTCATTCTGCGCGGAAGGGCATCATAAGAATTCCAGACGCTTAGGGATACGAGCCACGGTCAGGTTACCGAGCGTGACTTTGGGTTGGGTAAGGGCATACGACAGTTAAGAGTTCGGCCGCACCGCCTGTGGGGCCATATCTTGCCGTAGGTTGCGGCCGCGATGGGCAAGTATCGGCACAGCACTTGTAGCTGCTCGGAGACATGCGACGAAAATGATGTGAAACGGGAGGCACCTACGGCGACAGCGCAGACACCCACGACACGCCCATACACACCTCAGCGTCCATCTCCTCAATGTAGCGGTCCGTGTCCGCCCACACTGGCAAGTGGCTCCAGCCCTTATCGCCACCCTTGATCTTCATAGGCTGTGCGTAGTTGACCTTCAGCACGCGCCCAAACAGCTCCCCATTGTGCATGTTGTCGATCGCAGCTGCCGCGTCCTCTTTCTCCTCATACTCGACAAACCCGAAGCCTCGATGTGTTCCCGTGGCATGATCTAGCGGGATGTTGACCTCCTTAATCTCGCCAAACGGCAGGAAGGCTGCGTGGAGCGTCGCCTCGTTGACAGTCTCCTCAAGGCCTCCCACGTATAGTGTGGTCTTAGGATTCGTGCCCTTGCCCCCAACTGCAACCAGCGTCGTGCTCGCCATTTTGTTTCCGGCAGATTCTGCTGTTCCTCTGCCCGGTCAGCGCATTTTTTGCATGTAAGCCTATGATTGGAGGTACAGAAAGAGAGAAATAAAACACGCAGGATAAGAACTCGCCGAAGTTACCGCGTGTGAAGTGCCGTTTTGATGGATGCCAATGAGAGTTGATAGTGGTCTGAAGGGAAGCGAAAACTAAGAGCGGAAACTGAGTAATGCTCGTCCTCATACTCGCCGTACAGTGTCCGCGGAGAGCCACGATGTTTAGGGTCTTTTGACATCCCAAAACCCTGGGAAGTCTGGATCCCCAACCTTGCTTAGCAACGCCTGGCCCGTGAAGCCCGTAATGCTCGTTATTGACACGCTCTTGTTTCTGGCTTTCCCCCCCCCCCCCTGCTACAGCAGCAGTTTTTCAGCATGCACGAAATGGGAGACACGACGGATGGAGGAGAGTGACAGGGTATTTAATTACCGTTGACAGGGCTGTACCACGCACCGCGTTGCAGGCTCACCCGAGAGGCGAACATTCAGCGGCGAGCTATCGCCCACCACCTGGGTTGCTGGGGCACATGTCACTCATAGAAGAGATACTGATTCTTACTACCGCCACAGACAGCCAACAGCCCGGCCTGTAGTGCAGCCACCACGCAACCACTCCGCAGCAACACTCGCCAGAAGGGCAGCACTCTGCACTCGGCACACCTGAAGCAGCGAAATCAACACATGCGCAACAGGGGGGCGCGCCGCGGACACTGGGCGCCGGAAAATTTTCCGCGCGCTGGCTCTCCCCTTCCTCTCCCGCTCACACTGGCTCAAAATACTGGGGTGAACACACGTTCACCAAAACGGCGCAAGGAAGAGGCATGCCGCCTTTGCTTTGTTCACGATGCAGACAGGCAGGCAGATAGTTCGCCAGCGAGCCCTACTCGAATGGGCCCCTGTCCCAGCCGGCATGTGCTGGCCAATGCCAACCAACCAACCGACGGAGTCTTCCACCACGAACCCGTACCTCCGCCGTTTTTGTCCCAATCTACATATGCATGCGCCAAGCATATATGAAGCATTGCGAACGTCGATGGGCCCCCTAGGCCAAAACGGGGTCGCTTCACATCTGGAGGGTAGAGGCCGAGAGAGCCCACACTTCCACCCACTAGGTCGGTCGCTACAACGCTCTCAAGGAGAAAAACCGGGCCACGAACACCAGGAACGGGCCCATCACGTGACGACACACAAACAGAACACGCAGTGCACCAGAGATAAGCTAGATCAACAAGCGGCCGGGCAACGGGTAACAGCCGGAACGGCCGCAGCATACTACACCATGGGAGAATGCCAACTGCTCGCCTTCGTAGCGACTCCCGGTCCCTTGAGGCTGACCGTAGGGCCGCCCATAACGCCAGCAACTCAGGCGGAACGGCTGCGAGATGGGTCCGCGATAGCTCACTGTGCACAGCCCGGGTGCACTATCCTCGCCGTGCATCCCCAGACGGCTCGCGCGGGGCGCAGCTTCCGCTGCAGTGGCCGATGACATCCGGCCGCCCCGCCCGCTCTCCTCAAGTAGCCACCTCACGCCGAGGCGGTCTTCTTGGGGGAGGTCGCCTCATCCACCAGGTACACGAGGCCCCTGCGGGTTCGCGCACAAAAGGGGGCTCGGCATGATGCCACCTGACATGAACATCTGGAGGACCGGCTTGAGGGCTTAATGGAACTGCAAGGTCCGAAGGGCATGGGCATGGTCGATAGCCGGACGAGACCCTTGTCAACAAGCCAGCCTGCACAGCGCAGTCAATCCCCTTCAACCGGCTGCAACGCAGGGACAACCTCGTTTTCAACTTGGGTTCCTATTACGAGTCACTCTCCGCGCCGCCAATCCTCGTATTTACTGCTAGGCACCGCACCTTCCGTTCATTTGCACGATGCCCGTTTCTATCGGGCCCCTCGCTGCACCGCATTGCTCGCATACCACCCTTGTCCAGCCCCGCCCGCAAGCCCCGGTCCCGCACCTGAAGTTGATGCCCGAGTGGTTGGACAGGCTCATCTCGCAGGTACGGCTAGTGGAGTAACCGTCGGAGCAGCCGGCGGGCAGGTTGAGGTGCTGCAGCGACGCGCCCGTCAGCTCAGGGAAGCGCATGCCGCGGTCGCCGGCCATGCCGCAGCAGGGGATACCGGAGGGGACAACCTGAGGGGGCGAAGGCGGGGACAGGCGGCCGAAATTCGGCCTGAGTGAAGCGGAGGCTGGGCGTACTCAGGAACAGCGGCGAACTGGGTCACGCGAAGCGGCAGCGGTTGCGCGCTGTGAAGCGGGGGGCGGCATGGGTACTTGCCTAGCCTAGCCTAGCCTCGCCCTTGCCCACACCACCTCATCATGGCCGCGCCCACCTCGTGCGAGCACAGCCCCGCCAGCTTAGAGAACGACTCCTCGATGCCCATCTTCTTGGAGGAGCAGGGCACGTGGATGGCCACCGTGTCGCGAACCTTCTTCCACTCCAGCTTGTCAACCAGGAAGTGGCTGACGGGGTTGAGAAAGGACGGGCCAGGGACAAGGTTGGGGTCAAGAGGCCGAGCAAGGAAGAGGGCTGTTAGAGCACGGACGCATCAGTACTTTCCCAAGGCGGTTCGTTTCTTCTCGCATCGCTGCACCACGATAGCCTGCGGCTCACCGGATGAACTCGACGGGCTCGTACAGCGCGAAGCGCAGCGAGGGCTCCGAGATCTGGCTCTTGACCTGCAGGTGCGGCAGGGTGCGACCGGGAACGGGCGTCGTCATGACAGCGATACGAAATCAAGCAATGAACGCACGGCTGACGCGCTCCCGTTTTCACCGAACACTCGAACCTAGGAGAACCCACGAAAGAAAACGACCGGCTCCCACCTGCGCCAGGCAGGGCGAGGTGTCCATGACAATGGGAATCTTGCCGTTCTCCGACGCCTTCAGCAGCGCAGCCTCCAGGTCGGCGCCCTTGGCAGCGGCGGCGTCCTTGAAGCCACGGCTGCAAAGCGGGGAACCCAGGAGCGGTGACAGCGGAGGTAAATGACGTGTAGGGCATCTGTGCCCTGGCTTGGCTAGAAAGGTTTAGGACTCGAGGACTGCGAATTCGTTGCGTGTGCTGTTAGCCAGCAGGACGCCCGTGGCCCGCAACGTCAGCTCCACCCCGCCCGATACTCCCCGACCCGCCCCTACAGATCTCTGCTTCCTCTTGCAAAAGCGTCTTTCAACCTGTCTCCATCTCCGATCATACTTTCCCCTTCCCTCCCTTGCCAGCGCGTCCTCCCTTTAGTTGCAAGCTGCCTTAGTGCATGTCTCGCATCAGACCACCCTCACCTGTTGAACATCATGCCGCAGCATTGGCTGCTTACGCCCTCCGGAATGATGACCTGGCGAGGGGCCGCGAGCGGGCAGAGGCATGTCATTAAATGCATACCAGAGGCAACGCTACGCTGCCCACTCCCATCACGTCGCCGTCTCTTAACATTCACACCGCCGCGGCAGGTCCCACCTGGTACCCAGCCTTGGCGAACAGGCTCATGATCTTCTCGTGCACGCTGGCCGTCTCCTTGTCCCCGGCCGCGGGACCCATCATGCGCGTCACGCAGCTGGGCATGTACACCACGCGGCGGGGGATGCCAGCGGCGGCAGCCGGGACAGGCGCCGGCGTGGGCACTATCGGGAGGGATTGGGTTTGGGGCGAGGGGGTCGCACGGGTTGGGGGCTAGTCAGCGTGTATATTGCGAGGGACGCCGAACAGCAGACCGCAGGCTGGAGCTGGGTAGTTATTCCTTGCTCCAACCATGTCAATCGATTCATACAGCATGTTGCGCCCCTAGACGACGTGGGTGCCAATACCCTTCAATTTCCGCAAATGTCGTCGCACCGCGGGAGACGACGGACCCGACGATCGAACCCAATCCTATCCACTTGGTGGGAGCAGCATCGGAACCAGGTAATTTGCCGCGCCCCCCATCCCGAATGCGCACCCACCCTTGAGCGGCGCTGCGCCCTTGGGCATGTAGGGGTTCCACACCGGCACGAAGTGGTTGGTGGCGGCGTTGAGGGCGCGGGAGATGGCGGCCAGTGGCTTGGGGCCCACGATGCTGCAGGGGGGGGGGTAAGAGGTGTTGATGTTCGCTAGAACAGACCTGGGGGAAGGAGGCACGGTGCGTGCACAGGAGAGGAGGGCATGTGTTGCGGGTCCTTGCTCCTCCCGGTCAGCATCATGCCCGTGCCCCCAGCTCCACCCGGTGCCCCCCACCGTCCCCCACCTGTGCGCGAAGTCCACGATGTTGAGGAACTTGGGCACGGCGGCATTGATCAGCCCAAAGTTGCGAGCCAGGAACATGGCGGTGCCGCTGGCGGTCTTGGCCTCCGTCATGGCCTCGGCGCGCAGCGCCTTGATCATGTCACCGGTGTTGATCTTGACGGGGCACTTCTCCTGGCACATGCCGTCGGCGGCGCACGTCTGCTCGCCGTCGTACGCGTACGAGTTGCTCATGGCCTGCGTGATGCGGAAGGCGGGCGGGGGCGAGGGATTGATTCAGCAACCGGTGTCGGGCGCCATACCAACACGCCCGGGACGGCCACATGCGATTCGGTAGCATCCAGGCGAGCGAGGGATGAAGACTGCAGCGGGTGTGCCCACCACCGAAGCGCCAGGATTGACCAATGCCAGCTGCTCGCCGCCCCCTCAACACACTTACCGCGAGCTGCTTCTTCTCCGCCTCGCTCGCCGCGCCGCTGGCCTCCAGCTGCTTGAGGCGGAACATCTCGCGGTAAACCGTGATGCGCTGGCGCGGCGTGAGCGTTACGTCGCGCGAGGGGCAGTTGGACTCGCAGAAGCCGCACTCGATGCAGCGGTTGACGATGGGCGAGGCGGCGGGCGAGGGCTTGAGGAACTTCATGTGCGCGTCGGGGTCGCGGTTGAGGATGACGCCCGGGTTGAGCGTGGCGTTGGGGTCGAAGAGCGCCTTGAGCTCCCACATCAGGTCGTACGCCTTGCTACCCCACTCCATCTCGACGAACGGCGCAACGTTGCGGCCTGGGGCCGGGTCAGGGAACAGGTGGGTTCAGGGGGGTAATACGGAATGGGAAACGGGTCGCTTCGGAGGGATGTACGGATGGGTGTACGGAGGTGTGGGCACGGCTGGATGGGGCTAGGTATCAGAGGAATGGTGCTGGAAGGAACACTGTGGGCACGGGGCATCACGGCCTGGCACCGGCCGGCCAACGGGTGAAGGGTGCGTGCGGGCGTAGCGTGGTTCGCACGGCAGCCACTTCGGGGCCTCGACTGATGGGAGCCCACGCTGCTGCCCCATCGGCCACCTCCTCACCAACCCTGCTGAGGATGCTACCTCCCTGGCTCGACCCCAGTCCCCGCGGCGCGTGGCGCTGTCGCCCGCGGCCAGCCGCCTCACCCGTTCCGTGCTCGCCCTTGAGCGAGCCGCTGTGCTTGGTGGCCACGATGTAGCACATCTCCTCCATCATGTCCGCGAAGCGCTGCACCTCATCCTTGTTGCGGAAGCCCTGTTTCGGTCCGACAGCGGGAGCGCACCAGCGGGGCGTCGGCGGCGCAAGCTGGAACGAGGCATCATACGCGTTGTCGCGCCGCCGCCTTGGCAAGAGGATACGAACAGCACCTTCCCCGTAAACACTATTCGCTGGAGGCACGTCGCCCTCTACCTCGTGCCCTCCCGCCGCGCCGGCGCGTTCAGGATGTTGAGCAATCCGCCCCGGCCGCAAGCGCCGCCGCGACCCACGCCCTCACCTGCGAGAACACAAGGTGCAGGTTGCCCTCCAGCGCGTGCCCAAAGCAGGAGGCGTCGTGGTAACCGTAGCGCTGGAACATGTCGATCAGGTCGATCATCATGTCCGCCAGCTTGTCCACGGGGCAGGCCACGTCCTCGATCAGCATGGACGTGCCCGGCTCGCGCGCGGCGCCCACGATGGGGATCAGGCCCTGGCATCGAAGGGGAGGGGCCCGTGGAACTTGATGGTAAGCAACCCCGCATGCCTGACGGCGAGTGCACGTATTGCTGGCGGATGATTCTACGACCTTTGCGTGGAATCATGCTTTTCATTGGCCGTCGGCAAAGTCCGCCGCTCGGATTGTGCATTGGCCCGCTGAGGGTCTGTATCGCCGCCTTTCAACCAGCCTGATCGGGGCCGACTGGACCGACCGTACTGTGGTTGAAAGGCGGGCGTCGAGTCGGGGCCAGCCTGTGGCGGCGCGTTGGGGAACGCACTCCTGCCCCACGTCTGCCCGGCCGGCCCCACGGGACCCCACAGGCCGGCTCCGACTCCACTGGAAAGCGTTACCCGGTCAACCCGCCCATTGAGGAGAGCAGATCGTCCTCCAGCTCGTCTCACCCACCTACCTTTCCTACGACCCTCCACACACCCCCGCCATCCCCGCCGCTCACCCTGCGCACGTCCCAGAAAATCTTCGCGTTCTTCTGGTCGTGGTGGAACGGGTAGGCGCTGATGGGCTGCGGCTCGGCGGCCTTGGCGCCCAGCGGCAGGCCCGCCTCCGTCAGCACGCGAGTCACCTCCTCGATGCGCGCCTGCGGGCGGGAGGTGAGGAGGGAGTGGGACCAGGTGCACAGCGGCTGCGAGACGGGCGGGGCGCGAACGAGTGCAGGGCCGCCGCCCACGCGCGGCAGGCGCATGACTGAAGCTGCGTTGCGCCGCCCACGCGCGTGATGCAACATCCCTATCGCACAAGTAAGAAAGAGGGCCTTACACAAAACATGAGCTGGGGCGCCTGCCGAGTAGCGCTCCAGTGCGGAGAAGCCCGCACCGCCCGTTGCCGCCCTTCCGAACTTCCAGCACCCGTAGTTAAACCAGCTTGGTCCGCGCCACCGACGACCCTGTGCTTTCTAGGCTATCCCGTTGTTTCGTCCACACCCTGCCTCCACCGCAACCCTAACGCTCCACAGACCGCTCGGTCGCCCGCCACTGATTTTCTTCCCGCGTCACTACAGATCCCTCGAGCGAGCAGGGTTTCAGCTTCTCAACCCCTACCTTAAGCGCTGCCTCGTCCTGGCCGCGGCACTCAATCAGCAGCGCAGCCGCCATGGGGTCGCAGCCCTGCAGCCGGGGGCGGAGAGACCAAGCACATCAGTTGCCGGTGGTCGGTGCTCATGCGGCCCTGCCGGGACTTTACTGCACTCCTCAACGCTTCTCCGTCTTCGTGAACAACAGCCAGACTCCCAGCCGCCGCACCTTGATGTCGGGCACCAGGCGCATCATGTCCTCGTTTGACTCGCACTCGCGAAGGGAGGCCCGATCAAACAGCTCCACCGCGTCCACGCTCGTCTCGTTGCGCAGCACGGACGCGCCCCTAAGCAGCGCAGAGCGGGTGGGCGGTGCGGCAGGCGTCAGCAGTCTGAAACGGCGCCGTGCTCAACTCAACCGCATATGGCACATCCGTTCAGAGTCTTGCCTGCAGCAGTACCAACACCCGGGTCCCGAGCCTCGCGCCGTCTCTCCCACCCGAAGAGCCATGCATCATTAGCAGTACCTGCCCCCGGCCCCAGCGCCCCCGCCATGCCACCCACTTGCAGGCGGCGCGCACGTCTGGGAAGACGATGAACGCCGACGCCTTGTCGGGCCACTCGGGCACCGTGTTGTAGGTGGCGCGCGACACGAAGCCCAGCGTGCCCTCGCTACCGATGATGATGTGCTTGATGATCTCAATGGGGTTATCCAGCGGGAAGTCGACCAGGGCGTTAAGCGAGTAGCCTGCGGCGCAAGACGGCCCGCCGGGAAGCAGGCGGACGGTGAGGAGCGGCAAGGGGGTGCGGCCAGCGCACCAGCTGCAAGCGCACCACCGCAGGCACATGCACCTGCCCGTTGCACACACACCGGCAGCGCTTACGCTCGTCGTATGCGTTTTCCTTTTCAACACATCGGCAGTCCCACGCTCATGCATATCGATTAAACTGAGACCCCAAGCCACCGTCATTCGCCTCAAGCGACCCACCGGTGGTGCACTTGATGGCGAACTTGCGGCGGATGAGCGCCGTCAGCTCCCGGTCGGCCTGGCGGGCAGAGAGGAAGCAGCGCGAGCGCGTGGTCGTTGAGGGGGCTCGCGATAATGCCGGCGCCGGCAAGCCTCAGGTGCGCCCAAGGGCAAGGCTATGGCGCCGTTTGGACCCAACGGCCAGCCCTCCTTCAACCCACATGAGGCGTGCCGTGTGCAGTGCCTGCGAGGGCTGGGCATGGAGCCCCGCCAGGTCGATGGCGGCCGAACCCGTGAACTCCCCTCCCTCCGCCGGCGCAACTCCCAGCCCCACACACGCCCGAAGCACGAAGCTGGACTAAGGGCCTCAAGCCGCCCGGGGCGGGGGCTGCAGCCAGTACCGCGGAGCGTGCAGCTCCTCCCCAGTCTGCACCCGGCAGCCGCTGCCGCGCTCCGCATCAGAAGTGCCGAGTCCATGTCCCAACCTGTGTCACATCCTCCGGCACAGAGTCGACGCCGCTGGGCCGCCAAGGCCACAATCCTCCCTCGCACCGCACTGCGCAGCTGCACGGCATCCTATGGCGCATGCGCCTGTCCCAGATGCAGGGCACGGGCACCGCTGCCGGTGCCCGCCGCTGCTGCGGCAACGGCCTGCACACACCGCTTTGCTTGGGAGTCTTGAGCCCCGAGCGCTACTGCAATGTCTGGCTGTGAGGCATGAAGGGCGTCCACTGGTAGCTAGGCGGCCTGCCGACAGGAAGCAGCCCGCACGCTGCAGCTGTTGGCCTCTTCGTGAAGGAATCCCGATCAAACATGCGGCGCCACCGCGGCACTGATCGAATCCTGCCCACCCTTGTCCCCCCCACTCCTTGCCATCAACCTTCCATCCCTTGGTGATTTTCGGGCAACATGACATGCATCATGCCCCGGCATGCTCTGAACACCAAGTGTTTCCCTCCTCCCGCAGCTCGCCACCGCTGCCGCCTGGCCTGCGCTCCCGCACCTGCACTCGCCGCGCCAGGTCCACCACTCCATCCACCAGCGCCTTGTGCGACTGCGGCAGGCAAGGGGCCACGGACACAATCAAGCACACGCAAGGTCGGGTTATGCAAGCGCTGTGGAAAGTGCCCCCCCCCGTTGGAGACGTCCGCCTGGGCAGGCCCGCGCCCGCAAGGCGAACGTTGTGCTTGCCTGCCCGCGTGTCGGGATGGGTCGGTCGGGCACGGGCTTTCACACTACCGCCTCCTTTCGACTTGATACCAGCGCTAATGGTCGACGAAAGTACGCTTCAGTACTGCTCGCTTGGCGCTAACAATGAAGTGTCACAGGTCGACAACAACGACATCAGGACCACCACAAGCGCGTCTAATGCGTATGCAATTCGGTGTCCGCGACACGACCCGTTTCCCATCTTCATTACCCCTCCACCCGGCCACGCTCCGCGTTAGACCGCAGGATGTCTCATGCGCCCACCCCCTACACGCAACCTCCCCTGCCCATCCCTGCCCAGCCTGCCGCCGGCTGGCAATAGGCGCGTGCCACTCAAGACCCCACCGTACACCGCCCCTACTCCTCGGGGCCAGGGCCGGGCCGCACCTTCATGAACGCCGCGCAGCTGGCAGGGTCCGCCGTGTCCAGCACCGTGCCGTCCATGAACACCACCCGCATGTCCTTCAGCGTGTGGTACGTGTTCTGGCTGACTCCGCAGCACATGCCGCTGCTGTTGTTCGAAACAATGCCGCCAATCATGCAGCTGTCAATGGAGGAGGGGTCGGGGCCGATCTTGTAGGTGATGGGCAGCTTGTTCTTCTTGGCGTGGGCCGCCAGGATGCGGTTCACCTCGCCGCCAATCAGGCCAGGCTCCACAGTGATGCTGCTGCCGTCGCCCTGGGGGCCCGGGTGATGATACAAGCAGGGAGGCGATTACGACGTGAGTCCATGGCCGAGCATGGAGGCGGACGCTGTCGCGAAGATGCCTCCACTGCAAGCGGCTAGCGCAGCGGGCCCGCCCCGGCAGGGCAGCAGCTGCCCGTGGGATCGGCGGCGTCCCCATAGCGATGACGGCATTAAGGAGGGAGCGCCTTTGCGGGGAATCAAAATCGCATACCCTCGTACGCCAACCATACGACCCCGTTGCGCCCCCTGCGTCCCCGTGCCCCTTTTTCCCAACCGTCAGCACGCTCCCTGCGCACTGCCCCTGCTCCGGGGCGCCTCCTGCATAACTGCTCACATGCACGGTGTAGTTGCGGAAGTTCTTGCCGGTGTGGCTCAGCTTGATGAGCACCGAGTCGGTAATGGCCTGCCCCGACAGGGACGTGCCCGCGGCACGGAAGGTGATCGGCACCTTGAGCCGCTCCGCTATGGGTAGGATCTTGCGGACCTCCTCCTCGTTGTGCACCTTCACCACCAGCTTGGGGTTCAGGCGGTAGAAGCTCGCATCCGTGCCGTAGGCGAACGTGCGCACGGGGTCCGTGTACTGGCGCTCCTTGGGGATAAACTTTGTGATCTCCTCGATGAAGGCCTGGTAGCGGCCGTCGTCGAAGCGGTGGCCGTCGATGTTCTTAAACACGCCCGGCTCCACCTTCTCGCCCTCAGAGACCATCGACACCGCGCCCACAAGGTCGGTCCTGATGGCTGGCACCACGACCTTGATCTGCTGCTGAACTGCCTGCTGCACGGCCACCTGGGCGTTGGAGCGGGTCTGCTGCTGCATGACGCCCTGCCTCGCGACCGGCTGCTCAGCTCCACCCAGAGCGCCGCGAGCACCCGAAGCATTGCCGCTGCTGATGCCGCGAACCTCAGAGACATACTGCTTCAGCTGCTGGCCCAGCAGCTGGGCAAGACGCTTGCCCTGGCCACGGGGCGCCATTTGTAAACCGCTTTCTCTGTGTGGCCCGCCGTCGGTCTACCTGACACTATGAGTGAAGAGCAGACAGCGACCAGGACAAGCGGTCAAGTCGCTCTATGGCTATGGCAGGGCAAGGCGCCACGTTCGGGCTTCTCTCGTACGCCTTTCCTACTACGTTCCTAAGCGCGTTGGCGCTTCTTTCCCCGATCCCCTCTCCTTAGATATTCTGCTATTTGAGTGGGGGCTCTGAGAGGTGATCCTACTGCCACTGAGGTCGTTGGCCACTGAGGTCGTTGCCCGGGCAGGTGACCCTACAGCCACAGCTTCTCGGTGTGGCGCCAGGGCGAAATATACGGAGTCATGGCATAGTCACGCAAGGCAGCCCAAAGGAGCGGATGCCCAGTTCCGGTAGTCGTGCCGACACACCATGGTGCATGGTCGTCCACCTGGGTAGTTGCCCGACCCTGCACGCGGATGCATGGCCCATTGCATCACAAGCCTTTCCTCAATGGTCCCACCTCCCTGTTGTACGCACGCCCAACGGAGGAGGCAGCATGCCAATACCAGTGACACGTCCAGGCGGCGGGGAGTGTGGCCGGCTTGTTTACGTCCCAGACGAACAACAAGCCGAACACACTCCTAGCCGGCACCTCTCGGCGCCAGCCGACACTCAACTTGCCAGCAGGCAACAGCAAGCCAAGGGGTTCAAGGCCGCGCAAACGATCCCGGCGCCGCCCAACAGCTACAAACCGCGCAACATGCTGAACGTCTGCCTGCCCTTCCCCGGTTGCCAACGTAAGCCATTTCATTCACGCGCTCATAGCACCCTGCCACAATATATCGGCTTAAAGTAGCAGGTCCGTGGTCCGTCACTTCTGCTAGCATACGCATGGCATCCCTGTAAAGCACAGATGTGGAAGACAGGCGAGTCGAGAGCAAGAGCGCAAGACGCACAGCCGGCCCCCCTTGCGGGGCCACATTTGCTCAGCCAACATATCCCCACCCGCTCCGGAACCATAGCGCTCTTCCGCCAACCTTGAGGGACCAACGGGACCACTGATGCAAGAACTTGACTTCAACCCCGCAAAGCGCGTGCGATCCCCGCACCCGATGCCATGTGTCCGCAAACCGGGACAAGACGTATTCCCCATTGACGTGATGCGGCACGCAATGCTCGCTGTCCTGGCGGGGCAGCAGACGTCGGAACCGGCAGCGGTTCAGCGCCCGCCCGCCGCTCGAGGTATCCCTCGATTCAGCGCCGCCGCGGCGCCTGGCTCCGCTGCTTCTGCAGCTCCGCGCCAAGCCAACAGGCACACATACGCCGACACGCGGCCTGCTTCACCTCGCTGCTCCAATCGCTCCCCAAGCAATGCTGCCTCCCCACTCAGCGATCCAGCTCTGGGTGAGACACTTACCCACCACTACCATTAGGTCTTTGCTACATCAATCAACCCCAGTACCCCTCTGTCACCCAACCCCACCGCCCTTCCAAAGCCCGCTGCGCACAAGTAAAAGGCGCACCGCCCACACGCCCGCCCGCCTCCCTGCATGCCTGTCCGTCCACTCCCTCGTTCCCCGTGCGGTCCCACGATACGCCGTGCACGCATGTCCCCCCCCATTAAGCCTGGCGCTGCTCAGGACCCCCTGAGGGAGTGCGCAGCCCGTAGAGACTGCAGCCGCGTCCATCAGACACATTCCAAAGGCCGCCACTGCAGGTCTTTGCCAGCCGCCGTACATATGGGAAAATGCCGTCACAGCTGCGTTACCAAGCCTCCCCTGCGGTTCCCGCCATGTCCCCCACCGTTCCTCGTCTTCCGTTGTGCTGACATTAACCCCAGCCCGATGCTGCCGCATCCTGGCCGCCTGCTCCTGCTCTGCCGAGGCGACGGCGGCGTCCGCTAGATCCGCCTCGGCCAGCACCTGGCGAGGTAAAATACGCCGGTGCCAAACTCAGTTCGCTGCAGATGCTGCTGGCGCCGCAACCTGTGGCTGGGTTCACCGGCATCTGGCCAAGCCCCGGTCCGCCGCCGCCGCCCGCCTGTGATGCCGCTAGCTCCGGCTCCGCCTCAACCGTGACACCGCACATCGGAGCCTGGGCGGCCCAGGTCGGCCTTAGCTGGGCACTTTGACAAGGTCCTCAAAGAGGCCTTCCTTTACGCCGGCGCCAGCCCCGGCCCACTGCTGCTGCTGCCGCCTCCCTGCAGCTCCGTTGCCGTCGTGGCGGAGGCGGAAGCCGCAGCCGCGGCCGGGCCCGCTTGCAGCCCAGCCTGTGCCTCCTCCAGCGCTTTGCGCATCTCCGCCCCCAGCTCGCTGTCGAGCTGCCCCAGGTCGGTCTCCAGCTCCTCCATCACCTCCTCGAAGGGCCGGTACGTGTCGGTTTCCTCGTCATACACCTGTGCGGCAACGTGTACGACGGGTAGGATGGCAACGACAAAAAGCGCCGCACGTCGGGGTGAGGGGAATGGGAGGCGGCCCAGCAGGTTTTGAGCGGGCAGTGGGCCTGCACTAAGGCTAGCGCGCGCTGAACCCGCCATCAATGCATGCGCCCCCCCGCCAACCCGCGGCCGCGCCCATCCCACCATCTGGATTGCTCTTGTCTCCACTGATAATGATTCATACCTCCAATGGCCGGCATGCGTCTACGGCAGCGCAGCTACCCACCCACCCCCACCCCACCCCGCACCGCGCCCACCCTCACAACCGCCCACGCACCCACCTATCCACCCACCCGACACCAGGCCCCATCCCGCCCACCCATCCACCAATCCGCCACCAGCCCCCATCCCGCCCACCCAGCCACCCACACACCCGCCGCCAGCCCGCCCCCCTCCCACCTGCCACTTGGTGACGTGGTTTGTCAGCAGCTTGAGGCTGAGCCCGCCCTCCGTCAGGTACGGCCCCAGCCGCTTCTTGAGCAGCTCGTAGCCCTCCCGCGCGCCCCACAGCGGCAGCCCAGGCGCCACCGCCTGCGGCAGCCCGTAGTTGGCCTCGTTGAGCAGCAGCTCCAGCGGCCGCGGCAGGCGCAGCGTGACGGTGCCGCACACCACGGCGCGGCCGGCGTCGTAGTCGCCGTCGTCGGGGCGCCAGGGCACGTGCGGTGCGGTGTGGGCGACGAGCGAGAGGGTGGAGAGCCAGAAGTGGAAGACCAGCCAGGGGAGGAGGTAGTAGGTGAACAGGGCTGCGGAGGGAGGCATTGGGGAGGGGAGGGGTTGAAAATGGGTTATCAAATTCGTGTGCAAGGTGCGCAGGTCGTTGTACCGTAGCTTCGAAAAGCGGGTGGGGTCCAAGAACCGTCCGCCCGTGAAGAGCGTACTGCTGTCCGGGCACGGCAAGGATGGCTAGCCCGCAACAGCACACGTCCTTCCGCGATAAGACTTGCTGCATTCCTGCCGCACACCCGATCTCAGCGCACATAATTGGGTACTGACCCGGCGCCATGCAACCGAGCGCAACCGGCCGACCAGACCGCACGCTCTTAGCGGCTCCGCCCCGCCCTATCGGCTGCTTTTCCCCGCACGTTCCCGTCATTACCCCCTCCCAGCGGCACGCAAGGGCGGGCAGCCCGGCATCGCTAGGATCCCAACTCGCGGGTCGGCAACCACATTGGCAACGCCGGCACCTTTCCGTACGCCGAGAGCCGACGCCGCCCTAGCGCGGTTCTTTGACTCCCGCAACTGACAGCATTCCGCCGTGTTACGGCCCCCAGCTCAGGCCCCGGCCTCGTCCCTAATGGTTCCTCCCAGCTGAACCGTTCCCTCCGCAGTGCCCTCTGGCCGCCACGTCAACGACGGGATGCCCGCCCGCCCAATAACTCCCCCCCCCCCGCCCACACACACACAACCCCGCACCTGACAGTCCTCCCGCCGAGACGATAGCGGGGAACACCAGCCCCGCGAACAGCGCGGGAGCCGCCCAGCCCGCCAGCACGCCCACGTAGCTGCCCGGGTGGAAGCGACGCAGGTCCAGCGCCTCCCAGTGTCGCACCCAGTGGCCGATGCTGGCCAGCAATTTGAGCGGCGACGCCATCACGGCCCGGAGGCAGGCCACCCGCAGGCCGCGCCCCTCCAGTAGGTCCATGGCCAGCTCTAGCTTAGTGAGCGGGTGCCAGCCCCAGTGGTCCTGGGGCCGGGTAGCAGGCGGGAAACTCAGTCCGTCTGGCAAGTTGTTCGGTGGAGAGGGACTTGAAACGGTGCAAGGGCGGTGACCTTAGCTCGCAGACACTACAGGGCATGCTGGACTTGGTCTGGATGGAGAGGCGAGGCGCGAGGACGGGACCAGCGGAGCCGTGCCGCGCCGTGCCCCTCCGGCAGGCCTCTGGCCAGCTCAAATACGAAGGGCCGGCGCCAGTCGGGTGACGTGACGTGACGTGACGGGCGGTGCACGCGCGTGGGCAGAGGCGGGGCGAATGCAGCGTGCAGGTGCAGGTGGGGGGGAGCGTGGGAGAGGCGCGCTGCTGGGGGACGACGGGGAGCCCCAATGGCCGCGGCGCCCTCTCCGGGACTCGTAGGCCTCCATCTGCCGCTGCACTCCGCCCCCGCACACGCACACGAGCGGTCGTCTCCTCTCCCAGAGTCCATGCTCTGGCGCCATGCTGCATCACACCCCACCACCAACGCTTGTCCCCTACTGCTTCGAGCACGCCGCTTGCACCCTCGAGCAACGCCACGCAACACCGCCGCCTCCGCCGCGGCCTCCACCACCACGGCGACCCACCTTCCAGAGCATGTTGGTGTGCAGCATGTGGTGCAGCGTGCCCAGCCGCCACACGGGGAACGAATAGAGCGACGGCAGCATGAGCAGCATGCCCAGGGCGTTCTGCAGCTCGGGCGCGTGCGGCACGAAGGCCAGCCGCGCGCACTCGTGCGCCACCTTGAACAGCCCCGCGTAGGCCGTCCCGATGAGGCAACCGCACAGCGCCACCTGCCAGCCGGGGCAGATGGAGTGCCAGTACCACAGCCAGCCGTACCCGGCCGCCATGACCGCGAGAGGGACCGCCACGGAGGCGGCGGCGCGCAGCGGCGAGAAGGCAAAGAGCTCCGGTGGCAGCAGGGAGGAGAAGATGGAGGGGTGCGTGCCGGACGGCAGGTCCGCGCCGACGTTGGTGTAGCCCCACTCGTCGGCAAAGACGTACTTTTGGGTCGGGCCCAGGCCGTCCAGGAGCGTGGCCCCCGGGTCCAATTCCGCTTCGTCTTCGTCGTCCTCCGCCTCAGCCTGGTCGCCGTTGTTGCTGCTACCGCTGCGCTGCTGCTGATCAGCTAGCGCCGACGATGCGGTATTAGCGGCGCTAGCAGAGGCTGCCGCGGGGCCGTTGGAGGAGGTTGACGCGGCGAGGGGCGCTCCCGGCTCCAGAACTGGCTCGGGCAGGGCGCTGCTTCCAGCTTGCGGCTGCTGCGAGTCCCGGGCGGCCGCCGCCGTGGGGTCCAGCGCACCGTTGGTGGCACTGTTCCCCCCCGAGAGGTCGGCGCCCGTGGCGAATGGGCCGGCAGGCACGGAAGTCGCACGACAGAACGCGCGCCCGAGTTCTTGGGCGCGGCGCTTGCGATCGGGGACAGGTAGGGGGGCGCTGGCGGGGCGCACAAGTCCCGGGCCCAGTGAAAAGCCAGCCCCAACCCCGAAGGGGACGGGACCTGGAAGAGCCCACGTGCCACCTCTCCGCCGGGAATTCATGCGTTCTGAACACATGCTGAGCTGTTGCGAGGGCGCCACTGCGCCAAACGGTCGCCATGCAGACGCGTGACACCGCGCAGCACCGCGCACCCATCGCCCGCTGGTGCAGAGCGGGCTAGTTGTGGGAGCTGTGTATGAGCATGACGCCTGAGGTGCTCCTTGCACGGCCAAGCCCATCGTTGATCTGGCGGCCACAACCTGTTCCCCGAGGGCGATATGCGCGACCGAGACGGAACGGACGTGGAGACGCGAGAGCGGCAGATCTTCGCAAGCAAGGAATCGTCCTATGAATACATGACGCGAATGCCCAATCGCGACAGCCAAAGCGGCCCAGAGCACACCTGACTTATGAGTCGCAGCCGCCGCGCGCCGGTCTGCGAGATGCAGCCAAGAAGGTACCCCCCACCGAAAGCACTAACAATGCAGAGCGTGAGCGGGAGCCTTCAACGCGTCTGCTAGCGCTCAAAGAAATGCTCGGCGAATTAGCCCCGTGCGCATGTGTGCATACGCAATTGCTCCATTAGCACATGAGTTCTCGACTGGCAAATGTGTTGTGCCTCAAGGCTGCGACGGTCAAGAGTTTCGGGCGACGCGTTGAGCGATGGACGTGCAGTCTTACATATATGGACTGTTGTCATATGGGTACACAGAATACTCCATTATAGAAGCGGTGGGATCTGTCGCACGATGGGCCTGAGCTGGGCCGGTAGCAACCACCACACGACGTTAACTCCACCGCGACCAGTTCCGTGTGTGGCTCGGAGGTCCAGGAAGTGCATCAATCCATACATATACACGAGAGTACACGTTCGAGTTGGCGGTGGACGTGGTGTACACGCGGAACGTGCGCTGGTCACGGCGCTCATGTGTTTCGGCGTGTCTTCAAGTCAGCGCGCCAATGTAAGCCACATGCGTACCACTACTTATATAACAGACTTGACCGCCGTCAACAACCATTGCAATCAGACAGGCCGCGCAAGCTGCACACCCGTACGTAAAACAGGGACCACAAACAGAGAAGAGATAGAAGCCACCTCCACGATGCTCCACGCCATTGCAAGCGTACTGACTGATGGATCCGGTGATGCACGGGCGGGGTTGGAAGCCGTAAGGGGGCTCATGTCGGACTGCTCTCTCTCTCCTCTCTTTCATCGACATGCCCTGTCCACAGTAGCTGGCAACCCTGTCCAGCCATGGTTGTACCGGGGATATGCAGCATAAGAAAACATGACCTATATGACGCATCTGTGGAGCCTTCCGTGTCGAGATAGCTCAGTGAGGTGTTCAACTCGCCAGCAGTTGAAGCTCAGCCACGTGAGCTCAGCGTGCCCAGGGGCGTGCAGTGGCGTGCCCGCGTAAGACCCAGCCTTCCCAGCCTTGGAAGCCCGTACAAACGGGGTTACATAACACGCCACATTTCCTACAAACGGATGTCGAGTGTAACTTCGAGACCTCCCGGATGCCAGGAAGATTCAGGAAGGTACACGGCTGTGTCCACATGCCGGGGAGCCACATTCCTGACTGCAGAATCGCACAAATATGGCAAGAGAGCATTGCTGTGTGTGACTTGCACTTCAGGTCCCGCAATTACACGTATGCACAGTTGCGACGTTGATTTGGAGCCAAGTTTCAATGCAGACAGCACCACGAACCTCAATCTAAACCAATAGAACCATTCTTCATGCAACAATGCTTATGATGCTCTCATTAATTGTGCTTCCCAGTAGTACTTTGCGCCCTCCGTCCTCATCCTTGTCACGGCAATCCCTGTCCTGAACCGCAACTCTGCTTAGACAGATCATCATTTTTATCTTAACCCTACGGTGTTATGCAAATGTGTAAGACTCTGGAGCGCACCGTACCCGTACCAGCAGCAGCTCCGCAGCAGCGACGGGTATCCCTTTGCATGAGGTACATATAGTTCTTCATTATCCCACAATACTGTTATGCGAGTCACCACTTCGGTTGAGGCCACAAGCACTCAGTGAACTCTGAATACCGGTGGTTGCCCCTACCTCAGTCCGGGCGCATGCTGAATTCACAAAGAGCCTTTTTAGAATGTGTCACTTCCTTAGCACTAGAGTGTAAGGAGGAGTGACCTGCCGCTTCCGTGTGGCTTCCTGTGGCGTCTAGCGGTCATGCTAGCAGCAGCCGTTTGGTCCAAGCATTCTAGTGATAGGTTCATCGCTTGGGCCTGCTAGCGGCGCGCGTCGGGCATACGGAAGCGCTTCAAATCCCGCGCTATGGGCGCTGAGGAGAAAGCGAGGTGCGGAGGCTTGCATTCACCGATCGTCGTCACTGATATGGGTTGTGGCACTGTTGTGATTGTGCCATAGCTTTAGCGATGCCATCGGTCCTCCCCGCCTGTCGACAGGCGGACAGCAGGATACTGGAGCCCCTTCAACGAATGGTGGCGGGAATACTACGACAAACATGGAGAGCGCCCCAAAGCGGACGACCTCAAGAGGTAAGTCCGGGGCTGGGTGAGGCATGCTTGAGAACGATGTCACCAACAGCCGCAGCACATATGGTCACAAGTTTGTGAGGGCGTGCCAGCTGCCCGTGTGCGTCTCGCGTGCTACAGCAGAATTAGATTTTCGTGAGGGGCCATCACCAGGTAGGCATCACCTCGGCACGTGCCTGTCTACATTGCTTGCAAGCTTGGTCTTGTTTTAGAGTGTCCATACGAGACGTATCAATGATCCCTATCCCTATCCGGCTCCACAGATGGTTCGCAGAAGAGTCGCATCGGGCCTTCCCCGAAGACCCGCCCACATACACAATGATCCGCAACCATGCCAAGGGTCTTCGCGACCTCAACAGTGTGCGACACTACTTTCGTGATTACCGGGCACGCAAGCGGAAGGTGAGGCAGGTGGCCCACGGACGGTTCCTCCACAGTCCAACCACACCCAGCTGTCTGAGCGGTTAATTACCTGCGCCATTCGCCCCTCCCCTGTGCTACAACTCTCAGGCTTTTGCGGACCTGGCTGCTGCCGAGTCCCAGTCCTCAGCCCCAGAGGATGAGGGCAGCGGGCCGGGCACTTGCGGCGGGGCTGGCAGCGGCAGCGACAGCGACGACGAGACGGGCACTTCGGACGAAGACTGGGAAGCGGAGAACCTCCGCCGGAAGCGCCCTCGCCGGGCAGCAAGCCGGCATGCGGCACGTGACACGCCACTTAGCCGACGCGCCGCCGAGTCCCAAGCGCCTCGCCCTCCGAATCCGCATCCCGCGACACAGGTCGCGCCCACTGCGCTAGCGGAGCCGCAGGCTAGGGCAGGCTCCGACGATGCCCTCGATGGGCCTGAGGTGCAAGCGTCAGACGCTGCCCTGGCCGCGTCGCCGCTGCGGCCGCGGGGCAGTGCCATGCTCGTTGAAGAGCCCTGCGAGGACGCCGCAGTTCCCGACGCCGACGTCACAGTCAGGCTGCTGGGACTGGCTGCCCCGTCCACTCAGCACCCTAGCCAAGGCCAACACCAGCTGCACGGAAAGCCGTTGTCCGCTGAGATGGTGACCCAGGGTCCGGTTGAAGTAAAGGCCGAGGAGGAGGCAGAGGTGCTGCTCAAGTTGGAACATCAGCCGCAGGAGCAACAGCCGCCGCCGCTGCCACCGTCTCGGTCCTTCCGGCGGCTTTCCAGCGTACAAGAGCGCCCGCTTGTGCCATCCATCGCCGCTGCGGCACAGGCTTCGGCGCCAGCCCCGTCACCGATTGCGGTGACCCCCGAGGGTAGCGGCGCTGCTGCGGCAGCCGCGACCGCGTCTCCAGCTGCTGCGTCTACGCCGGTGCAGCTTATCCCTGGCACATCCGCTGCGCCGCGCCTGTCATGCTGTGGACCGACGGGTTCCGCCACTCGCGCCGCTTCGCCCGCAGCGCACTCATCCTGTGCCGCCCCCATGGTGCCGGTTGCGGCTCGGCTCAGCGACAGTACCTTCGGCGGTCCGGGCTTGCCCGCCGTCGCCCGGAGCCCCGCCGCGGCGTCACTTGCATCCGGGTCGGCCTCGGCCTCATCGGCGGCGACGGCTGGCAGCCCAGCCAAGCTGCTGGCGGGGCCCGCCGCCGTGATTGCTGCACTACACGGCAAGCTGGCAGCGTCTGACGGCTCACCGTCCACCGGCGGCGGCGCGGCGCCGCACTGGTCATCACGCTACCTGCATCGGACGCCAGAGTGCCGATTGGGCGGCGCGGGCTGGGCTGGCGCGCCGGCCCTGGGCTTGGGGATGGAGGCTTGGCCGGCTCGCTGCGTGCCGTCGCCACTTGGCGGACCGCGCCTGCCGCCCGTTCCGGAGTACGGCGTCACCGCAGAGGAGCCCAACCCTACCGACGCCTTCGGCGCCGGCGAGCAGCCCTTGCTGGCTCAGTCTCGGGCTCGCTTGCCGACGCCGCAGGAGCCGCGGGCGGCTGCGGTGGCCGCTGGGGAGCTGCCCTCTGTGCGGTCATTGCCGATGACGGACGCTGCCACGGCCGTGACTGACTCCTACGGCAAGCCCGCGCTTCTCTCCTCGCCCGAACCGCTCGTGCATCAACCAGCGGAGGGGGTAATGGCTCGGCGCTCGGGCTCGGGCGGCGTCCTGGGCCCCGGCCGCGGCCAGCTCCTGGCGGAGGCACCTGCCCCCGCTGGCGCCCGGATGTCTATGCCGGGCTCTGGACTGCCGGCATCCCAGGTTGCACAGGCGGGGTCGGGCGGCGAAATGCTGGAGGGGCCAATACAGCGGCCGATGAGCGCGGAGGCCGTGGATCCCAGTGGCCGGTCCGCAGGGGGCACATTGGCCTCCATGGTGCACCAAATGCCACCCTGGACGCCCTTTGCCACGTCGTCAGCCGGCGCCGCTGCGGCCGTCGCGGCGGCAGGTGGTGATGTCGGGGCGGGTATGGGCCGCCGCGAGGCGCAGCGGCCGGCGTCAATCATTGCCTCCGCCTGGGACCCATCCTTGGCAGATGGCGGGCCGGACAGTCCCGTCAGCCCCGCTCGGGCCTTCGCGTCGTTGCCGCCTGGCGTGGGCCTCGGCGGCCCTGCCCGTGGGGATGGCGGCCTCATGAACACAGCGACCCCGTTCAGCATCGTTGCGCCGCCGCCGGCCCTGCAGCGCACGGCCGCCTCGGCGCCGCTGAGCCCCCGTGACTGGGGCGGCAACGGCGGCGGCAGCAGCCCCGCGCCTGGAGCCACAGCCTGCGGCTCCATGTGGCTGCGGCGTAGCCATCCGCACGTTATGTCCATGCCTGGTCCCGCGTCGGCATCTATGTCGGTGTCCCTGGGCCCGCGCGGCGGCTCGGCATCGCTACCCATGTCCATAACAGCCAGCCTGCCGGACCCGGAGCAGCTAGCTCTCGGAGCAGGAGCCGACAGAACCTGCATGGCTGGGATCCGACCGCTGGGGCCCCTGAGCGTCGGCCGTCACATGTCCTTGCCCGAGCTGCCACATGGTAATGGCGGGCTGGTGCCGCAGCTGCCGGCAGCTGCGGCGGCCTCGCAGGCCGCCGCGGGTCCGCCGCCGATCACAACGGGCTTCGCGCGAAGCAAGGGCGTCGCCCGATTCAGCAGCGGACCCGGCGGCTTGGACGCTGCCGCAGCTGCTGCCGGCAGCCTGGTGCCGCAGCTGCTCTGCCACGATGGCCCTCCCACGGCGGCGCGCGTGATCCTGACGGGTGCCCAGCGGGCTGATGCGGCAGGCCGCGACGCCAGCGCTGCCGGCGTCGAGGCGTGCGCCGTGGCCGCTGAGCCCGAGGAGCTGCCTGGGCGCGGCAGCGGCCCCCGCGGCTGGCCCAGTGAAGTGCCCGCGGCAGCGGAATGGGCTGGCAGCACGCCGCCGGCGGCGCCGACGCCAGCGGACGCTGGGCCGGGTGGTCTCATGCCACCCTACAGCATGGGCATGGCCGCGTCCTTCGCATCCTTTCTAGGCCATCCATCCACACCTGATGTGGGCCCCCTTGCGCCTCCCAGCTTTCCCAGCACCGGATGTGCTGATTACCCATACCCTGCCCCGCTGCCGGCGCGGGCGCCGCTGCCTCAGCCATACAGCCGCTTCCGCCGCCCCCCACTCCGTGGCCCAGCCTGGCAGCATGTCCACCACTTCCCCCCACATGTCTACCCGCACGCCGCCTACCCCTACCCGCCGCCTCCGCCGCCGGAGCACCAGCACCCCAGCGTCACCGTACATCCGGGGCGCTACATGCCGTACATGGTACGGCGCCGCTACGTGCAAGTGCAGCCGCCCGAGTACTTTCCTTCCCCGCACCACGCCCCAGACTACTTTGGCCCCGACTACGGGCCGCCGCCGCAATGGCCGCTGCCGGTGGCGGCGTCGCCGCCGGAGCCGGAGCCCGCCATGTCCTGTGGCCCCTCGCCGCCGCTGCCTCTGGAGCCCTGCGCCTCCGCGCCGTTGCCCCAGAGGCCCCTGCCGGGCAGCCGCAGCGCGGCGTACAAGCTGCTCTCCCAAGACCCCTGGTCCCAGCCCGGGTACGAGGACGTTCGCCCGCCCCCGCAGCACCCGGGTGCCGTACCCACTGGGGCCCCGGCAGAGCCGGCGTACCACTCTGACACAGCCGGCGAACCGCAGGGCCGGGCAGCGTTGGGCACGCCATACTCCCAGGGCCGGCCCTCCTGGTGCGGACAACAGCCTGCCCTCCCGGCGAGGATGGCGTCGGCCCCGTGCCCTGGCGCTGCTGGGCAGACCGGCACGGCAGAGGTTCTGCTCGCGGGCTGGGGGTCGGCGGTTGCCGGCCGCGGGGCGCAGGCCGCGGGGACAGGAGAGCAAGGCGGCGCGGGGACCAGCCGCTCTAGCAGTAGCGCCATCATAGAGGAGCTGTGGGCCATGTGCGACGCAGCGGAGGAAATCTAGATGCCGTGAATTCTCGCGATTGCTGCGTGGAGAGATTGTGTCCGTACGAGGTGCTGTTGGTTGAGGCCCTCTGCTCGTAAACGCGTGAGAGTAACCCTAGATTTAGAGGCCACGCTGCACAGCAAACCCGTAGATCGCCACGTTGGCGGTAGGTTTGTCCTGAGTGCTCTTTCTTCCTCGTCCTTCCTTTTTTCCCGTGCGTCCCATGAAGGGGAGGCGCTACGCATACGTCCTTGTTGCCGGTGTTACCGTACATGTGTCGACGCCTCGGCCGGCCCAGCCCGTTGGTGTTGGTAGGAGCATTAGGAGGCATGGCGGCAGGAGGGAGTAGGAGGAGAGGGACGCTGGCTGGTGCAGGTGCGCATCTCTTGCAACTGGCGATTAAGCGGGAGGTCTCTCTCATGTAGCATGCGGTTTGGCAGGTCTTACAGGAGTTTGCTCCGTGCTCCGTGCCCAGGCAGCGGCGCCTGGGCATCGCGGAGAAGGTGCCGCAATGCAGTCTCCCGTGTTCCTCGCAGAGAGGGCTAAATTTAGCAGGCTGCTCCGCTGTTTTCATGCCAGAAAGGGCCGCTTTGACGTTCCGACGAGTTGCACCGTTTAGCCAGGTACTTTCGCTGCGCAGAGCAGCGACCGGGCGGCCCGCCTCAAGCGGGGAGCCAGCCCGAGCCCGTTGCAACTGGGCCCCTTTTAGTCCTGACCACATCGGCGTGCGACGCCACCCGCGCGCTGACTCGCATTCTGTGCCCCAAGACGCCGCTTCCTTACCATCCCGCGACATGCATTTCCCGCCCCCCCTGGCCGCTCATCTCATCCCGCGCCCCCTTGCATGTTTTGACCGAGCTATAACAACGTAGATCATGTTAACCTGTGCGGCGTGGCAAGCCTGTACACGTGTTGGTTGTTACTGTTCATAGGGCATCCTGTTGCATGTTGGATCGTATGCGGCGGCCGTGCTTAACTGACCTGGCCGCGTGGCCGGAACGCGACCGTCAATGCGGAGCTGTCTCGGCTGGTTGAGCATGTGGCAGGGTGGCATGTGATGCGCAGTTGGTGTATGTGATGCGTTGACGGCGGTCACGTGCAAAGCCTCGGTGCAATAACGAAGAGGTAGTATGGGCTCGTTCCTTGATGGCTGTGATGTGCGAAGACAAGACCGGGCAAGACCTGTCTGTGAAGGTCAGCGTACGGCATGCACATGGAGGCGTGTGGAGCCGCGGAGCCGTGGATTTAGTGCCTCCCGGCGTTCACTATGCTGCGGCCGCTGGGTGGAAAGGGCAGGTAGTTTATTGAAGGGTTGATGTTTGTTGAGGATTGTTGACATGGGGGAGAGGATGCGAATGTCCGTTGGGAAGGTGGCCAGGTCACGGCGTCCGGACCGGTACGGTTGGCCTTGAGATGCCCTGAGGTTCCCAGCCGGTCACCCGGGATGGGCGACGCCTCTCCAAGACGCGCATCGAGCCCCAGAATGTAGTTTGCGCCCTGCAAATGCACGGGGAGAGGCGTTGTGCACCTTATGCAGCGTGTGCGTTTCTGCAGTGGAAGCCTCGGAGGTCCCGCTTGGATGTAAAACCCCGAATACTGCCCGTTTGCTCGTCTCCCTCGCCCGCCATGCCCTGTACTCGGCGCCCTTCTGGATTCATCGCACCCCCGGGTGTGTATGACCCTAGAGGCTTCCGTCCCTGATTCCATTTCCTTTTACTGCAACGTGCACCTCCAGCCCCCGTTTCCCTTCATGAACCACGCCCACTCAACCTGGGAGCAGAGACCCCAAACATCACAATAGTGCATACAAACGGGCAGCGGCCTCCGCCTTGCATGCATTTGTTGCTGGGCGGGTTGCTGCCGGCATGCCTGTTGCGGGCTTACGAGCTACAGTATATAATTGAGTTCCCTTTCTAAGTGACAGCACGAGACTGCACGAGTGCCGTCGCCAGTCAGGTCACGTCTTCCCTGGTCGGCTCGCGTCAAGCCAGGGGTCCCCCCTGCGCCAATCTCGCGTTGCCCACGTGCCTAATACCAGCCCGCCCTGCTGGTAACATCGCGCCTTTGGAGGGTAAGTGTCTGTAGGGTTGGACTTCCTCTTTCTTTGCCGTTTTCTTGCAAGGCAGCGCAGCCAACCGCGTTAAAAAGGGGTGTTCCAGCGGGGCGGGCTCCCTCTTTCTCTTCAGATTTCTCCTTTTTCCAGCGTGACAAAACGATGCCCCGCGGTTCCCCTATATGCATCCGCTGCCGGTCCTACTCCGACGTGATGGCATGGGTTTGGAACGCGTGCACATGCCGTACAACGCGTGCCCGTAGCAACCTGCCTCTCCTGTCGCGCATACGCAGCTCTTAACCCCATCACGCTTGACACGTATTGCTCATACGGTACCCATCTGGAGCAGCCTGAAGCGGGCTGCGGACTAAGACGCCATCCCTTCTATCCTTGTGAATCTGAGAGTGATCGACTTCGTGATATTCAAAGGCAATCAAGGGCTAGCCGTTCGACCTGCGGAGGGAGGCGGAGACTCGTTTGGTAGCTGGCTGCAGCGGCTTTTGCAAGCCAACGCAGGTGGGCTGTCTATCATTTGGCAATTTTCTTAATACGAAATTAGTTCAAAGCTGTGCCGGTCGATTCAACTGTGGCGAGTCGATCATCCTCGTCCTATCCTTGCGACCGACAGGTAGTGACGGCCCCTGTATACTAGGGAGCTGATCACCATGCCTAGCTATGATGACTCTACGGGGAAGTCAAAGATAACGGAGGCGAAGACCCGCTACACCGTGCTGGCAACCTTCTTTGCCATTGGTGTTTGCTTGGGCGTCATCATCTCTGAGAGGGTCTATGTGCAGAAGCGGGCCCTGCTTCCTCAGCCGCGGCAGTTGGTCAGCCAGATGGCGAACGCGATGCACCACGTCGGCCACCACGCGCCCGCGGCCCCTCGCAACGAGCTGGAGGCATACCTGATGAAGATTGCCCCTCAGAAGGAGCTTTTGCTGGCCGTGGCCAACAAAAACACTATGTGGGACGGCATGCTGGACACCTTCACCCAGGGTTTTAAGCGCGCCCAGGTGCCTAACCACATGGTGCTGGCGCTGGACCGGGAGACCGAGAAATGGTGCCAGCAGAACGGCATTAATGCCTTCTTCATGAACCTTACCATCGCCAAATCGCAGCAGGGCACGGGCGACAACCATGCCGTGTCAGCCATGAAGTTTGGCATCCTCAAGAACTTCATCGAGTTGGGCTGGTCGGTGCTGCTCTCGGACGTGGACATTGCTATCTTCCAAAATCCCTTTGAGCACCTCTACCGTGACTCGGATGTGGAAGGCATGACCGACGGTTTTGATGAGCACACCGCCTACGGCTCCATCGAGGGCTTTGACGACCCCTCCATGGGCTGGGGCCGGTACGCCCAGTACTACAAGCATTTTAATCTCAACTCTGGACTTTTCTACCTCAAGGCAAACAACCGCACCCTCGACCTCATGACCCGGCTGGCGCGCCGCCTCAGTCAGGAAAAGTATTGGGACCAGACAGCCTACAATGAGGAGATATTCTTCCTTTCCCACGGCAGCTACAAGAGCCCCCAGGTCAGCGTTCGTGTAATGGAGATCGACAAGTTCATGAACTCTAAGCGCCTCTTCAAGGACATCCGCCACCGGCCCAAGGGCCAGCAGCCGCCTCTGCCAGTTATGGTACATATCAATTACCACCCGGATAAGCATGAGCGCATGAAGGCCGTGATTGACTGGTACACCAACAAGAACGAGCACGCCCTTGACCCATTCCCTGGCGGCAGTGAGAAGGGCACACGGTAGACTAGTTGTGGGGAGTAATTAGTGTATGATGCAGACTCTTGTCTGGTGACTGGGTGGGGACGCAGGCTCGCTGGGAAGGTATGGTGGGATGTATTGCAGCGATCAGCATTGCGTGTGGGCAGCAGCTGAGCACTGCAATGCCTAGGTTCATGTGTGGAGCGCACGGCAGTGGCACGTGGTGATTTGGGTTTTGCACACTGATCGGGGTCGTGCGGTCGCAACTCGACTGGAGCATTGTGCATGGTGATCTGCCCGAGCGGCCAAGAACCTTGTACGGTAGCTTGGTACTGCGTTGGGACATACTGCCGCGCGTGAACATGCCATGCCCGGAGCTGGGCAGGGCAGCTGCAGTCGGGTAGACGTATTATGCCTTGCTGAGTATTTATCAGCGTGCAAGCGGGCGTAGGGATCGCAGACATTGGTACTTCAGGCAGGAGACATTCATGTCAGGAGGTACATGCGTGGGTAGATGTGCGGTTTGTACGGCGTCTACTATGTGATGGAACAATGGCTGAGGTGGCAACTGCTGCTGCGGCACAGACTATGTATCCAGCGTGCTGGAGAACGTGCGGGCCTTTATGTCGCTGACTCGTTTGTCATCGTGCGCATGTTTGTCTAGAATGCATGGCAAATGAGGTGCAACTTGACCAATACAGCGCTGGGATACGAGCGAGCCTCAGGGGCTATGCGCCTTCAATGGCCCATACGGGATAATATTCAGTTCTATCTCGCAACCACCCATGCAATTGCTGCGCTATGCCATGGCCGTCGAAGTGGAAACATGCCAATAGGTGGTCAGAAGTGCTTCTGAAGGGCTCCTAGTCTAGCAGGGGTTACGATGAAGCCACGCATACCTATCTGGGTCACCTGCAAGTTTAGCCTAGCACTGTCCCTGAAGGGGCCCACGTCAGCGCAGCCCGGAAGAGTGCCTTCCACTGATGCCTATCATCGAGTTCTAGATATCGAAGCATCAAACTGTCAGAACGCCAGTGCCTATCAAGCCTCCGTCATGACGCCACGTGAATGCGACAAAATGTACGCCAAGCCCATTGCCTTTGGCCCCCTAAGCGCCGCCTGAGCACACCAGGCACCAGCCGTCTGCTTGCCATATCACGTGGGCATGACCGCCTTGCAGAGTGGGCAGCATGCCTTGATCCGCAGCCACTCGTCCAGGCATGCTGCATGGTGGTAGTGCACACACTGGATGCTTTTAAGCGCGTCTCCCTCGGCGAAGGCGCCCAGGCAGATGCAGCACGTCTGGCCCAACAGGGGCGAGGACTCGGAGCAGGAGGTGGTTGGCACCTCTGCGATCGCCTCCGGGCTGGCACCTGGGATTGGCGGAGGCAGGTCGGGGCGGAGCGCAGCAGCGCAGGAGGGCGGCAAGCCAACCCGTCAGTCCGAAGCTAGTCCTTCGTCCGGAAAGCCGTCCCGTCGCACAAGGAGTCCATGCCCATCCCGACAGAAGGCCCTGCTCTGAGGCGCTACGCCGACGCGCCCCATGCATGAGTCCCCGCAGGCCCTGCAACCGCTACTGCCTAGCGCGCCGCTGCTCACCCGGCACCTCGTCCTGTTCTTGCCGCAGCCCGCCTCGCCGGGGGAAGGCGCGCAGCACGCCCAGCAGCTGCCTGCGATGACGCGACGCGCAGGAGGGCGTACACCAGCGAGGCCTTTGGGGCGGCAACTACATAACAACCTAGCAACACGCCGGAAGCTCCTAACGTCCGCAATCTCAAGAAACTAAAGCCATTACCCCCCAAGTTCCTGTGCCCCTCTGCAGGGCAATCTGCCCGCCCTGCACCTCGGCCTCCAGGCCTCGCAACAAGTCAGCGGCCGACCAGGCTTCGCAACGCACACAGCGAACGGACCACCGCGTGTTGCTCTATGCCCCATACCCCGTCCGCCGTTTCGAGTATCCTGCCACATCCCCCACCCGCGCTGACCTGGCCATTCTGGACACCTCGTCCGCACGCAGGTCCGTCGCGGACACAGCAGCCGACACGGCCTGCACGTCCTCGGGCTTGCTCAGCAGCATTGCGCGCGATGCCTGCCGCATGTCCCGCAGGGACTGCGCTAGCAGCCCCACGGCCTGCTCCACCGCAGACACCTGATAATCAGGGGTTCAGAGGTTTGCGAGAAGCTCGTGTTATCAGCTTGCCTCCCCATCATTCCAGAACCAGGGAAGGATGGGGCACGACGAACAGAAGAGGACAGAGCTGCTGGATTGAAAGGCAGGAGGAAAGAGCGGCAAGCTACATGCTCTCACGGTCGTTAATGGCGCATGGCCTGGCCCCAAGCCCCAGGCCAGGACCTTCAAGCATGGTCAGTTGAGCAGCGGGCTCGACACCCTACCCAGCAGCCAGCCTATGGCGCATGCAATGCGCGCGACCGGTTGGCCGAGAACCCCTCCTTCATTCCAAACGGCACCAACAGTGGCGATCAGTGGCGATCTGAGGCCACCCTGGCGCGCCAGAAGGCACACGCCCTACATTGGAATTAAGTGCCATGAGCGCACCAACGCCCAGTGAGCTCAGCGGGTGAGTAAACGTAACGAACAGCACAGCGTGTCTAGACGAAGCCATGCCCTGACCGCTGTATTCCCTCGTGAGCTCAGCGATCTAGATCATCGGAGCGCGCCAAGCCCAACTCCAAGGTCAAGGCCGCCCATGACCTTTCAAGGGCAGGGCCACAAGCGCAGGCAATGTACGGCGCGGCACGGCCTGTTGCACGCACCTGGAGCGGCGTGCCCTCCACCACCGCCATCTCCGACGTAAGCAGCTCCTGCAGGGCGCTCAGCTGCTGTTGCCGGAGTCTGCAGGGAATGGACAGAGCGTAAGTAGGGCAGTGGGGCGGGCGCGCAGGCGAGGCGCGCGCAGCGACGCCACGTGGTAGCAAGATGCAGTTTCTCCGACAGCGGGGTAGGGGGCTGGGATTTGTGTGCGACAGGAAAAGCACGGGCTCCTGGTTCCGCCGCAAGCCACATATGCAGCGACCGCCCGATGAGCAGGGCAGCGGCGGATGGGAACAGCACGCTACACGACCCAATCGCGCATGCGATGCCGTATTGGGACGATATCACGCGACTGAGGCAGGCAGACTTAACCCAATGTACCCGCTCACGGGACAAGAGCGGTGCCCAGGAGGCGGGCTTACTAGACCCTGCCCTAGCCCCCGAACCCTGCAGCAACCTCCCCAGACTCCCTCGCAGCCACATCGTATCCTCACTTGAGTTGCTGCATTCGAAGGACCAGGAGCTGTTGCAGCGTCTCCGTCTGTTTGCGCTGCAAAGAGGCCAGCTGCTGTGCCACCACTCTCACCGAGCCGCTGAGCCCTGCCAGGGGATCCCCAGGCGGGACGCCCTCGCCCCGCCCCGATGAGCTGGCCTCCACGGCATCCCCCACGCCGTCCTCCGCTTGTCGTTCGCAAGGCTCCGCTTGCTCGTCGTCGCGTGGGGGCTGCACCCGCGGCTCCTCCGCAACGGGGGTTGGTCGGAGCTCGACGGACGACAGCCCGGGTTCCGGAAGCGGTTGTGCTTGGGAATCAGACTCTAACCGTGAGCTGTCAGACTGGATGCAGAGGCTAGAGAGCTGGGTGCTGAGCTGCCGGGCGCGAGCAATGGCTTCCTGGGCTCGGCGCAGGTTATCGCGTATGCTCTCCATACTGTGTGAAAACCCTTTATGGAGGTGTGATTGCGCAAGGGCTCATAAAACACAGAATACGGCAAGAAACCAAGTGGAGCTATGTTCCTATGTTCCTTTCTCACCACTTCTCACCACTGTTCCAAGTGTTTACCGTCGGTACTATAGGTCGCAGTAGACGCCGTGTAGGCTGTGATGTCTCGGTCGCTGGGCCTTCTCCATGCCCTGGGCTCGGTCCTAGGGGACCTTGCCGCGACAGGGCGCCTCGCAGCAGGTGCGATAATCAACGGCAATCAGGAGCAGGGCTCACGCCCGCTGGCACTCATCGGCCCCCCCATCAACCCCCGCCTGCCCCTGCTAGGTACCCCTTGCTTGGCATCAACATCACCTCACCATTCATTGGCACGGCGCTGGTTCTGGAATTCATCCCACATTTGTGCGGCAGCGGCGCAGGCCGCGGCTATGCCAGCTGCATCGCCGTCGCCGTCGGACGCTGCACGCGGCGAGGCCGCTGCCGAGGCCCAACCCAGCTCAAGCGGCGGCGAGGCCTCTGGCTCACCGACAACGGGCTTCCGCCGCGTCGTGGACTCGCGGCGCGGCGGCGGTGTCGCGACGCGTTCACTTGAGGGTGTTGTGCACATCCAAAACACCTTCAACAACATCCACCTCACACTCACGGACAATGACGGGCTTGTCAAGGCCTCCGTCTCCGCTGGAGTGGTCGGGTTTCGGGGCTCGCGCAAGTCCCAGCCCGCGGCGGCGGAGCGCGCAGCGGAGGAGTTGGCGCGGCGCGCGCTGGCGCTGGGGTACGGGAAAGTGGCCGTGCAGCTGAAGGGCCCTGGCAACACGAAGCAATACGCCGTACAGTCGCTGGCGGCGGGCGGCCTGGTGCTGACCAGCTTGGCGGATGTGACCCCCATCCCGTACAACGGCTGCCGGCAGCCCAAGCGGCGGCGGGTGTAAGGGGTTCCCTAAGGTAGGGTTTGGCAAGGTTTCGCACGGAGAGGAGGATGTCTTGCGTGGCGTGGGCGTTTGTGCGGCGCGCTGGGGTCGCGGCGGCAGGGGAGGCGACGGCAGCTGCTGGGGGCGCCGCGAACGCCCCCTCGATGCCGAAAGGACTGCTATCCGTAAGACGGGAAAAGGCTTAGCCGCGGTTTCTGGTTCTCTTTTTTTTCGCGGATGACACAGGAGAGTCTTACACCATCTGCCGCCGCATGGCGTGCCACTTAGCGCGGCGCGCGGGGGTCCTTGCGCGGTGGGGAAGGCGGCGGCAGAGCAGAGTACAAAGCTGCCGTGGCTGTGGGCGGGTGGCAGATGTGGGTGGGCGCGGGTGGAGGGGTTTGCGTTGTGGTGCGCGGTTGACGAACACGGAGGCTGCGCCTGCCGCCCGAACGTGGCTTTGAGCTTGTGGCCCCACCGGCCCACACCGCACCGGCCTTGGTGCGGCCTTGGGGTGTCATCCATAAGGCGTTGCCGTATGCACTGGATTTAGGGAGTTTGAAATGGTCAGAAGGCACGACGGGCGGCTTGGGAACGGGGACGGCAGTCGCACATGGGCCCTGGTGCCGGTACCGGCAAAACCTTGCATGCTTGCCATGTGTCATCTGGAAGAACGGGCACGGTTTGTGTCTCGCCAGCTCGCAACCCTCGAGGGCACCCGGCGCATGCGCACGACGGCAAGTTCCCCAGTAGGTGCGGTCGTGCATGTGGTGGGGATGTGAAGTCAGCGTCTTGGCGTGCCGGCAGGTTGTTACAGGGGCTTTTTGGTGTTGCAGGGTGCTGTGAAGACGCAGCGAAGATGGCACGGAAGTGCCTGATTGTTGCTTAGGTTGTTGACAGGGACCGATGGGCAGGCAAGTGTAGGTTCCCTTTGGTTATGGCAGCACATTGTGCACGACGGCTTGTCAAGTAAGCGCATTGGAGTTCTTGCAGGTTGTTGCAGTGCGCCGCGAAGGGTTGTGTACTCGTACGGTGTGTACATGTACGGCAACACAGGAGGAGGCAAGGGCATTTGCGTACTTTATACTCTACAAACCCATCCGTAATATATCGCGACCCCTACGAATCAGATACACTTGCTCGCGCTCATGGAAAATTCGTAGTCGGAACGTTCCAGCGCTGGCACCGAGACAGGAATCTCTTGTAGATAACTCTCAGCACCTATGGCGCAGCAGCCGCAGGAACTGGGTGTGCGCACTCAGGTGGGGTGGGGGTGGCGCGAAACCAAAACCTGTTGCCTCGCTATGTCCCATCCCTTACCGCAAGAGCCGATCGCTAGGTATGCCGCTTCAGGTGCTGGACGTGGTGCCTCCTGGGCCCATTTACCGGAATCGTCGCACCATCGTCGCAAAGTTCTCGCACGTAAGCAAGCAATGACGGTTCTACTTTAGATCTGCACGGTGGACGCGCCAGGATTGCGCGTGTGTCTCGGGGTGACCCGCCCGGACCACCGCAAGAGGCCCACGCCTGTGCCAGCCCCCCTCCCCCGCTCGTGCGGATCCCATGAGCACGCCCAGCCCCTGAACCTGTGTCCTCAATTCCCCCGTCCAAGATTGTTTTCTATGTTCCAATGCACCTAACCCTTCGCCTAACCCTTAAGCCCGGGCAAGCCACCCATCCTACCCTGCGGGAGCTTTTGCGGATCCCGCATCCGGCCGTTGGGAGGCCACTCCTCTCCGCACCACCCCTCGATTACGACTCCTGCCATCTCGGTCACTCAACTCCGGGGCGCTGTTCCTCCTAGGCTCCCGTCCCGGCCGCCTCCGCTCACCCCCACCCGCCCTTGCGTTAGTAAGGCCTCTCTAGTGAGAACGCCTTGCCCTATTTCTGGCCCGCCCTTGCGTTAGTCTGTGTCCCCCGGCCCGCCTTCGGCTCAGGCCCCATCCGACCCCTCATCGCCGCTCCGCACGGGCCTCCCGCTCCCTTTTCCCCTCAGCGTATCCCCCCCTTCCGCGAGCCCGGGACATCATTCTCCCTGGCGCCCGACCCACGGGCCGCAGCGCTGCTGGCCGCGGGGGACAGCGCAGCGCGCAAGAAGGACGAGCCGATCAGCAGACTGAGGGCCTCCGCGCAGGCCGCGGCGGCTGCGGCGGCGGGAGGGGGCGCGACCGAGTAAGTCACTCTCACACTCTCGGGTCCGGCCCTCCTCGGGACCCCCTCCCTCGGGACCCCGCCTTCATACCCCCACCTGTGTGTCCCTCGGCTCGCTGGGGAGAGGATCACGCCCCGTCCCTCCGCGGCCGGTGGATTCCCGGGGTCAGGAGGTGGAAGGGGTGGGAAGGGCGGGCAGGCCCTCAGCGGGCTCTGCAGTCAGTGCGCTACTGTCTCTGCTTTACTTTCTTGCCCGTACCCACCACGCGCCCGGACCTGTTGACGCGTACCGCTCCCGTCCGCTGCTTCGCACGCACCCACTAGCCTCTCCTCACCCTCCGGACGCTACGATCCCCGACAGCGCCGCTGCCGCATGTCGATATGTGCACCTTCTGCCCGGCTGCGCCACGACCTCTGCACCGACGGTCGACACGGCTTTGGGTTTGCTCGGCTGCTGCCGCCGCCGTTCGTCCTCTCAGACCTAGGATACCCACCCTCACAGACGCACCCACAGCCACACCCACTACCGCACATGCTCCCATCCGCGCCGCGCCGCGCCCCGCCCCGCCCCGCCTCCCTACCCACCCACCCCCTTGCCCCATTGCGTGGGACGCCCCAACCCTCCTCCAGGAGTGAGAACGCTTGACAACCCACTACCCGCCCCCACCTCTCCGCCCGCAGGGTCAAGGTGCCTCTCCTGCTGGAGCAGCGGGACGGCTCCTCAGCGCCGGTGGGGGGCCGCCCCGCGCCCCCCTCCGCCGTGTATAAGGGCGTCCCCGAGGCCGGCGGCGGCGCCAACACGGATGGGCCACCGCTGCACTACGTGCTGTTCCGCTCCGGCAACCGCGTGACGGCCTTCCCGGCCGAGCAATGGTTCGGCTTCAAGCCGCACGTGGACAGGTGCGCGCATGCCGTACAACAGAAGGGCGTCCGAAAGGACAACACGCCAGCAGTCGGCACGGCACGGCATGTGCGCGTGGGGCGTGGGGTGTGGGGTGTGGGGTGCGGCCGCCCGAGCGGCAGTGAGCAGCGCGCACGCGCATGCTCGGGCTGGGTGCACACTCCGCCTGGTGGCCGGCCCGGCGCCGGGGGGGCCACGGCGTCCCCATGGGATGCAGGTGGACTTGGGGCGAGAGCTGCCTTCTCGGCCGAGGTGTATGGTCACCGCATGATCGCTGCCGTGCGGCGTCGCAACCTCCGCGACCGTTCTCCCTTTCGGCATTGCCAGGCGCGGTCTGGTTGATTCAGTGGCAGCGGCCGCCGCCGCCAGTCGCCCGCCGGCCGTGACCGCGGAGGGGGGCCGCGGGCCCGGCGGCAAGCGCGGCGCCGCCGAGCCGTCGGACCCCTTTGCGATGCGACTCATCCCCAAGTCCCAGCGCATGGAGAAACAGCGGCAGGTGGGCGCGGGGGGGAGGGGGAGGGATGAGCCGGGGGATGGGGCGGAGTGGAGGAGGGCCGGGCGATGGAGTGGGGGGTGGGGCCGGGGCATGGGGTGGGGGCTGCTGTGCGGCACCGAGTCAGGGTCCTCATCAGCAGTTGCCATGGGCGCACATCCTCCTGTTTGATTGGGGTGGCGAGCAGAGGAGGCGGCGCATCGGGGCGGGGTGCGGGAGTCCTCGGCGGCGGCTGTGCCCTGGCCGTCGCACGTCCGGACACGCCCCTGCCCGCTCGCAAGCGGCTCCCGCCCGGTCCCTTTGCACCCTCCGCACCCTTTCATTTCGCAAGACGAATTGCCCAGTGCGTTCTCTTCAAATTTATCTGCTTCTGAAGCCGCCCTCCCACAACGGTTCCTTTCCACTTTCGGGCCTTTCCACTTTCGTTGTTATGGCGCCGCAGGACGAGGAGGCCCGCGAGCGGCAGGAGCAGGTGGCGGCAGGGCGGCTGCTGCCGCTGGCGGGGGCGGTGGCGGATGACCTGGGGGGCGGGGGCGGCGGGCGCCTGAAGCGGTTCGTGGACGAGGACGAGCTCGAGGTGGGGTGCGGTTCATGGGCCTGGGAAGTGTTCACACAAGAGCAGCCTGAGGGGGTGTGGGTGGGCAGAGAGGTTGAATAGCGCCCTCGAGCGTGAGGAGTTGGCCGGTGGCGGGCATCGCGGTTGCTCTCCTCGTGGGTATATGCTGTATCGGTGCTGTTGTGCATGCATGGCGGGTGGCGGGTGGCGGCAGACGATCGCGATCCTGAGCTATGGTTCACGGGAAGGGCACCTACCGGTACAGCGGCGCTGAGCGGGTGGCGATGGTGGGCGCACGGCACGTGCGCGTGGCGGCAGCTGCGTGCTTGTACGGCGGGCGGGAGTCGGAATCCGTTGACGGCTGCCTGGCGCAACCCGCTTGGTCGCGGATGCCATGTCCCAGGCTGGCCGGCGTGGATGGGGCGCGCGGGGCGGGGACCCTCCGCCTCCCAGGTTCCGACGGTTAGGGATGGCCTCATGTGCATCAGCCCCCACGAATGAGAACGCCCTCCCATCCAATGACCTCCCCTCGCGCTGCGCCGTGCCCCCTCCCGCGCCCCCCCACGTGCCCGCGTCCCCTGCGCCCTCAGGCGGAGCTGTTTGGAGACGACGGGGAGGATGAAGCGCCGCGGGGGCCCTTCGGCAAGGGCGGGGCGGCCAAGGGCGGCAAGAAGGGTGAGGGAGGAGGCCCCAAGGGGGAGGTGTGTGAGGGGGGCCGCCGCAGACTGCAGGGGTAATGAGTGGCGGCTGCCGACCAGGGCCTGGGGGGGGACACCTGCGTGGAGGTGCAGACCTCCCGGGCGCGCCTCACCCAGCTCCCGGAACCCAGCATGCCTTGCCCCGCCACCCACCCACCCCTGCCCCCGCCCGCGCATTCGCCGGCCCCGTCAGCTCGCCGCCTGCCTGCTTGGGATGGCGGGCCGGGGCGCTGGGTGCGATCGCTTGATGGCTTGCGCAGTTACTTGCTGAACAATTGACAGGTTGCCGTGAGCAGTCCCACTAGGGCTCTGTGTGCACGGCTGTGAAGGGACAGAGCCTGGTGGCCTCCATCGGCGCCGTCACCTCTTCCGTCTGTCCTCCCTCCGCAGGCCGCAGCCGCGGCAAGGCCGCAGACGGGGAGGATCTGGATCTGGCGGATGACGAGATGCCCGAGGATCTGTACGGCGGCCCCGGAATGGAGGACGACCTGCGGCCCGAGAAGCCCGAGGAGGTGCGGCCCCCGGGTGGGGCATGGGGTTAGGAGGGAGAGAGGGGCACCTGCGGTGGCCGCGGCCCTTGGAAGATGGACAGGCCGGCAGTCAGCGGACCCGGCAGCTCGACCCTCTGCGTTCGCGTTATCTCACCAAGAAGGGGGCCTCCAGACGCGTGCAATTACTTACTGCGAAGTGAGTTTCCACCAGTGTACGGGTTCTATTGACCCCCCGCGTTCTATTGAATAGTACGGGCGTACCCGCGTTCCGTTTCATAACCCGCGTTCCGTTTTATAACCCGCACGGATGTGACCCACTTGCGCCCGCTTTGCTTGCGCCCTGCTCCCCTCCTGAAGGCCGAGGACTGGGAGCACGAGTTCGCGCCCGACGACGACGACCAGGACCAGGGCGCGGACGACGAGGTTTACGAGGACGACCCGGGTGAGCCGTACACTGCCGTACTGCACGCACGCAGTAGCCCTGCCCGCACCGTTCCCGGTAGCCACTGCCGGCTACCCGACCCTTGCCGACCGTCCCTCTGCTGCCGCTGCTGTCGCCGCTGCGGCCGGGTCGCTCCCTCCAGGCCTGCGCAAGAAGCTGGGCATCGAGGTGGACGAGGAGGAGGAGGGCGAGGAGGCGGACGAGACGGCTCGCAAGCTGCAGAAGCTGGGCGACCCGGGCGACTCGGACGAGGAGGAAGAGGACAAGGTGGGGACTGGGGAGGGGTGTGTGAGATGACAGAACGTGGGGTGTGCTGTATGTGTTTGTGTGTTGAATTGAAACGACGCGTACAACGAGCGTAAGCGTGTGTGTTTGTGTGTGCGTGTGTACGCTGTACAACGGGGGTGTGTGCAGAGTCAGGGCTGGTTGCGCGATGGTGAGGTGGCAGCTGGGACCCTGGCGCGGGGGCACGGGAAGGAGCTCCCCGTCGCTCCACTTCGCTGCAGCGCGGTGGTCCCGTCCAGTGCGGGCCGCCGTGTTCCCCGGCGTTCATCCACCAGCGGGGGGGGGGGTGCGCACAGAACGCACCAGGAGTGTGTTTGGTGCGTCGGCGTACCATGAGTTGGACGCTGGCAGGTCTTAAGACGCACGGCATGGGCCACGCAATGCACCGCCGTGTCCAGCGCAGAAGAAGCAGGCGGAGGCGGAGGCCGCGAAGCAGCAGCAACAACAGCAACAGCAGCAGGCGGCGGCCGGCGGCGAGGGCGAGGGCGAGGAGGAAGACGAGGACGAAGACGAAATGGACGAGATGGAAGAGGTGCGGCGGTTTGGGGAGATTATTCGCTTTTGGACGCGATCAGGGAAGAGGACGAGAAGATTGATGCGATGTGGAGTTCGATCACCGTTGCAGTCCCTTCAGAGGGGTCATGACAAGTGCTAACATACTGGATGTTGTAAGATGCCGTGTTATGCCTGGGCCTGCCGTACATGACATGCAAGCAAAACCGACCTCCCCTGAGTTGTTAATCCGCAACTCTAAAGTTGAAATGGCTGAGTGTCTAGTGCATTAGATACTATTGCAGCCGTTTCTAGTCGCCGATCTTAGTCGTTTCAATCACCCGTTACCAACTGCTTGGCCCCTTCCGCCAGGACGACGAAGCGAAACCGGCGCAGCGGCCGCCACAACCGGCACCCAAGCCGGCTGCGCTGCCGCCTGCGGCACCGGCGGCTGCCGCCGCTGCGGCGCCGGCGGCTGCCGCCGCTGCGGCGCCGGCGGCTGCCGCCGCTGCGGCGCCGGCGGCTGCAGCTGCTAGTGGCGGCGGTACGAAGCGGAAATTCGGGGAAGAGCCGAAGGCAACCTCGGAGGTGTGTGCGTCGTTCCGCGGCTTCCACGGTGTCCCCTCTTGCGGCGCCTTGTGGCGACGTTTGCTCTCCCCAGGCACGTCGTGCCGGAGGTGTATGCCACAGTGCAGAATGGACATGGGCTCGTTGCCTCCCTGCCCTCCTGATCAGCCTGAAACGAGCCTGACGTGCCTGCCTTGGCTTCTTGGCCTTGCCGTCCAATGCCCTCCAGGCCGCCAAACGGGCGCGCACCGCGACGCCACCGGCAGCTCAGGCCGCCGCGGCGGGCGGCTCGGCGGCCCCCCGTGCTGCCGCGGGGGCGGCGGCACAGCAGCGGCCAGGCGCAGCGGCGGCACCTGCAGGTGGGGGCAATGCGACGGCGTAACAACACTTGCTTGTGCTGTGCCGCTCTTGATCCGGGCATGCACGATGTATATGAACTTTCCGCACCACTCGTGCCCGGCCTGTCCCCTGGGATCCGTAGGCGGCAGCGGCGGCGGCGCGAAGGCCGCCATCGCGCCCATCACCGCGGAGGAGATCGTGGAGCTGCTCAAGGCGCAGCCCGATGGGACCATGCTGTTCAAGGTGTGGCGGGCGCTTTGTTTCTGGGTCTTGCTCTTTGGGTGGCGAGACGGGCAACAAGGGGGGGGGGCGTGCGGAGGGGGTATGCCTGGCTAAGAAAGCCAGTGTCATGGCTTCAGCGGGCCACTTGCAGCGCGTTGCTCCCGGCACTCCTCGGCGGCGCCGCAAAACTGCCACCCCGCGCGCCATCCGCGGCCGCTGCCGCCGGTTCTGGCTCTTGCTGTCCCCCTTCGTCGTCACATGAACCCACATGAACCCGCGTGCCTCTTCCCCACCTCTTGCTGTTATTATTGCCTTGCAAAGAGTACCGCTGAGCCCTGCTCGTCTACCTCTGTCGCCGCCTGCCACTGCTCTCCTCCGCTGCTCCCTGGCGGCCCCGTCGTGCAGGTGTTCACGGAGCACTTCTCCAAGCGCACGCCCACGCAGGAGCTGCGCGACGCGTGGAAGAAGCTGTCGCTGTCGCTCTGCAAGAGCCGCAAGAACGACAAGGGGGAGCTGATGCTGTCGCTGAAGACCGAGAAGGACAAAGAGGCGGACCGAATCAAGGCCGAGAAGGCGCGCGCCGCGCAGGCCGCCGCGCAGGCAAACGGGCAGTAGGAGGAGCGGGCCAAAGGGTCGGGCACCCGTCCTCCAAGCCTGCCGGAACTGCCGTGGGTACGAGTGCCATAGACTGCCGTAGCCTGCCGGGGTCGTGGGCGGCCGATGTGGTGATGGGGAAAGGAGTGGTGTCGTTGCGCCGCGCATGCGTGGGACGGCGGCAGCGGCGGCAGGGGCGTATGATTGGGGCGGTCCTGTGTCTCGGTCCGCTTGGGTGTTTCCGAGGTTCAGGTCACGCAGAGCTGTGGGCCCAGCCGACCGCTGCGACCCCGCCGGCATGCAGCCGTACGCGGCAGGTGGACTGGCCCCCTGGGCTGGGGCAAACATGGCGGCCCTGGTTTGGTGGGAGCCGTGTGAGGTGCGGTTGCGCATGTGCGGGCTGTTGTCCTGCGTGGGATCGTGTCGGTATTGCACCCCCCCTAGTTCCGCTATGGAACTGGCTGTTTGTCGGCCCCTGTGCGTGCGGCAACTCGGTCTTCTTGTTGCGCAACCCGCGATGCTGTCCGCCATGGAGGGCGACGGCCGAGGGCTGCCGTAGGGTTGCTTGCTTGGTGAGGCGCTGGTGGATCGCTGGCGAGCGCGCCCGCGGCGCGCAGGGCTGCTGGCTTGGTCGGCTCGGTGGACGCCGGCCCCCAAGCGCCGCCCGCACGCGCCCACCCGCCTTACCACCCATGTAAGGCTCGAATGCATTCATGCCCAGAGCACACGAGGAAGCGCCAGCTGAGGCAGTTCCTGCTGTCCTCCGTACCGTGTGCGGTCATGCATGACTCCCCATGCATGCATGACTGCCGCGTGCACACGGGTGCCCCATGCTCCTGAGGCGCTCGCTGCCGTCGAGTCTCGCGTGGCCCTCTGCGGGTGGTGCGTACGGTAGCTGACAGCCGAGAGAACAGCATGCGAGCAAGGCGGGCGATCGCCTCCTGGCCGACCCGTGGGTCAGCCAGTCGGGTAGTATGCGCGTGTGTGCAAGCGAAAACCCGCGGCTACACGCGGTTGCACCGGGCACAGGCCTCTTTCAAAATATCACAGCAATCTATCGCGCATTTGCTATTTGAAGATACACTCCTGCGTGTGCAGGCGGCGCCGATATTGAACCTGCGCCCTCAAACCTCGCCCGTACCGATACCCAGTAGTGCGATGAAGATCATGCTACATTTGCAATTGCGTTTCGCATTGCCTGGCGCCCTGCGCCCGCGCGCATCGCCGAGACGGTGCGAGCCTTTGCTGAGTACCTGTACGCGGCTCCATGAGTTCAGTCCACGAGCAGCCCCTTGAGTTGGTGAAGCAGTGAGAGGCTGATGTGCTGACCTGCTCCTCGCGGGTCACTCCACTGCCCCGTTCGCGCCGGTGGCCTGACTAGGGCGCCATGCCCACCCTCTGCCGCCCTTTTCCCCGCCCGCCAGAGCTCAGGGGCAGCGCCGGCTCCACGCCGGCATCGCCGGGCGTCGTCGCTGGGGAGGGTCCAAGCTTGGAGGTGCGTGCGGTGCAGCGTCCGGTACGGTCGGGCGTGTTTTGCGGTGGCCAAGCGCTAGGTCCGGTTGCCAGGTGCGTGCTCCGTGGCGCCCGGTCCAGCGGCCAGCTCCGGAAGGGCACCTCGTCTCTACCCTACCATGTGCCCCTTGCGTGCCATACGCGAGGCGGAATCCGCGTGTGCAGCCCTCTCCTGTTCTTGTTTCCTTTTTCGCAGCATGGGCATGGGTTCATGGCCGCTTGGCCAAGCCTTGTAGCCGGCCTTGTCTTGGCCAGTGCCTCTGCGATCTTGCAGGTAGTTGAGCCGTGTGGAGCCTCCACAGCTGTGCAACTGCGTATCAGGGCGCGGGGGTGCACCTGTCGTTGCAAAGAAGCCGCAAAATAAAGCCGCTAGGTTAGGCCCTTGCTTCCGGCGGCGGCTGCCTGCGGCCCAAACCCCGCAACAGGTCTCCGGGAAGGCGCGCACTGGGACCCTGCCGCCGGCGGCTGGGCCCGCCGCCAACGACGCCGCCGTCGCGGGTGGCGGCTCGGTGGCTGCCGCTCCCGGAGCCGCTCCCGGAGCCGCTCCCGGAGCCGCTCCCGGAGCCGCTGCGGCGGGCGCGGCACGGCTGCGGCGGGAGCTGCAGGCGGGGGCAAGGATCGGCGCACCGCTTATGGACCTGAACGGGTGTCGTCACGGTCCCTGTGTGGAACGGTGGACTGCCCAATGGCTGATGCCCCACCGGAATGTGCTACGTCCTTGTCCCTCCCCTTGTAAGACCTGCCCGCCCCTCCACCGAACACCCGGGTCCGCAGGCATCAGCAACGGCGGCGGCTCCAGGCCCCCCATGCGGCCCATCACCTCGCAGGAGATTGTGCGGCTGCTGATGTCGCAGCCCGGCGAGGAGATGCTGTTCACGGTGGGGTGCGGGGGTCCTGCCTCTCGTGGCTGGGTTCGGGTGGGATATCGTAGGCCCGGGGAAGACCGGGGACGGAGCGGGCACGGGTCGTCGTGCACGCTGACCGTCCAACGTGCGTTTTACGTGCACACCCGTGACTCGACGTGACACCGGCCGCTGGCAGGGTGGGCAGCAACACCCGAATCAGGTGCTAACTTCGAGAAGGCGAGGATGGGTGAGGTGGGCTGCGAAAGGCAGTTGCACCGTGTCACGCGTAAACTGGCGCTTTTCGTTTCGAAGTTCTGGGCCTTAT
>LSYV01000042.1:872318-885613 GCA_001584585.1 Gonium pectorale
GGGGGAATGCGCGCAGCGCCAGCGACGAAGCGCCCGGCAACGGGCTCAAGAGCAACAAAGGGACGCCGGCCTTGTTCGTCGGCCCTCAGGCTTTGAATCAGCTAGCGCCGCGTTAACCTTCCCCGACTGCCTTGTCTCCGAAACCCACCTCCACAAGCCCCCTTCCGAACCGTTCCCTCCCCTTCCCTCTTCCCCATCTCCCTGCCTACTCCCCCCGTTGGACCAGCGGCGTGGGGCCGGACTTCAATCCCTGGCGGATCTCAACGTTGTCGCAAGCACGCTCAAACGCCCCGACGTTGGACCGGCGCGCCTCCCCCTCAATGTCGTGGACGCCGCATCGCTGGCAAGTCCAGCGCTGGTCCCTCGCCACGCCGCCGCCCACCTTCATGGCCGCCGCCCGGTTGCGCTGCTGCGAGCGCTCGTTCTGGCAGCTGACCACGATGCCGGTTGGCAGGTGCGTCAGCCGCACCGCGCTGTCCGTTACGTTGACGTGCTGGCCGCCCGAGCCACTCGCGCGCATCGTCTCCACGCGCAGGTCCTCTGGCCGGATGCGCACGTCGATCTGCGGGGCGGGCGGTGGTTGCAGGTTGGCGGCAGTTACTACGGCGTGAGGGCGGCTGGTGATAAAGACGGTTGGTGGTTGGCGGTCACCTTGTGTTGGTTCTTCGCCAGCAGTCGGAGGCTGCGCGGACAGGACGGACGCCCTGCACTCAGCCCGACTCCGTTAACTGCGTCAAGGCCGCCAGCGAGGAAGCTATGTGCGAAGACCCGCCTCGCGGCCTTACAACGCACACTTTGGTTCCATTGCTCTTCGTGTCAGCCCCAACAACGCGCCACGCCGCGCCGCGCTGACAGTGCTCCCACTGCCCTTCGGAACGTTCGCGGCGCCAACCTCCCCCCGCCGTACCTCGTCCGCCTGCGCAAGTACGACAACGACTGCCGTACTCGTGTGTATGCGGCCCATGCCGTCGGTCACCGGGACGCGCTGCACTCGGTGCGCGCCGCTCTCCGTGATCAGCGTGCCGTACACGCCGCCAACCGAGCCGTCGCCGCCGCCGGCGCCGCCGCCATGGCCGTCATCGCACGACTCCCCGCCGCCGGCGCCTCCATCCGCGATAGCCATGACGGCGTGGCGCACTCCGCCGAAGTCGCTTGCGGCCAGTTCCAACACCTGCCACGACCACCCCCTAGACTGGGGCCCAAAGAGGAGGGGAGGAGAGCGACAAGGCGCCGGCGTGGCCGGGGGATTACTGGGGTGATCAGCTAGTCCGCAGCACAGGAAGGCCACTCGAAGGTGGAGCACCGGGCCCAAGGGACAGGCAGGGAGGGGCCGTTGCAACGGGGCCGGGACGGAGAAGGTAGCGGAGTCAAGGGCTTGTGCACGACTCTCGCCAAAAGTGGACAAACGCAGAGCCATGCAACCCAAGCCGTACGGTACACCGGCTCACCTGCGCCTTGAAAGGCCCCCGTCGCTGCCCTCGCCCCTGCTCCTCAATTCTCGCAGACCCGTGCCCATTGCTCCAGGCCCCCCACCCCCAACCCCGGCCCCGCCCCTTACCGCCGCAAGCTTCTGATACATTCCCAGCAGCTCCCCGCAGAACAGCGCCGCCTCGTGGCCGCCCGTGCCGGCGCGCAGCTCCAGCAACGCCGGCCGGCCGTCCCGGGGGTCACGCGGCAGCAGCGACAGCAGCAGGCGCCGGGTCAGCGCAGCCGCCTGGCGACGGCAGGGGGGCGGTGGGGGGCCCGGGGGTTCGACACGCCGGCGGAAGGCGGACCGACGTGGCGTGGCCCACGGCGGGGCTTGACTGGTCGTGTGAAGGGGGGCACGTGTAGTGCGAGGACGCTGGCGGCAGGACCGAAGCGAGGCGCAGCGCAGCACAGGCGGACCCGGCCCCATGGGACGGCCCGCAGGCTGTTTTCCCCGTGGCGCCACGTGGCTCTAGCTCTCGCCCCAGGCACCGCAGGCCGCGTGTGACTGCGTTCCCTTTACTTGGTAGCCCTCTGGTCCACGCAGTCCGTGCCCTGCGTTCAATCCGTGCTTGGGCACGCCCGAGCTCGCGATGCCACTCTTGCCACCCCCCGCATCCCCCCGCCCCCAACCCCCAGTTGCAGATCCCTAGTCCGTCCACCGAGCACCGACCCCACCTCCTGCCGCAGCGCGTCCGCCTCCTCCTCCGCCAGGGACCGCACGTCCGGGTCTGGGTCCCGCAGCAGGGAGGCCAAGTCTGCGAGCTGAGGGCATTCAGCGGTTGGGCGGTTCAGAAACTGGCAGTTACGCCGCTCAGGTACGGCACGTTGGGAGCGGACCTTGAGCAGCAAGGGCGTCGTATGAGCAAGTCGCGCTTGGAGGCGCGCAAAGACGCAAAGAGGAGGGCTGGGCCGCGTCACGTGTGTTGTCCGACAGCTCCACAGGCGCAAACAGCCCCACGCGACGCCGAATGGGCTTGCCGAGGGACCCGAGGCGGCAGGGGACACCCCACACACACACAGCCCAGCTCTACCCGCCAGGGCCCACCTCGCCACGGCCTGGATGATCCGCGCACTGCCCCCACCACCCACCCACCCACCACCCACCCACCCACCACCCACCCACCACGGAGAGCAGCCTGCTCCTAAAAAGGAGTCTGCCGCGCCGCTGCGATGCTGCAGCAAAGGATCTGAAGTGGTGGCGTAGCGCCAATACGTGCACTTCGTTTGCATCCGTGCTATGCCACCGCTACTGCGAGTGCGGTGTTTCGCCTCGTCCCGGGCGGACCCCGGCCCGGGCTCACCTCCTGCCGTACGTGTGTCAGCCGCTCGTACGCCGTCGCCAGCGGCCGCAACCGGGAGTACTCCCGCCCCGCCTCCCGGAGCGACGAGGGACTGGGCGGCCCTCCGCCGGCGGCGGCGCCGCCACTACCCTCCAGGGTTCCGTCTCCGCCTCCTGACCCGCTCGAGCCTGTTCCCATGTCGGCATGACGGGATTGGTAGCGTGCGTGCCAGCGGCGGGGGAATGGAGGCAGTGAGGGGGACATGCGGGCAACGGACCGTAGCGTGGGTGGGCCGCAGAGCGCTGACCCTGGAGGATAGGACAACGATGGAGCTCCACACCTCCACGCCCGTGCCAGAGCCACAAGGGTGCCATGGTGGCGCGGTAACGACCCACACGGTATTGCCCGCATTGCCAGTCACAGAGGCAACAGCGGCACAGTGTAAGACTCAGGCTCCCAAAGCTCTACCGTACCTCACCGCTTTGCATTCATCGGCCTTTGCGCTAGCGCCCCACTCCAGCGCCCCATGTCCTCACCCCAACAACGGCTCCGCCCGCCGACCCACCCGGCCCCATCCGCCCAGCCCGCTAGCGAGCATGGCCTTCAATGCGCGGGCAGCTGTCCCATCCCCACCCGCCCGGGCCGTAGCCACCCCGCTCCACCCACTGAGGCCCAACCACCACCCGCCTCCCGCCAATACAGCCCCTGCTCCTTGCGAGGATGCCGCCCACCTACCCCCACCCCTTACACCCCTCCCACCCCGCCCGCCCGCCCCACCCGCCCCGGCCAGCACCCCCGCCCTACCTGCGCCGCCCGCCAGCAACGCCTCCAGCTGACCGCACCGCGCGTGCAGTTGCCGCAGCCGGGACTCCAGGCCGCGGGAGAGAAGCGCCGGACCAGGAGCAGGCCGCGCCGCCGCCGCCGCGCCGGGGCCTGTAGCTGAGCCCGACCCAACGCCTGCCGCGCCTGCCACGCCGCCCGCACCGCCCGCGCCGCCCGCACCGCCCGCGCCCCCTCGGTCCCCCGCGCCACCGCCTGCGCTGCTTGTGCTGAAGCTCTTGCCGCCGCCGTGCGGGATGACCTGCGCCATGCTCCCGGCGCCGGTGTTCCTGTGGTTGCGGCAGGCGCCGCTGGCGCCGCCGCCGCTGCTGCAGAAGTTGACCACCCGGAAGCTGGATCTGCTGTGAGGATAGCGATGGGACCCCCAGGATTCCTCGGGAGGCCTCGAGGCGGCACCACCGGATGCAGGAGCGGGTCCGGCCGCCGCCCCGCTGGCGAGCATCGTGACGCGGGCGCTGGCGCCGTGGGCATCGTCCGCAGGGATTTGCCCAGCGCCGAAGCTTTCCGATGGCGCGGTCACTCCTAGTGATGCCTGTGACTGCGGGTCCTCACGGGGTGCCAGCGGCGACGCGGGCAGGCAGCGCGTGTCGCTGCCGTGGGATGGCGGTGCGCGGGACGTCAGCAAATGGCAGAGACGCTTCGCAGCATGCCATTGATGACCGTGAGCAGTTGAAGCCCATAGCCCACATGCGTCCAGGAGCGTCGCCACGATCATGCCGGCCATGCATCACGAAACGTGTACAACCAATCACGAACTACGTTATACGATCAAACTCTGTTTATATAACAGATAAATCCATGATTGCCAAATCAAGCCTGCCGCCCGGGTCGGTGATGCTCAAGGTAAAGAGGAAGATCGGCTATGTAAGAGCGTAAGACATGCATGGTCACCTGCGCCTGGAAGTGCCTTGTCAAGCCTGAGTCTTCCAACCGACAGCCAACTGACAACTGCTGTGTGGGGTCTGGGCTCTGGGGTGAGGCAGAGGCCACCGGCCACTGGCCATTGTGCATCGATCAAGACCCACCTGCAGGTGCCGCAAGTCATCCGATGGACAGCTATGGTGAGAGACATCCTCTGCGCAACGCACGGACTCGCGCGGCGGCCGTCCAGCGGGAGGTTGACGCCGGTTGAGCCTCAAGGGGTTAGTAGCCAAACTGGGGGTGGCTGTGCAGGTAACTGGGCCCGCTGCCCTCGCTACCGGAGAACCGAAATCTTTCATGAGTCCCGGGATATAGCGATGTCCCGGGATTTGACCTGCTCGGCGTTGCCGTATGCCGCGGCCACCCAACTCGCGAATCCGCCAGCCGTGCCTCGACACTCATGCATGTCTGCGGCTCTGCGCACTGCGTGCACTCCTGGTATGCTTGGCGTTCTGCCTTTGCGCCTGCTGGCGGCGGGAATCTGAACGTGCGGCTCCCTCATGGCAGCGTTTCAGTTTCCTGTCCTACAGACCGCCGCGGGCGCTTTGCGGCGTTGTGGCCGCCCTTTTGTTTCCCTGAAATTCCCTCTCACATTCCCTGCGTTCCGTCGCCGTCGGAACAGATGCGATACCCTCCTGCACTCTCCACGACCGTGTTGCTCTTCCACGCTCCACCGATCCATCGCGCTTTGTCCATCTTGTGGCCATGACTACATGTCTGCGACCGCTGCATGCAAGAACGGTGCCTGGAGCTCGTTCAGTTCTCGTCCTTTCATCAGATATGTGTACTATAGATCGGCGGTCAGCAGGGTGGGTGGCTGTGTGCAGTGACTGGGCGCACGCCGTCCAGCAACCGGCTGGCCCACAGATCGGGTGGCAGAGCCGACTACGCCGAACAGCGGGCACCTCACACCCGGCCAAGGCAAGTGACCCCGAAGATGAAAAGATGAAGACGCCCCGGTATGATGCTCCCTCTGGGCCGGGAGCGCGGGAGGGCCCAATCACTCACTATTTGCCCTCTCAGCCTTGCGTCGTGCAAATCCGCCCTGCTGGTAACGTCGCGCCTCCGGGTGAATATGCACATACCAGTAGAGGGGACTTCCGCTCTCTTTGCAGCTTGTTTCGGTCTCGTTTTGTGCGGGTGGCTTGTGTACCGGCCCCTGACCTGGAGCCTGGTAACTTTTCTGGTAACACACCTGGGGGGCCCGTCTGCTCGTATCAGGTTTCTCTTTTTTCTCGTATACCTCGCCCGCCATGCCCTGTACTCGGCGCCCTGCTGGACATCACACCCTCGGGTGTGTATGTCCGTAGAGGCTGCCTTCCCCGTGTCTGGTTCTCTTTTTTATGACCTGGAGCTAGGTCGGTGACGCTGTTGCGGCGCACAGCGGCAGCGTGGGCCTCATGGATCGGCTCTCAGAGGAGCGGGAGGCCTCCTCCTGCTCCTGTGGGCGCTATACTAGGGGGGCATCACGACAGGAGGTACGGCAAGCCCCGCGATGCCGCTTGCCGCGGATGAGACGAGGCAGCGGCGCGCTGCCCGAGGCGACTGTGCTGGCCCTGCGGCCCGCAGGGCGCGTCTGTTCCGGGGACGCCCAGCGTGCAAGGAGCGGGGCCTCAGCGCCTCACGCAGGGTGTCTGGTGACTGCCGGGCAGCCTTGCTATCTTTGTTGGTCGATTTCAATCTGCCCGATTTGGGAGATTGGGACAGTGTTTTTCCTAGTTGGGGACAGGCGGGAATTAGGCGGGTTTCGAAAGAGAAGACAGGTAGGGAAAACAGGGGGAAATACGCGGGCCGCGGGGCCTTCAGGCGGGTGGGACTTACGCGGGCTCCTTATTCCACCACAAGGAAGATAGCAAGGCTGCTGCCGGGCGCGGGCTGTCCTGGAAGCGCTGGCGATTGGTTACACGGCGCATGACGTGTCTTACGCCGCAGCAACGGCACAGCAGTGCGGACCTTGCAGGAGCACCGGCAGCGGCTGGGCTGACTGGGTGGATGGATAGATAGCTGAATTGGCTGCCCTCCTTTCCCTTTGGCTCCTGGACCCGTGGAGAGGCACTGCGTCTACCGTATGTGCTCCGACCTTGCGCCCCGGCGTCTGCGTTGTGTCGCCAGTCGCCTGCGGGCTGCGGCATTTTGCGCTCCGCCTCCAGCCTGAGTGGCCTGAGATTGTGCGATAGCAGGTGTACCGGGAGCTGCCGCGCAAGCCAGGCACAGGGCACCTCCTATCATGATGGACGGGAGGTGGAACCGCCAAGGCTCGCGGATGTGGCACGTGTGCCTGTGCAACTGCCGGAAAAAAGAGAAACCTGGAACCGTGGTTGCCTCGGGAATCGCTTTCCTCCTCATTTGGGATGGGGTGATCTCTGTCTAGGCGGCGCTGTGACATGTTACTGAGTTCGCGTTACATTTGCAGTACAACAGTTGTTATGGAGCATGGACGTACGTAATGATGCATACAAATCAGCAACGTAAACTCGGCGTTCAAGACCCTGTCAAACTATGCCCAAGTTCAACGCGTTTGGCACGTATGTGCTAGCCCTCAACGTATCAAGTCCCTCACAAAAAAGCCGCCATGCTACATGCAAAACCCTCCTCACCCGCCACTGCTAAGAATAAAACCACGTATCCTTAATGTCCACAGTATCCCTTCCGACCAGGCTTCATGCTTCAATGCAAGCGGACCCGAGCCGCAAACAATCGGACGTGCCGGGAGCATCGTGGCGCACCTCGAGGGAAGCTCCCTTCGGTCGGTTGGCCGAGGCGCGAACGCCTCGTGCGCTCGCCATGCTCCTCAGTAACACGTTTGGCACCATGTATACCGTGCTTTCAAGCCCATCCTGACAGTGTCCCTCCAGCCACCGGCCATGCCAATCCCATACACGCATCAATAAGCACGGAGCGACATCAGCGCAGCCGCGTCCGCACATGTACGACATGCTTGCAGTCCAGTCCCCCACCACCCCGCATTGGCTAGTCCCCACCCCCGTGGGGAGTTGGGCTGGGGGAAATACAGTACAGTTTGCCCGCTACCGCAGTGGTCCTGAGCAACGCACACGCGCCGTCAACTGTGCCGCGCGGCACCACAATCGCAGCGCACCAACCGCCCCTCCGACGCGTCACGTGGCGAGGGCTTCCAGGGAGGAGTGTTGGCTATGTAGGGGGGACACGAGCTGTACATTGGTACGACAGCGTGCGCGCACGGGGGCCGCGCACCGCGTACCCAAATGCCTGACATGTGTCAATGAACTGAACCCTTGACAAAACACTGCCTGCAAAACCGCAGCACCCGAGGCAGCACCGACATGCCGCTATGGCCTAGACACACCGTTGCAACCGGAGACTACACGCACCACGCAGGAGGACCTGCGTGCGTGCAGTACCCAAGAATAAAGACGCACAAGCGCTCAGCCACCCATGTCAGCAGCGCCGTATAAGCCGCCGTGATGCCGTACTGCCGTACGCACATACGCGCGCGGCTGAGCAAGGTCGAGGATGAAATGCCAAGTGTTCAGGAAGCGGGGTTAACGTAATGCATCGTAACTCCCAGTAACAGTCCACAGTGCGGAATAAATGCCGGGCGCCTAGATTATCGCAGCGACCGCAGCCCACGGCCACGCAAAGCCGGTGGCTCAGACCTACCCTACCCAGAGCCGCACAGCGCCGCTGTGTCATAGTACCGTTCTTTCGTCGTCGTCGCGCACTTAGCAAGCAGCCACACACTGCCAACTGCTTGCCTTGAACGCACTTGTGGGCCGCGGCACAAGTCTGCCGCCGTCTATTCGCCCACAAGCGTCAGAGGAATGCACCCAAATAGAGCCCAGCGAGCTCCCTCCTGCCCGCCACTACTGTCTACGTTGGTGCACGGGCTGGTGCCGCAGCCGACTACCAACTCAAACATGCAATGAACTAAAACGCCCAGCAGTATCAGGTAGCTACGCGCACAGCTGCCACCATAAAACCAACCAGGCACAAACCGCTGCCCTACCCACCCACGTCCGCCACGCAGCGTGGGTTCCCCACGCCCAGGCTCTCTCTCAGATGGCCAACGCAGAGAAGCCCGCCCGCGGTGCCCACTCGCACCAGCGCAGCACGCGCAGCTCCGCCTCTGCCACGCAGCCGGGCAGCGTGCCGCACAGCGTCGCCATCGTGCGGACCCCGGGAAGCTCGTTGCGCGGCTCCTCCAGCTTGGCGGCGAGCCACAGCGTCGCCATGGCGTAAACTCGCTCCAAGGCGGCCGCGGCTGCTGCGCTCGGGGGACGGTTGCCGTCGTCGGCGTCGCAGCCACCGTCGATGGGCAAACGTACGGAGATCACCAGCCGTACCATGCCGTGGATCCGGTCCCAGATATGGATCGCGAGGCGCGCCGTGGATGCGAGCGAGACGCCGAGCGCCCTGCCGGCCATGAGGATGCCCTCGCGGGTCGAGTCGAGCGAGGGCAGCGGCGGAGGCGCGCGGCAGGGAGCCCGACGGAGGAGGGAGAAGCCGAGGGACACGGGCGCAGGCACGGCGGTGGAGGGCTGCATTTGGAGCTGTCGGTAGCAGGCGGCACCCCCCCGAGTGGCGAGCCTGGCAGCGTGCGGGAGCTGCGCGTACGGCGCCAGCGACAACGGTTGCGGTTGGCGGTTGACAGGTTGCCAGCAGTTCCGGGGCTGCCGGGCAGCTGCCGCTGAAGGGAGCGTCGGCGCTGGAGCGGGGTCCCAGGGCCCTGCAGGCGGCTGGGGGGCTGGTGGCGGGTTGGAGCGGTGTTGCGGCTGCGGCGCATGGCCAAACAGCAGCGGTTTAAGCAGCGCGAGAGCCGAGGGCTGAGGCGCCAGGGGCCGAGCTGCCAGGAGTGCCGTATCGAAGGCACATTGCTTCAGCTTCAACGTAGCCTCTAACTCTCGAGAGGACGAGGACGCGAACTCGAGGATGGCGGATCGGCGCGCTCCTTGCATCAAACCATCGGCGCGACATGATGGATGCAGGGCACTGCAAAGTCGAAGCTGCTCTGCTGCACCGACGGGGCGCATCCGGGCGCATCCGGAAGGGGAGCCGCAACCCCGCTTGGAATGCTCAGACAATGGCGATGCCCCCTGGCCAGGGGCGCTAGGGTCCGGGTCTGGGGAGCTCCAATGCCAGAACGCCTGATGAAGGATAGAGGAGGAACCCGAGGACTGGCTGGACAGGCCGTTCCTTTCGTCTACGGGCGCGGCCGGCATGCCACAGCGGACGTCCGAGAGCCGCGGCCGCTTAAACGCCGTCCACTCGAAGTCATCAGGGCATGATCGTTTATGCATCCCGAGTATTGCCGGCGAAGCCGATGCCGAGGATGCGAGTACTGCCTCACCAAAGCTTGTGTCTGACCCTGCTCCCGGGGAGCACGGTAATGACAGCCGACAAAACAGTGGCGAAGGCTCCAGGCAAGCGCTGGAAGCGGTCGGCCGAAACCGTGGTCGAACATCCATTCCTCCCCAGTTGCCGCAAGAAAAACGTTGGGCTTGAAGGATGAAGACCGCTATCAGGATGTGCCTGGAAGGATTTGAGGGACGTAGATTTATAGCACTTCGTCAGTCCTCAACCAACGCTCGGCCGCTTCCAGCTTCACATGATGTATCGATCACCATCTCCGGCATTTTCGCATATGACCTCCACACTACAGGCACGCAAGTTATCGAAAGGCCGCATATCCCACTTCTTCGTAAGAATGGAAACTCCCGAGCGCCCAAGTGCACAGCCATGCGGTTGCCACGTACCTTCAAAATTGCCTTTCACATGGACTTGCGACGGCGATAATACCTCAATTGCGCTGGGCAGGGGGCGTCCAACGTGCTCACAACAATTGTGACTTCGTATTAGATTATCGAAGCCGATTTGAAGGGAAGCGATTTAGTCTGAAGGGGGACCTCCCAGTCGACGACACCCAGCTGTACGTAGTGCGTTGCGCGTGTTGCCAATCAGGTCAAAGGGCTGCAAAGCTTACAGCTTGACATGCTAACGAACAGGCATTTGGCCGTGCGAGTCCTATTGCCTGGGGAATCGAGCGGGTTGTACGGCTATACGGGTTGTACTCGCAGTTGTCGAGCTTTGATGCCATACAGCCACACATAAGCGAGACGTGCATGATTTAAAATGTCCCTCTGCCATAACGGCTAGAAGTTGCGCTGTCGCACTGCAGGCCTCTGCCCTGCAGCTCCGCAGTAAACAATAGTAGCGGGTGCAATTCACGGTGTTCTTTGGATGTGATCGCGGTGCAACTCCGTTTCTTCCCACTCTGCACTTTCGCCGGACGACACTAATGCAGGAACTCTGCTGTTCCTCTTCAAAAGCTTCAAAGTAATTGGGGCTGAGATGATGCATGCTATCGATACTTCTAGCGGCAGCGGCACTACACCTGTGTGCCTGTCATGCGCTACCTCCGCCAGTGATGGCTCCTAAAATCTGCAATATCCATATACTGCTTCCATCAGGCTATCTGTTTGTGCCCGGTTAAATCGATGGAAGAGAAGTTCAGTAAGAGAAACCGAGGGGGTGTTGGCGGTATGGCACGAAAGGCCAAGCGCACTGCTGCACCCCCAGTCAGAGGGAAATACGGCTTTAGATTTACTTGCTGGGTCCTGCTTCCAAACTTGCGACAAGTGAGTCAGGTCTGGTCAGTCCCAAGGTCGAAGCACAGGGACCGTTATAAGACCTTGGATAGACCAATTGTCATCGTGCTATCGACGGTGCTGCCGCTGCGGACGCCAGCAGTCTCTGCTCGGTTGTCATGCCCAAACACATGTCATACCAGGGAGGTGACACGGTGTGTTTTACCGTACCGTGCAAGCATAGTTGTCGGTTGGCGCCTGAGTGCAACCCAAGTTATCCTAAGATTACATGGTAGTGTCGTATTATCATTGTGTCGGTTATGTGATTGTGAGCTTTGTATCTGGACATGGCGATATCGAGCGGAGGTTTGCCGGACGGACGGCAACTGCCGAGCCATAAGGCCGGAAGCACGCTTATGTCGCCGCTTCTCGGCTCCTCTGACGTTACTTGTCGTTGAGCTAGACAGTAAGCCCGGTGCAGCTCTAGGAGCTTGAGCTTGCATCAGTGTAACCCCGTGTGCATTCTCCGCTCGAACCATCGCCATTCTTTCACCACTGAAATACTCAGCGAGGCAGGACGTCGCGAACCCTGTGCGCTGTTGTTAACCCGGTTGTCGCTGAACCCTACTCAGGCTTGTCTGTCGGAGCTGCGTGTGCGCGTGCGCGGTGCATCTGCACAGCGTTCTCCGAGACTTCGCCTGTAGAGGACTCACGGCGGCCCAGCCAGCCGAGAAGTCACACAGTCTGCCGCATGCACGTAAAACGCACGTTGGACGGTCAGCGTGCACGACACAAAAAAGAGAGGCACGCGTGCACGACACACATGACGTAATTGATGTTCACCGAGAGAGGCCGTAGCACATCGATTTGACGGCTGCTTGTGTGGTCTTGGGGCTGTGCCGAGGTGCTAGCAAGCACGTATGGGCACTGATGTAACACACTCTTTTTTTACATCTGGCTTGCGCTCCCGTCTTGTCCTCTGTGCCCTTTGGTGCTCTCCATACCCTAGATATGCTGCCTGAGAGATTTGGCGGGTGGCCCACGTACCAGCCACGGCACAAGCAGTAGGTGCAGCATGCCAAGGAGATTCCGTTTCGAGTCCCTGGAGCCGTCCGTGCCAGTCCGCGGAGCATGTATGGCCATGTCACGGGACACGCATTTGCCGTACACATACTGTCTGACACCCCCTCCCACCACCATTGACAGTACGGCATGCATTGCTATCATATGGGTAAGCAGCCACAGTCCGCGAAAGAGGCGGGACCCATTGGTAGCTAACAGGGTAAGATCATCCGCGTAAAACAGCCGTGACATCCTTCGCCACCCATCCCCACTCGGCACTGCTGGAACCCACTCCTTCTCAGTCACAGTTCGCGACTCATGCTTGTCCGTAGCATCCAGATAATCCGCTACCACCTCAACAAAGAAGCCAAATAGCCCAGGGCTAGCAGGGCAGCCCTGCTTCACCCCTTGCTTAGACAGAAACGCCGGTCCCTTCTTACCGTTCCCTTTGACCTGCATAATGACCTTTTGATAGCTCTACTGCAGCGCCTCTAGCATCTCCCCATGGATCCCTCGCTCCTCAAGCCTCATCCACAGCAGGTCCCGTGGCACCCTGTCAAAAGCCTTCTCAAAATCCACTTGACACACCCACAGCGGCCCGTCCCCAGGGGGATGGGGCACCCCCGCGGGCCAGGCGCAACTATGCCTGACGGTCACGTGCCGCAAAACAAATAAGTTATGCACTGTACTAAGCCCGTCACGTGACCCAGCCTGCATAGGCTCACGCACACCCACATTCTCCCCAAACTGTGCCAGCCGCCGCTCCAGTAAGGAGGCGTACAGCTTGGCCAATGCCCCCCCAACAGCAAGCCCCCTATACCCTCCACAAGACATGCTGTCACCTCCCCGCTTGAGGATTGGGGTAAGCGACGACGCGCAGAACTGCTCCGGAAACTCGCCCTCCAACCTGATGTGCTCAAACAGCTCTAGCGACGCAGGGGCCAGCATGTGCATGGGCCTCATGTCCTCATCCCCCTGCGGCAGCCGGGTGGCGTACTTGAGCGCCTCCGCGGGCAGCACCCCTAGCCCCGTGGACTTTCCGTTCTTTATTCTCTTCAGCGCCGTTAGTACCTCGTCTAACTCAAACGGCCGATTGAGGGCTGCCGCCGTCGCCCGCCTAGCCGCTACTCCCTCAGCCTCGCGCCACGCCCCCACCCTA
>LSYV01000042.1:886589-928389 GCA_001584585.1 Gonium pectorale
CTCGCTGTCCCGTGCCCCTCCGTCGCGCCTCAGTGCGGCCCGGGCCGCCAGCATGGCCGTCTTGGCCGCCGTACATTCTTCCGTCCACCACGGTGCCCCCTTACCGCCCCCGCCCATAGCGGGACCAAAGGCCTCGTTCACACACCGGCACAGCTCTATGCTAATCCCCTCAACCGCCTCTGTAGCGTTAATCTCACCCTGTCGCAAGGCATGCACAGCCGCCCGTCTGCTCGTCACCCGCACCGTCTGCTCGTCACCCGCCTTGCCTTGTACCCGGCGCCCTGCTGGCGCCATCGCACCCTCGGGTGTTGGAACAACACATACGACGAGCGTAAGCGCGAAAGTGATGGCGTGATGGTAGGACCCAGCTCCAGAGGCCGTCGAAGGGGTGATGTCCCTGCATGTTAGTTTGGCGGCGACCACCTCCGTAACCCCCGATGCGGCCCAGAACTCTCTCTGGGGTGACCCTATGCAATGCCGTGCTGGGGTGCGCCTAGCCTGGTGTGTATGACTATAGAGGTAGCCTTCCCTTCATCTGTTTCTTTATTTCACGGCTTGCGCAGTGATACGCCAGGCCTCCGGGTCAACCGTCTGAGAAGCCGTAGAAGGCGCGGTGGAGAACAATCCTCCGAGACTTTGTGAGGACACGATGATTCCTGCATCGTGCACCCTGTTCCTTGCCTGCGGACGGAGCTGAAACCAACAGAGCGAACGTCCCCCATTCCCCTGATAGAACACATGCACAGGCCTCGCATGTTCACTGCGGCTATGCAGAGCTCACAGTCTGATGTCCAGGGGCAGCAAAAACTCGTTCCTACTCTTAAGGAACCACGCTTAGAATGTCGCACAGCATGCCGTCCCCGGCCTGTGGCCTGAGTCGTTTCGTGGCCGCTGCGGAACCTCCCGATCCCCGTGTGGATCCTCGGCTCGTCGCGTGGTCTGCAGTGACCCTCCTGTGCGGCAGGCGGAGCCAACATGGGCTGTCGCGTCTAGCGTGGCGTAGTGCCGACATATGCTGCTGTGGGGAGCCGCTTGCAGCTTCGGCAATCCGCTCCTGTATGCTTTTGTACACCTCTGCGCATCCTTGAATACATAACCCCATGCATTGCGTCAATACGGTACCGTTCTGTCCCGCACGTTGCAGCAATGCGGCAGCATGCCCGGCGCAACAAACCAGGGCAGCATCCGTAGTCACCGCGGGGCAGTCTGGAAACGCAACAGCACTACCAGTCAACAGCTGTGTCACGCGTCCAACACCAGCCCAGATTCCGGCCGGCAACAAGATGGCCGCCCGAGTTAAGGCGTGAGACGCCCCCTACACGGGGGACCAGCATGTTGGCAAACATACAATGCCTCGTACAAAAGGAAAAGCGCACGCGAGGCGGGACGTGTAGGAAACGTCTCCGGCCCACCAGCCCGGCCCCACATGCATGCAGAATGCAAAGCGGTCCGCCCGCGCTATCGTCTCCAAGCCACGCTCAACCCCGATATCCCTGCCCGACCATCAGTCACGTCACCTCACGTCGCGGCGCCCTAAACGCCGCTTCGAGCCCGCAGCCCGGGTTCCAAGTGGGCGGCCTCGCTGCCGCCACCTCAACACCACATCCCGGCAACGCGCGAGTCTCGACGCCCACACTCGCTCCGCTCTAGATGCATGGCAGCCCCAGCGGTGCGGCTGTCTGACCAGCCGCCGACTTATTGCGAGGCCGCTGCGGGCACGTGGAAGCCCGGCATGGGGAACTGTCCGGCCCACGCCTCCACGCGCGAGCGGATATCGGCGATCTTGGGGTGCCCCTCCAGTCCCTTGATGAAGTCCTTAATGGCCTTGCCGGTGCTGGTCTGCACCTCCTTGCACACCTCGAGCACCTCGTGCAGGAAGGCGGCCACCTGCACAAAGTCCTCCTCCTTCAGACCGCGGGACGTCATGGCGGGCGTGCCTGGGAGGGGGAGGGAGGAGGGGCGGGGGAAAGGGGCGCCGGCGTGATGGGACAAAGTCAGGGCGGAGGGCACGCAAAGAAAGGCTGCGTGAGCACGGCCGTGTAGCAGGGGTGGGCCGCAAGGTGCGGATGAGGTTGGTGGTGGTGCGCAGGCAGAGGCGGTAGGGCCCAATACGCGGCTGCAGGGCTGAGGCCTGCGCGGCGTACCCTCTTCTAGCACCTTGTTGCGTCCACGGGGTGTATGCGCTCATCCTGCGAAGCTGGCTTGCAATCCATCCGCGCATGAAATCATTGCACTAGACATGGACGCTCGCCCATTCGATGCCCACCGTGTATGCTCGTGCTAACTAACGAACCAGCAATCCGCCAACCTCGCTTTCAAGCCGTGACCTGGCTCACCTATCCGCACGCCGCCGGGGTTCATGGCCGAGAGGTCGCCCACCACCGCGTTCTTGTTGAGTGTGATGTGGCACAGGTCGCAGGCCTTCTCCATCTTGGAGCCCGTCACGCCCTCGGGGCGCAGGTCCCACAGGATTAGGTGGTTGTCGGTGCCGTCCGTCACCAGCTTGTAGCCCCGATCCAGGAGCGCCTTGGCCATTGACCGGCAGTTCTCAACGACCTGGCGACAATGGAAACGGAGTTGGAGTTGAGTTATTTCGGGCTACGGAGCATCGTGGCCTATGTGGGCAGCAGATGGTCTCACCGCCCCCCCTTGGGGACGGACAGTCGGGCTTCAAGTCGTTGGGGGACTGCTGCACGGCATCTCGGCGCTGCGCCGCCGACGCTCCGGGTCGCTCTTATGGCCGCGTTGTCTCGAGGGCTGCGCGACCCTTTGCGACCGTGCTGTGTCAAGCAGTGCCTTCCCGTGTCAATTATGCCGGTGCCCAGGATGCCGCTGACACGCACGGTGCGACCACTCCGGCCCCGACTGACGGTCTCGCGCCCTCCCGGTGCCGGAGGGTTCGCGCTGTTCACGTTTGCTCCACCCTGTGCAACGGCAGCTCGTATCGATACGAGTCTCGTCCATGCCCTCGCAGATGCAAGCGATGAGTTGGCTCCTCCTAGCCTGTTGAGACGACATGCCCCCTCCGCCGTGCGAGTACGCTGGCAGCGGGCCGCCGTGCGACGCACAAGTGCGCCCTGCGGGGACGCCAGCCCCACCTGTGCCGAGTACTGCTTGAACTCCGCCGAGGCCGCGTACTTGAGGGCCACCGCCAGCGCGCCAATCTGGTGGTTGTGCGGCCCGCCCTGGAGCGACGGGAAGACCGCGAAGTTGATCCGGTCCTCAAAGTCGTACGCGGCGCCCTCGGCCTCGCCCTTCAGCAGCCGGTCAGCCGGCTTGGGGCCCTGCCGGTGGAATCGGACACATTACAGACACATTTAGTTCGGATGCTCGCCGCACGGGTGGCATTCGAGGCCGCTCGGCGACTTGGAAGCTTCCTGGAGGCCGCCTTCCCCGTTTCTGGTTCTCTTCTTTTTTAAGCGCAGCCGCGCTCAAGCGTGTTTGACCCAGCGTCCCGGTCAGGTGGCACGGCCCCGACATAAGAACCAAAGCGTGGAGACCGACGTGACTGACGGGTCTCTCCTGAGGCCCGGAAGCCCCTCACCCATGCCACTCTGTGCCAGATCAGAGGGCGCAGCTCGCGGCAGTGCCACCAGGCACTGCGTCGCATATTGCCATCCCCATCCCCGGCGCCGCCCTCGCCGTCACCCACCCTGCGGAAAAAGATCATGCCAGCGCGCGGCCCGCGCAGGGACTTGTGCGTGGTGGTGGTCACAATGTCCGCGAAATCGAAGGGAGACGACAGGGTGCCAGCCGCAACCAGGCCGCTGCGGAGGAGAGGGAGTGGAAGCAGACGACAGGTTGCAGCGACGCAGAGTGAGTGATGCACGTCGGCAAGCGCGGAGGTTGGCGTCGACGGCCATCGAGCCCAGCACTGAAGTGCGTGCACGGTTTACCACGGCGATACAATACCAGCAGCCGTGTGCAAGGATGTGTAAACATATTTACAGCAATCAGCTAGTGGAGCTGCAAGCTCCTCCGCCAGCAACATAAATATCATGTGGCTGACGCAGATGTGAGGGGTAGACTGAGTAGGATGGTGCGGCCGTCCTATTAGCGTGCAGCAGGATTGTGCCTTCGCCCGTGCTAGTGGGGCTGGAGTACTGTCCCCGTTATCCAGCACCCCAATCCGCGCAGTACTTGCTGCGCAGTGCTTGCCGCCCAGTCATTCCCCATCCACCAACCCTCCAGGACCTTGTCACCCAGTCCGACCGGACTGACCAGCCCACCCTCCGCCCCTGCGCGCGCCCTTAGTGAGGCTAGTCCATGCGTGCGCCTTCCACTCGCCCCATTTCCAGCCCGCATCTGCCTGGTGCGGAATCCTGGTCGCAGCCGTTGTCACGCGCTTTCGTATCCACCCCAGGCACTACCGCCCGTGTACCCACCCTGCAGACCCGATCCACACGCTAGCCATTACAACCCCGCACTCCCTGCCGACCCACTGAGGCCCATGGTCAACAGCCGCCAGAGCACCCACCCGCTTCCACCCGCGACCCGCCCGCTCCCCACCCTACCCATCCATAACATACGCCCACACCAAGATCAGGCGCCACCCCTCCCAACCATCCGCCCCTCAGCCGGCCCCTTCCCGTTCCCACCTGATGTGGGCCATGTCCACCATGAGCAGCGCGCCGACCTTGTCCGCGATCTCCCGGAAGCGCTTGTAGTCCCAGTCACGCGGGTACGCCGAGGCGCCGCAGATGATGATCTTGGGCCGGTACTCCACGGCCTTCTCCTCTAGCCGGTCCATGTCCACAAGGCCGGTCTGGCGGTCGTTTTGGGTTGGGGCAATTTGGGTTGGGGTGGTTAGAAAGCCGATGGGCCGCAGCTGCGACGCCTCAAAGGCGCTCTGGCAGGCAGGCAGGCAGGCAGCCTTGATGCGGATTTACATGGCAGGCAGTGCTTTACGCCGAAACTTATGCTGCATATGATACCGGAGGTGATACCGGAGATGGAACACATTTGCGCCCAGTCCCGACGCCTACCTGGGGGTTCAGCTTGTACGGCAGCGACTCAAAGAAGATCGAGGTAGCGCTGATCTTCTTGCCCTGGGTGTAGTACCCGTGCGTCAGGTGGCCGCCGCTAGGCAGGTCCAGGCCCATGATGCGGTCGTGCGGCTGGAGCAGTGCAGTGTAGACCGCGAAGTTGGCGGGGCTGAGTGGGGTTGGGGAGGAAGGAAAAGGGATGCAACGTGGTCGGGAAAGATCACATCGTGAGGGCCAAGTAAAACCAACCAGGGTGGACCGCAGACGGAGCATAGTGTCTAGCGTGCGGAAGACCCAGAGCATGAGCGGCATGTGAAGGTCAGTTGCGCTATCCGTCCCCCGCACCTGCCCGAGTATGGCTGTACGTTGACACCCCAGGCGTCTGCTGACAGCCCGAAAGCCTCCAGCGCACGCCGCTTGCAGAGGAGCTCAATCTTATCGATGTTTTCGTTGCCACCATAATAGCGAGCGCCCGGCTGGCCCTCCGAGTACTTGTTCGTCAGGCACGACCCCAGAGCCTCCATCACCGGCAGCGACGTGAAGTTCTCCGAGGCAATCAGCTCAATGCCCTTCCTGTTATTTTATTAAAAGCAGCGGAGGGCATGTCACATGAGTGAGCACCGAGCGGGAAGTTACGCACTGCGCGAAGACCATCGCCGCAATAACAAAGCGGTCTCAACAAAGCCTAGATCTGCGGGCACAGCTTAATCTACAGGAACGAACGGTATGCTTAATTGAGGGAGCGGCACTTGAAGTCCGTCGCGCTACTTGCCACTGGCGCTTCTTCTCATCTTCGATCAGCGCAAAGACCTCCGGATCCGCTACCGATAGAGGCGTGTGAGCCTCGGGGAAAACGGCTGCCATCGCTGGAACGTGGCCATTCGTTGCGCCAGTCATTTTCAAGAGCAACGTGCTTGCGTTAAAGCTCTTGTCAGCGGCGGCGAGGTGCGCAGGTTGCAGCAGTGTGAATTACTGTGTGGAGCGACACGGTATTATTGAGCGTCACAGGGTACGACGGTACGAGCATGCTGCGATTATGGTTTTTACAAGGGCCACTGTCAATGACATGCAAAAATATGCAAAGTCAACCCTCGAACGCCTTAAAAAAGCAGGCACCTCTCAAACGACTCCGCTGAACGTCTTTGTCGCGCTTTGCCTCGACGAACCCAACAACCCTTACTAAGCTAGCCATGTTACATTTCTAAGCACAACCGTCCGTGGTTAGTGGCAGCGGGGCCTTAGAGGAGGGCCGCTTCCTCCGCAGCCCACGCTATGGCGGAGCACCTGTACCGGAAGCGCATCTCCGCCTCATCGGCCAGCAATGTGGACGATATGGTGTCGAAGAACGTGCTGGCGCAGCTGCGACGCGACCCGCCTCCCCGGCCCCCATCCCACCCGCCCAAGTCCAGCGGGGGCGGGGCCGGCAGCAGCGGGGGCGTCGACGCGTCGGACCTCCTCTCATCCATGGCCAAGCGTCTGGCGGCCCTGGAGAGGGAGATGAAGGAGCGGCAGGCGCAATTGCAGCAGGTCCAGGTGGACAACGCGGCCCTCAAAACCAAACTAAAAGCTGCTGAGGAGGAGGTCGCCAAGCGCGCGATGGCGGCCATCGAGCCGCGCGACGACTCCCCCGCGGTAATGCACCTGCGCGCGGAGAATGCCCGCCTGCGCTCGCAGCTCAAGTACGCGTGGAAGCAGGTGGCCGAGGTGCGTGTTGGTAGCGCCTAACAGTGTGCTCAAGTCATACTATCAAGCAAGCAAGCAAAGTTACCTAGCCGGCAGCTCATGGAGGCACGCGTGTGGCCTGCTTGGCATGGTACGATGGCCTGCCTAGCACGCACGCGTCTGGTGTCCGCGGAGCAGAAGGGGGAGTGTACGAGGGTGTTGCGCGCGGTCGTGGCCGGTGTACGGCCGATGCGCTGGAGTGTAAGCCAGTCCGGACGCAGGTGCTGGGCGCTTGGACATGTGCCAGGTTGCCAGGGTGGGTACGCAGCCTGGTGCCCCGGTTACAAAACGTCGACGTGTGCTGCGTCACGCAAGCGCACGTACCGTGAGCCCTGAGTCAGGAGGGTCGTTTATGTGCGGTTTCAGGGCGGGGCCCACGGGCAGTGTTGCGCTCAAGGTTGTCACGTGCCGCAAGCGCGCCCCAGCGGTATGCTGGACACGGGAGCGTTCATTCCTGAAACATGCACGCATGGAAGCGCACACCTGGTTCAGGGCACGGCGCTCGACACCTCCTGTGTGGCCCCAAAACGCAGATGAAGGCATTCCTTAACGACTACGGGATGGTCTGGATGGGCGAGCCCGAGGCCGAGGCGGAGCTGGTGGCGCACGGCTTCGGGCCGGCCGGCTCCGCGCCTGACGGCGACCCATCTCCCTCTGGCAGCGCTGGAGGACCGCTTCAGGCCCTTCTTCCCGATGGCCCTGACGGCCTGGCACCGCGGCGGCGAAGCCACGCGGGTGCAGGGTCGGGCCCCTCCTCAGCAGCAGCAGCAGCAGCGGCGGCCGCTGCTGTGGGTGGCGGCGGGCGGCGGCTGGTGAGCGGGGTGGAGCGCACGCACAGCAGCGGCCGGGGCGCGGCGGCGGCAGCGGCGGCGGCGGCGCTAGTGCGCGCGGGCGAGGCGCCACTGGACACTGCCGCCATGGCTGCGCGGCGCGGTGGTAGCATCGCCAACTCCCCGCGGTCCGCCGTCGGCTCGCCGTCCGTCGCCGGCGGTGGCGTCCTGCCGCCCATCGTCCCGCCGCCAGCAATGCCCGTGTCCGCTCCGGCAGGGGCGACCCGGCCTGGGCTACCCTTCAGCATGGCCGAGCTCAAGTCGAAAGTCGATGAGCTGAACGATCTGGCCGGGGACGGCGTTGGGCAGGTGGTCAAAGGCGGCGCGGGTGCGCACGTGCTGTCGACCAAGGACCCAGTCAATCTGGTGATCTTCCGGGACGGACTGCAGATCCATACACTGCCCGCCAAGCCCTTTGCCGACTCCGCCAGCTCCGCCGTATTGCGGGACATTATGGACGGCTACTTTCCGTACGTCCTCAAAAACGACTTCCCTGACGGTGTTCCTCTGCGTGTCGTGGACCGGAGTGGCGAGAGCATCGACTCAGCGGCCGGCGGGCGGCCCGGCGGCGGCGGCCGCGCCGCAGGCGGCGGCAGCCGCGGCGGCAACATCCACTCCTGGGACGAGATCGACTCTCACGCGGGCGCCGCAGAGCCCATGTCGAGAGAGAAGTTCCTCAGCCGGCTGCCGCAGGCTGTGATCAAGAACGGCAAGGTGATTGAGGTTCGGGGCGACATCGCGCGCATGCTGGGCGGCCCGGGGAGCGCCAGCCGCGGTGGCGACGGCGAAGGCGGCGCCAAGGCGGAGGTCGCCTTGGTTTCGACGCCGGTGGACGCGCTGCTGTCCACGCTGCAGCGGAACCACGTCGGGCCGTCGCTGCCGCCGCCGTCGCGCGAGGGCCAGCCGCCGGCGACCGAGGTGACAACGCTGCAAGTCAAGAGCGTGGACGGCAAGCAGACGTATATCATGAAGATGAAATACGATGACACGGTGGCCGCGCTGCGCGCGTGCATCAACGCGCACCACGCCAAGTCGGGCCACTCTGGGTTGACGTATGAGATCCGCAGCGCGTTCCCGGCGAGGGCTTACACCGATGAGGGCGAGACACTGCGCCAAGCGGGCCTCGTGCCCAACGCAACGCTCTTCCTGCGAGCCGTGTGAAGCGCGCCACCGGTCATACCTGACGCAACACGATAGCCCAACATGCAACGCACACATCTTGCTTCCACAAGCGGCCGACACACGAGTGTCACAGCATAGCGTTGGCAGGTCTAGACGCCAATAGACGCCAAGCAAAGAGACCAGTAGACCCCCGGGACCGCGCACATGGAGCACTTCTGCCAGCGGCATTGAGCAGGCACCGTGTTGTTGAGGCCATGTTCAAAAAGTGACCGTGTACCTTGACAATTGTACGTGACAAATTCCGGCCTGCCATTGCCCACGGTAGTATGTATCAGCGCTTGGACCATGTGATTAAGCCTTACGTAGCATAAAGCCGGATCAGGGAAAGGAGCTGGCCGAAATAATGCCAGCTTCCACTCCCAGCCTTTTGACTTGCCGTGTGGTGCGGATGGCGTGGTACGGTGCCCTGGCAGCAGGCGCTTGATGGGCTCGCTCGCTCAGGCATGTAAGCAGCCGTCGGTAGCAGCCAGGACCCTTGGGAGCACGTGGCGCATTTCCATCATGCACTTGCACTACCATACGCACAGCGCTACCCATCCGTCCGCCACCGGTTCACCGCATGCAAGCCAGCCACGCTACAATTGCGCTTGCCAAGCTCCTGCGAGCCCAGCGCTGCTTTACACTTAAGCTACCCATCCACAAAAGCATCTCCACTACACGGCGCGCGAGCATGCGCTGTGCCCCGTGCACGTGTCAAGTACCCGCCCATACACGCGCCCGCTGCATTCCCCCGCTGCGCTCCCGTATGGGTGCGAACGCCGCCATGATAAGCTGCAGTTCAGGCAGCCGCCTTTAGCTCGTGAGCTTCTCCAGCGCCTCCGCCTCGTGCTGCAGGCGCATCAGGTACTTCTGCTCCCGGAAGTTGATCCACTGGTACTCCCCCTGGTCCACCAGCTTCTGCCGCCACGCCTCCACGTCCCGCCAGGCGGTGCCGTGCTCGAACGCCTCACGGCGGAACATGGACGCCAGGTTGTGGTAGTGGTTCGCCACGTCGTCCAGGACACGGTCGCGCTACAGATGCGGTGGTGGAGGGACAGCGTAGGCGCAGGAGGGGCGGGGCAGCATTCAATCAGGGTTCAGCGAGTGGCGGCCAGATCCACTGGAAGTGGCAGAGGCGAGTACCCGTAGGCCATAGTGCAAGAGAGATGGGCATTAGTAGGGTGGATACCGTGCAGAGATCCTTGCCCGTGCATCCGTGCGCTTGCAAAGCCGCAGAGCTGGTCCCTCTCCCTAAGTCGTACAATGGGAGTTATCCCTCCTTCAGCCCGGGCAACGGCGTGTGACTGGACATCATGTAATGACCTGAATGTCCTGGTGCATGGCCCTCGGTCTCATGATCTTGCAACCATCCAAACATTTGGGCCTTGCAAAACACATCTTGCCCTTCACCCTTGAGCCCACTCAATCCGGTATCCCGACCACGCGCTCACCTCGTGCGCTGTTAGCTTGCGGATGAACCTCGCGGGATTGCCACCCCACAGCTCGCCCGAGGGAATGCGGCGGGCGGGCGGGACCACCGAGTTGGGGGCCAGGATAGATTCATACTCCATTACCGAGCCCTCGCACAGTACCGAGCGTGCGCCGATGATGCACTTGCTCTCCACGCGGCACGAGCGCAGCACCGAGTAGGGCTCCACGGTGACCTTATCGCCAATGAGCGTCGCGGCGTTCAGGCCCGTGGGCACGGCCCTGTGTCCAAGGGGGTGCGATGCCGACTTCAGCTCTCGCCCCGACACACCGCAGACCCCAAGCTTTCTTTATAATACGCACCTGGCCGCGTGGATGACCGCACGGTCCAGCACAGTCGACCGGATGCCCAGGCGGATTTTGTTCAGGTCTCCGCGCAGCACCGCGCCGAAGAACACGGACGCCTGTGACCAAGAGCCGCCATGGCTTAGCAAGGCCATAGAGCATCCAGAAGGCTGCAGCGGCTCACCCCTCCGTAAATGTCCACATCGCCGCACACGACCGCGTTCGGCGCCACGAAGACGTCCACGGGGTAATAGGGAATCTTGTCCAGCAGCGAAAACATGTTTCGTTGCCGATTATACCACTCATCCTCAATGCTCACTTGCTTCACCGACGGTCCGTTCGGCGCATTGTAAAAGTTGATGTTGCGGACCGCAGCAAGTTGCACTTCTGCTCCCTCACAGAGGCCAGCCCTCGCGAGGGGCAGGAGCTTTGCTGCGCGCTTCAGCATTGTGCGGAATGCAACGCGCACTAGAGCGGTCCCAGCGTTCACTACCTAGGCTGAGAACATTTTATGTCACGCCGGGCTGCCTGTTCCGTCGGGGCCGGAGGTGTCGTGACTGCCGTATGGTAACGTGTTTCGTGTCCCTGCCCAGGACCCTTACAATAACTCCTGTCCCGAGATAAACATGGAAAGACCTGACGGGCTGGGGCGATGGACCTGGGGAACGGGAGGGGATAACCTGGGTTAACATCCGCTGCTGTTTTCTTCTGTGCACGGCTGTGCTGCCTGCGCTTCTTTGCCTGGAGTGGGCTTGCAAACAGCGCCTGACGTCGTCGCTAACTACCGTCTCTTCCTGGACTGGGCGCACTGTGGCTGGCAGGCACCCGCAACCCTTGCACGTTCCTACCAAATTCTACCAAGGTCCCCAGGATTGCGTGGTGCCATCGCATGCAAGGGCCTCCATCAGTATATTCGATCGTTGTAGCCCCTGAAGGTCTGAATCCCGGGGAGAGCCTGGGCAACGTGTACAATGGGCATGGCCTGGGGAAACTGGAGGGGCCTGGTACTGACTTGTGGATCCGCGGGAAGCCTGTGGCCGCGAGAGCTCCTTGTACGGGACCTCGATGGGCCTCTCTGCAGTGCGCGAGCTACATCTTCGTTGCGGCAAGCGCCAACCCTCACCTCCTGCTGCATGCACAAGGCTCTGTTGAATTGCATTATACCCGCACAGGCTGTCTGGCTCCCGCGGAGGGAAGGCTGGAGGAGGGTGCAAGCTCCTGTTGAACTGACGTTCATTCTGGTATGAGGAATCGCCTGCCCGAGTACCTTCAACGCCATCACCTGATTTCGGCACGTCACAAGTGCAGCACAAGTACCAACGTTCGTCTCGACCGGTTTCCACGGTTGCATGTCACGTGATTTGTGCGAGAGCATGTTGCGTGTGGCGGCGCGCTAGTGTGCTGAACATCCATTGCACCGTAAGCCGTAAAGAGACGTACCTCTACCCTGAAAAGGAAACGGAAACAGGGAAGGCAGCCTCTACGGTCATACACACCCGGGGTTGCGATGTTTCCAGCAGGGCGGGGCATGGCGGGCGGCCCTACGTTTTGGGGTCGAGCCCTGTAGAGCCGGGGCGGGGCCTGTCTGCCGCCCCTCACTTCTGCGCCAATGCTGTACACCCCATGCGGCAACCACGATGGCCGTGAAGATAGTAGACATCAAGAGGAAGCCCAAAATGTCATGTACAGCGTGCTGAGCAATGTGCTGTACTGCGTGTACTGTGATCGGGCTTGCTGGATTGGCAACATCACCCGGTGAGCCGGTGTGCATCTCACATCATCTCGCGACTGGGACGTGGCACCCCTGACCCAACTGGGCATCCGTGACGGCTAAGGTTGGTGCGCATGTTCACTTTACCGTCACCTGTCTTCACATGATGTGTACGCATGGCAACACGATGGTAAACCAAGCGACCGCATCATGCGAAGACAGGTGACGGTAAAATGAACATGTGCACCAGTCACATGTTCATTTTACCGTCACCTGTGAAAACGAGCACCACATCCTGCTGTGTGTCTACACCAGCACGGACTGGCAACAAGGCCGCGGAGTTGCGCACGCACGCACAGGGCGCTAAAGCAGCCAGGCAATGGGCACCACACCAAAGCAGTGCACGAACTACTGTGCTGTACCTTGAGTAATAGACACGGCAACTGTTCGTTGCCAATACGCGCCCGTACGATGCACAGCACATGAGGTGTGCTCAGCCAAGCTCGGCACGCACAGGACACTTGCTTGTGCTGACGACTGCACGGCGGGTGCAACTTCCCCGTCCGCGTGGGTTTCCGTCCGTGTGCGCAAGTACGAGCGGAAACGGAGCTGTGGCCTCAAAGGTGATCTGCTACTGGCATGGCCAGGTTGAGCGGTCCGGTGGCCAGGCCAGGGCCAGGTCTGGCGCGTTGCCGTGACCATTTGACAGCCACATGTACTGGTTCACGCCTCCACCCGCAAGCCGGGCTGCATGGGACATCCGTTGATGAGGAAGCAACCGTGCAATCGATGTACGAGTGGCAGGGACTCCTGCAGAATCAGGAGCTACAGCCTTCGCCGCTGCCCTACGTCAGGGCACAAAACAGCCCCACTGCGCAAAACACGGACGCACTCTCCGCACGCAGAAGCGCACCCTCTAACACTCCGCACTCGCCTCAAGCAAGCAGCATGGAAGGTCCCAAGTGACTGCCCATGCAATCATCATAGTCTTTGGCGTCTGAGCGCATGTATGAATAGCAGCGCGCGGTGTTGCTGAATGAATCTCGACATTCTGGAGGGCCCTCCCGCGCGGAAACAAGTCACCACACCCCGCACCTTGTGTGCGTGTTACCCGCCGCACCCCACATAATCATGGGGGCCGCGCTGTGCACGGATGAAGCGCCACATCATTGCTTCTGGATAATATAACCAGGACCGCGCTTTGCCCAACTCTTCAGCATGCGCACCGATGGGGAGCCATGCCAGGACCGCGTTACGCCAGCAGGTGCTTCTTCATGAAGGCCACCAGGCGCTCGTGGGCTGCGGAGAGCTCCTCCTTTGGCGGCACGGGGTTGCCGTGCTCTGGATGAGAAAACACATGCAATCAGCATAGCAGCGAGAGGAAGGGGATCCGTCGTATCGTCAATCAACTGCCCAGGTGTGCACATAACGCTGGTCGTACGGGGCAGGAGGAGCAGAAAGTCGCACTACAGAAGCAGGGCACTGCCGATAGACCATAGCCGCACGTCCTACAGCACTCGGTGAACAGCGCAAACCGGTACCCGTAACCCGAAGCGCGGGCTTACTCTCCAGGGCCTCAGCGCCGCCTGGCGCAAGCGCGTTGAAGAAGCCGTGCCCGGACTTCTCTGCAGATGACAACGGCAGCAATAGCATTAGGGTGACAGCAGGCTTAAGCAGCCGTAATCAACGGGCTGCAAACGCAGCACTGCCGATTTCGGTCTGCAATGGCCACTCGCCACGCCGGTCTGCGACTTGCCAGCACAGCCGAACGGTCGGGAAGCCGTGGAGAGGTGGAAGGCAAAGATGTACGCACAACTCAACCGCACGCGCTGTTACACGCCACGCGACCTGAAAAACGAGCTAGGGAGCGCTGGCGACATGCAGTGTCACGCATTCGCACCGTATATGTGGATGACGACGTCCTTGTTGCCGCCCGCCTTGATCTTCTCCTCGTGCGCCTTGGCGGTCTCCACATCGGAGAAGCCCTGTGGCAGGGCATGTTCAGCCAGCGTGCACGCACCCCCGTGGACGGGACTGCGGCGCCGCTCGGGTACCACCCAACTCAGCGCTCGCGTTGGGCGGGTGTGCTCCTGCCCGAGCACTTTGCGTGCGTTCGTCGGTCGCTAGAACCAGCGGCGCGGAGCACATATGTACGCCCACCGCCGTACACCAGCACGGCAGCGCGCTGTCGGGGTTGCGCCGTTTACATTTCTCGTCCCGCGATCAACGGCACCGATATGAGCCCAGCGTCCCACGCATCGTCACGTACCTTGTATGTGTCGAGCTGCCCGAAGTGCGCCTCCACGGGCACGCTAATCTTCTCCACCTGGTTGCGGTTGCGCAGCGTGCAACGGAGGGTGTGCCGTACGTACCGTAAGCAGCAATTAGCCGAGGACAAAGGCATGCCGCAAGAGAGCGTGTGTATGAATCTTGCTGCCTGCATCCGAGGATCGCCCTCGTGCAGTCAGCGCACCACGTTTGTAACAGAGGACAACCGCCGGAGGCACCCCTGCGCTACGATGGGTCTTGAGAGCCCGGAGTGCCCAGGCATGCTGGGCGGGACAGGCGGAGGCGTGAGCGTGAACGCTAGAGTGGGGTGTGCGCGCAGCTGCTACCCAATTGAATAGCTGGCACGCTGCAGATGCGCGGGGCTTTTCAATCCGGCAGCCTACCCGGCTATTTTGCCTTTGCCGCAACAAGGGCCCGTACCGCGAGTCACCCACGCAAGGCAGCCATGCCTACCTGGCAGATGGCGGGGTTCGGCGTTCCGTAGAAGGGCGCGGCCGCAGCCACACCGCAGTGCTGCGCAGCGCAGAACGACAGGGCGCCGCCCATGCAGAAGCCCACCACGCCCACCTGCCGACAGCGCACGGGACTGCCTTCATTCCAGGTATCTGGATCAGGACATGACCGCACAGTGCAGAGGCCCGTCGCAAGGACACCAAACGTGCGTTGGCGGGCCATGGGAGTACATACGGCATTTGTGGCGACGGCAGCCTGTCGCCTACCGCACACTGATGGCACGCTTTGCACGTTCGTCAAAGCCGGGGTGGCCGACTAATACTGGTATCCCCACCTTGGCTGCACCCGTTGCTTTCAGGTAGTCAACTGCCTGCTTGATCTCGTCAACGGCGTTCTTGAAATCAAGGTTGTTCATGAGCTGCAGCGGGAGCATCGGAAGATCCGTTCGAACATCGAGGCATCATTGGCATGCTGTAGCCGTCCGACCGCCTAGTGTCAACGGTAGGGGCTCACGTGGCGAGCTCCCAATGAGCTCCCAAGGCCCTGCCCCACCTGTATCCATACGTCGACGGTGTGCGTTTTCATGGGAATCATGGCTCCAGCAAGCACACAGCACTAGCGTATAGCGAGCCTTTCAACGTCACATAGGCGGAGCGCCGCGCAGGCGCAACACATTTTTCGCCACGCCGCCTTGCAATGCTGCAGCGCACAACCCTGCGGCTGTTCAAGCGTGGAGCCCTTCCCCGGTAGATACCTCACTCCCAGGCCGGGCATACAGAGGGCAGCAAGCGCGCACAGCACGGCCAGCCAACCTACGTGGGACGCTTCCTCTGCATCAACACCAATCTTCCCCTTGTAGAGGTCGGGGATGAGGCAGCGGAAGCCCTCCTTGCTGAGGGTGGTGGCCAGATCCTTGATGATGTCGTTCTGCGCCGAACATCACATGAGACGGGTGTTGGTTCTATGAAGTACCCGCGAACGGAAACAGCAGACCCCGTCAAGGGAGCGGCGTGTGCCAGCGCTGCCCGCATGTTTACGCATGCCCTACAGCTCTGTATTGCATTGCATTTGCGCGTCATCTTGAGGTGCCCGCAGCTGGTTAGGGTCCCAGAGCCGGCAGGGATGTCCCCATCAAGCAATAAACCTCTCCCCGTACGTACCACGCCCCACCACTCCTGCAAGGGGGGAAGTCCGAAGGGCACGATTTTTGTGTCAGACACACACATAGGAGCGCCGATCCGGCTACGTGGGAGGCGACGTGGGTGAAGACCCGAACGCCGAAGAGCCATACCCGAAGACGTCAGCCCATAACCGCTCCGTATCACGCGCGGCCGTACCTGGATGACAATCAGACCCGGCGCCGACTTGTCGCCAACCTCGTAGCCCGGAAGGCCGTTTCCGAATGTAACGCTTTCCATCCTTGAAGTTCGGTTCCAGAAGGACGGGCATAAGTAATGCTTACTGGCATGCATTCATTGAAGGCGTGTCAAGGAATGGCACGTAAAAGGATGCTTACTTGTGAGAGGCGGGCAGCGCTGCGTGCTGGACGTCGCAGGAGTCGTGAGTGGACTTTATGGCGGGGTAAAGGGTAACGGAGTGCGGGCATGTGGGTGCCTGGTAGGGTAGATGTTTCTCTTGGATTCCGGTTCCACTGGCAGCTCTCGTCGCGGCGAACGCAACTGCACCAATGCTGAAATGGCTCGCCGCAATGAATCGACACAAATGCGTCATCATGCGCTTCTGCCACAACTGAACCACAGCGCTTCCGGATGTGCCTTACAAAGTGTTGATGGTTGATCATCTATAGATGCTTCACATGTCATTTACTAACTGGTGCATGTGGCGCTCGGAGGCTCAGCCGCAGACGAGGACAGCCTGCGCGGGGACGTTGCCAGGGCGCATCCAGGAGCTTGCCTAGTTGGAGAAGTATGAGCAGTACGTCAGGTGCGTGTGTTGTGCGCTTCGCAAGGGCACGCCGCGACGGGCATGCCGTCTGTGCTCAACACGAGTACTGGAAGCCGCGCAACTGGGCCACTGTGAATCGTAGGGGCTACGTGTGACGTGTAACACTACCACCAGCGCACTTGAGCGGAATCCTCCCTCCGCCATGCCAGAGTTCGTCACGGTGCTGCTCAAGGATGGTCTTGGCGGCCGCCGACAGACGCGCCTATGCACACCCTTCCCTGACCTAAAGTCCCTCACGGAAGCGGTGCGCCAGGCCTTCAAGCCAGAGCTGGACGCGCAGGTGTGTTTGGTGTCCCTAGCCCCCTGGTTCGTGTCCCCAAATTCCCGAAGGGACGCCCAGAGCCTTGAGTGCGGGCGGCCATGGTCTCGGGTCGCTGGGGCCACGGCTGCAGACATCACTCCGGCACCCGGCCCGTCCATCCTCTTGGCCCCACGCGCGCGCTGGGGAGGGCTTGAGAGCGGCCATGTAGGCCTGCACGTCGCAACTGCCTTGCTTGTGTTACGGGCGTCGGTTACCGTAAAGGCTTTCCCCACCCCCCGCAGGACTTCTCTCTTATGTCCTCCAGCTCCCGCGTCATCGATTCGGACGTGGCCGCGCGGAAGCTTCGAGCCGGCGACCAGCTGTTTGTCTCCACGGGCGGCCCGGGCGGCTCCATGGCCCCGGCGTCGCTGCCTCCGGGAACGGCCGGGCGCAGCAAGAGCCTTTCTCGGCCGCCGCGCCCCAGCAGCGTCGCCGGCCCTGTATCGATGCCGCCTGCCAGCAACGCAACCCTGCAGGACAGCGGGTACAAACCACCGGCAAAGGTGTGCCGGAGTACTAAGGCTGCGGCGTTAAGAGCGTAGGGGGGAGAGATCAAGAAAGATCAAAGGACGGTATACAACTTTAGTATGTATTGTGCTGCATGGAGAGGTAGCTGGTCCTTCATTGGGGCACGGACACGGGTCGTACAGCTCCGCCTGTGAGCCGCATGCCTAGGTTCTCCCGGGATGATCCGGGCAGTAGCTTAGCCGGCGCCTGGGCTCTTGCAAACCAGAGCACGGCAGATTGCATGCTATTCGGCTTCCACATTTAGGTCAGCTACGGGAGGCATAATGTGTACAACATTATTCCTGCATGCTCCTTGCAGGAGCGCATTAGCTTCGTGCCCCATCCAAAGACGCTGACCATGGCCGGAGACTACGAGTACTTCTCGGCCCGCGGCCACCACCCCTTTGCCTTTGCGCTGGCTGAGCTCATCGATAACGCGCTGCGGGCCACCAAGGGCCAGGGGACCGGCGCCGGCATAGCGGCGGCGGGTTCCGGCGCCGCCGCTGGCGGTGATGCGGATGCGGCGGGCGCTGTGTCCGCTGCCGGGGCAGCCGGCCGAGGCGCCCCGGCCATGATGGCTTCTCGGGACATTACCATCAGCCTGGTGGTGAACGAGCGCGGCACAGCCGGACTCATCCGCGTCCAGGTGGGGCGTGTGGCGGCTCCAACCGGCACTGAGCTGGCCCGGCAGCAGGAAGCGTAAAGCGCAGCCCGGCCTGTGCAGCATCCAGCGACCCGCATCAAAGCGCTTGGCTCAGATGATGAGCAGTGAATGTGCGGTATCCCGAACTGATACGCGGGATCGTGCACCGACGAGCAGGCGGCGGCCCGCCTCGTATAACACTCCGCTTACCTGCTTGGCTGGCACGGGCCCGTGCTGCCCCCCCCCTGCAGGACAATGGCCGTGGCATGTCGCCCAAGGAGCTGCGCGAGTGGGCCGTCATGAACCTGTCCATGGAGGACAGGGGCCTGTTGCCCAGCGGGACGCAGCGAGCAATCGAGCAAGCGGGTGGGTCGTGTGCTTAGTAGGGCAACGGCCAGCTGTGTGCGTTCTTTGCATTGGATATGCTAGCAGAGTTACTGCGTGCGAAGGGGCGACGAGACAAGTCATGGTGCGGTGATCGCGCTGGATGTTACCGGCAGCAGCCTTGGATCGCGTTGCGTCTTTCCATTCAACCTTGCTCATCAAAACGCTCCGGGCGTTACCGTCACACATGGTGCTGTCGCTGTGCCAGGCGGCGGGCGCTACCTAAGCGGCGACCTGTCCTTCTTCGGCGTGGGCTCCAAGAACGCCGCCTTCTTCATGGGCAGCTCCGTCAAGCTGACCACCCGCCAGGCAGGCAGCGCCGCCGTGCACGAGCTGCACATTGCCGGCTCTGAGCTGGAGCGCAGGTGCGCCCCAAGACAGGCGTCTCCTCGGCGGCCGCCAGGCCTGCAGCGGCGCTAGTGCTCGTTTGGTGGCGCGGCACGGCTGCGTTGAGCAGGGGCACGGAACTGTGGGATGGCAGGAGTCAGTGCTCGGGAGGCCGCAGCCCCGGTGACATAGGTCCCGCGCCTGTGCGGTCCTGCCTGGCCTGACGCCTGAGTGGTTCGGACGGAACAGAGTTTGGTCGGTGCGGCGGTAGCCAATGCCCAGCGCGGCCGGCGTAATGGCCTGCCCCGCCCCGCCTGCAGGTACAAGGCTGGCGAGGCGGTGTATGAGGAGGACCTGGTTCACAGGCAGCCAGGAGACGAGTCCACGCTGTCCAAACAGGTAAACGCCAACCATCTTGACTACCGTATACGCAGTCATGCTGGCCGTTCCGGGAGGAGGTCGTTTGAGCCGCTGAGCATCCTGCGCGGTGCCCTTCCGCGAACGACGCGAACACCTCATCTTAGCCATGGAGGAAACGCAGCGTGCGCCGGTGCGGGCTGTGACACAACCTCGAACCCCCGCTTGCGGCTGCTGTCTGCACCCGCGCGCCTCGCAGGAAGCCGCGTTCGCCGTGACGCGCTCCTGGCTCGCGGACGAGGCCGCCTCCCCCGCCTCCTTCACGCGCGTCACCATCAGCGACCTGCGCCCCGACGTGCTGGCCCTGGTGCGCGACAGCGTCAGCGGCACGGCCGTGTGCCGCGACCTGGCGCACCTGTACCACTACTACCTGCACGGCCCTGCGGGTAACACGGGCGCTCGGGCGCCGGGCGGCGCAGCTGGCGGCGCCAGGGGCGATCCCGCGCCAGGTGGGCGGATGAGTCGGCGGCGTCTGCGAGTGGCTGCAGTCCATTGGGGTGTTTGCGCCGGATTAGCATACGGAGGTGGTGATCATTGCGTGCGGCTTGCCATCAACGTGCAACGGTACCGGAGTGCGCTCTACGCCCGGCGCATGCAGTCGTCCAATTTCTAAGAGGGATCGGTGTGTGGTCTCCCTGTACCCCCCCGTGCGTGTGTCCCAGGCTTCCTGCCCGGCGGCGAGGCGGTGCCCAACATCGTGGTGGAGTACCTGGACGGCGGCCAGCCGGCGTGGCAGAGGCGGCTGATGGACGTGGACGACGACCTTGAGAGCCGATACGTGCGGGCGGCCAAGGCCAAGCTGGAGTTTGCGCTCGAGGTGCCGGGCAAAGGTGCGTTCCCGCCTCGCACGCGGGGCAGCTGCCGAAGAAGATGTGCTTAGCTGCTGGGAGCAAGGGCGGGATTGAGGTAGGCATGTGCGGACGTTTCTGAGGGCCGACTTCGACCCGGAGACAAGGAACAGGTCACCCCTCGCAGGCACGGTTGAGGGCATCCTCTGGTACTTCCCCTACGTGAACGGCGCCGAGACGATTCCGCGCGACCAGGGAGCGGCGGCCTACGGCTCGGGCGGGGCCGCGGCGGCCGGCGGCGGGCCGCTGACGCAGATGCTGCAGGAGCGGCAGACGCAGCTGACCCTGCGCGACGCCGCGGCGCTTGCGACGCAGGTGCGCACCTGTTCCCACATACCCGCAGTTTGCCTACACCCGCACAGCCCGTGCTATCCCCGCTCGCAGCATACATTTCAACCGGGTTTATTGAAATTACCTGCCAGCCCTGGCGGCGCTGGCCTACTGATCCCAGCTCCGTCCTCGCGGTGCTCACGATTGATGCCTTCCCATTGCCCCACTCGGCCCCGCCCGCAGCTGGCGCGTGCCGGGCGGTCCGGGATCGGCGCCACGCAGGTGGGGCAGCTGCCGGAGCAGGTCCAGAACGCGCTGTTCGACATGCTCGAGGACGGCGACCTCGGAGGTGAGCCGCTGCTCACACGCTGACGCTTGCTCGCAAGCAAGCCCGCACATTTCTTTGCACAGCGGCCAGTGGATCCCCATACTTGCGCTCCTCACTAGTCCCTAGTACGCTGTACCAGGACCCCATGTGTTTGAAAGCACATCACATCAGGCAGCGAGTAGCACCACGCGTCGAATGGCGCGGTAGCTCGTCCCCCTTCAAAGGACAGACATGGTTGTTCGTCGAGCGTTCCGTTGACCCGGGCCTTGCCCGCAGTGACCGAGAACGCCGCTCCCGGCACGGTGCCGATCTTTGAGACCTTCTGGCAAGGTCGCCTGATCCCGGGCAGCGGAGTGGCCAGCCTGCCGTTCATCGACGCCGTGCGGTCCAAACTGCGACTCAGTGCCTCCGGAAAGGACTCGCTGCCGGATGAGGTGTTCGGTCGAATACGGTGAGCTAGCGCCGTTAACGCCTACAGCGTCACGCAGTGCATTGCGCCGTGAGCACGACTCCTTCAACCTATCCACTAAGCCTTATCGGGGGCTCTTGCCCACCGACCTGGCTCGTCGTCTCGTGCGGCCGCCGCAGGAGCTGAACGCATGTGCTGCCCTCGTTGGGACTGCTGCAGGGGCGCCCTGTTCTTTGGCCCGGCGTGGCGCGTGACGCGCAACAAGCTGACGTTCCGCGACCCGCTGCAAGAGCTGCTCGCCTCCGCCACGCCCTCGGACCGCGCGCTCGACAAGCGCCTGCGCGACTGGCTGCGCGACTGCCACACGCGCCTGGACCGCATCCTGCATTTCAAGGACCCAGGGGACGTCGCCTTCAAGGCACGTGCCCATCCTGCCGTGCTTCTCACAGATACCATCCCAAACGCCATGTACACTTGTTTTGACCCCATTGAACTCCTGTGAACAGCTTCCAGTGCCCCGCCAATGGTGTCATTTGCCGGCAACTTGCACATCATGAACTCCAGTGTGAGGATTGCCTGTCTGTTCCACGCTGCCAGGAGGTTGGTATTCGAGCTGTACGGAATTTTCTGACGCGCGTACGGATGTGTCCGGTGTCACCCCGTCCTTCCATTGCCCGCAGGCCATGGTGCGCAAGGAGCTCGGGGAGGGGCTCACGGGCTTCAAGCAGGTCTACGACGGCTCCCGCACGCTCTCAGCCGGCGACATTGTGCGCATCGCCACCAAACCCGCGGCGCTGGGGCGCATCAAGTACTTCTCCGTGCACCAGGTACGGGTCTGCGGGCCCCACGCTCAGGTGCCTCCCTTATTCAACCACGGGCATGAGCCTGCTTGTTTCACGCTCAACACTGGCCACCTTGCGTATTGTTGCGAGCCGTATACTCTGGCCTAGCGCCGAGTCGCAACATCAAAGGGAGGGGCCTGGCTCACTGAAGCTAAATCGCTTTCGTCGCTATGTGCGTGCCGTCCTGACCCGGGCAGGCAGGTGCAGCCGAGGGGGTCTACGCCACCGGCCTCGTCACTTTCAGTGGCCTGCCCGCGTTCCTGCACGGCCCAAATCACACATCCACCCTCAGCCTGCGCCGCGTGGAGGACGTCGTCACGGCTTCAGCCGTGGAGGAGCTGGCCGCCCGGGAGCGCACCAAGGTCAGTGCCATTTGAGGGAAGCGTGCGAGGCACGGCCTTCTCCGCCCTGCGGCCCTCACATCCTCATTGGAAGCTCTCCTCTGCGGCCATGCTCTGTGGCGGGCCCATGTGGCCCAAACGTCGTCAAGTCTCCCCCCTTGCTCGCCGTGCCCCGCGATTATTTGCAGTTGCCGAGTGCGCTCCGGCTGGAGCCACTCCACCTGTCGCTAGGGCGGCGCGTGGACGTGGCGGTAGGCGAGGTGCTGCCGGAAACGTCGGTGACGCTACACAGCTCCACGGGCCACAAGCTCACCAGGACCTTTCTCCTGGTGAGCCAGCTCTGTGTCTGCCTTTCCTGCCGCGCCAGCCTTCGGCTACCGCGTTTCTGCCGCTTTGCCGCCCGCAGCTCGCGAGAAGGGGACTTCGTCTTGTTAGTATTGTTACTCTCTGCCGGTCCTGCTGCAATGCCCATGTGACACCTATGCGTGTCCATGTGATCACCTTGCCTACATGGCCACGCCTGTCTGCGCGCGCACACAGGGTCAGAAGGTAGCGCTGCGCGTGCAGCAACGTCTGATATACCTGGGGCCCCGACGCCCATCGGCCTACTGCGCGGACGCTGCCGGAGATGGCGACGGCATTCCCAGCCCTGGAGCAAAGGTTGGTCCCGGCTGCCTTGCATGTCACATACCTTGCCCAAGATACTGGGCCAGCTTTGCCTTTAAGCACCCAGGTCACCGCAGTCACATGTCCAATTCGATCGGCGCCTGCAGGAGGCGCATGCTCGTGAAGCAGACGGCGGGGAACCAGCGAATGGGGAGCCCGGCGGCGCGACTGCGGGTGCGGCTGCGGCCGCACCCCCACCGGAGGCTGATGACGCGGAGGAGGTCCCGGCGGCTGGCGGCAGGAGGGGGCGGAAACGTCGGAAGAAAAATGCGCCTACTGTCCCGGATGCAGACGCTGGGCAGGCTGCGGGGAAGGAGAACCAGTCGCCTGCGGGCCCCGGGAAAAGGGCCAGGCGCGGGTCCGGAGCAGCTGCTAAGGCGGAAACTGTACCACCGGCCGCTGCTGCGGCCTCTCGACCAGCCGCGGCTGGGCCGCTGCCCGAGGGTACGGGGGAGGTGGTGCTTGTTGTAGAGAACAAGACCCCTGTCGACAACGCCTACAAGTTTAGTCGCATCACAGGTACGCTCGCTCTGGGTTGTGATACCTTGCAAACGGAGGTCGGCGCAATGCAGGACTCTTGTCGGGCCATTCCCAACTGGTGCACGCGGTATTGACCTAAGTTGCTTGCCCGCGCTTCGCCATGTCGATGCGGTTGTGTCTTCCGTCCTCCCTGCCCAGCCACCGCCTCGTACGTTCCGTCAGTTACCGTGCAGCCCTCTCTCTTGGCCCTTCCCCTCGCAGGTGGCCTGAACCGCGCCGGCACCTACTTTCTGGAGTTCACGATGCTGCCCGAGCTGCCGCCGGGAGCCGATCCCGCGGGCGGCCCCGGCCCCGTGACGGTGTGGAGCCGCACAGTGTTGTACGCCACTGCTGGGCCGCCCGTGCGCTTCGAGCTGCAGGTCGGTTACCCCACACTTGCTGCCCGCATCTGCAAAAGAACTCGGGTATGCATCGCATCATGGCGGAAAGCAAAGTCCCTACCCCAGGCGGGTTACTAATACCCTGCCCGAAGTCAGTCCGGTGCTCCTCACGTGGCCATGCCAACTGCGGCATACCCGCACGCCACCGCCTCCCACGTCTCGGATCTGCTCCATGCTGTTGGGGAAGCGCTCCATGTGCAACACATGCCTCGTGATGCGCCGCACCGCAACCGTGGCCTTCCCCGGCGGGGGCTGCCGCGCAGGGCGAGGCTCGCGCGGTGCTGGCCACCAAGAGCATCGCGCTGGGGGAGGTGCTGCCGCCGCTGCAGCTGGCCTGCTACGACGCACAGGGCAACGAGGTCACCCCGGCGGCGGGCGCAGCATCAGGTGCCTGGTGGGGCGCTCGACAGCCGCCCGTACTCCTCCTGAAGCGATCTTTCCGTACGGGAACTTTCGTAACGCGGCGTGCCTGTAGAGCTCATGCTATACAGCGGTCGCGTCGTGTATCGGTCCACTTGTATAGCAGGTCGCCGCGCAAAGGTGGAGTGGCTCTGGTGGCCTCTGGCGAATGTCTTGGCGCCTCCTTGTGCGCAGGGGAGGCGCCCGTGCACGTGGAACTGGTGCGGCCCGGCGTGGGCGGCGCGGGTGGGGGCGATGCCGCCGGGACGAGGCCGCCGTCACAGGGCCTCAGCGAAGTCCAGCTCGAGTGGCAAGCGGTGAGCGCCTAGCAGTCCCCGTCTGTGCTACAGACAGGCCGCCTGCTTCTTCCACTTGATTGTAAATCCCCTCGCGTTAAGGGCCTGGGGCAAAGGGGCCCTGGCCTCTTGTGGTGCTTTTGGCAACAGGGGCGTCGAGGTCCTGGCGCTGATTGGGACACCTGCACGGGTGGCATGCGCCTCGGGCGTCATAGCTGCGCTGTCTTGCGGAACCGCCACCGCCGCACACACGCCCACGCCATTACCGTCGCTGGCCGCAGGTCCCGAAGCAGGAGGGGCTCATCCTCGAGGGCCTTCGCGTGACCGGCTGCCGCTCCGGCAGCGCTTGGGGCATGCGTCTCTTCGGCGGCCGCGGCGACGGCGGCGGCCGCATGGGGAGAGCGCAGGGCAGCTTGGAGCAGTCGCCTCGGGGCGGGCAGGACGCGCCCGAGGGGGAGGAAGCGACGGCAGCGGCCGACGTGGACCTGGAGCTGCGCGTGTCGCTTCCCGGCATGCCTAGCCAGGTACAATGCAACCCATGTGAAGGCATTACTGCAGCGGGCGCGGTTATATGGTCAACTCTTCGCACTGATGGGAACAGCACACTGCGCGTGACCACAGCCTTCACGTTCATGTGCCCAGCGTGAGGTAGACAATGACATACACGCCTGCGAGGGAGCATAGTCAGGGCCGAGTCGGGGCCCTCGCCCCCCTCGCGGATGCAGTGTGGCACGAGTATGAAGTTACCTGGTTCGTGCAACATGATCCTGCCGTGGCCCCCCCTTTGTTCCAGGTGATCCTGCCGTGCCCCACCCCCCTTTGTAGGTTTTGCCGCTGAAGCTGAGACCAGGAGCACCCGCATCGCTGCGGCTCTTCCCGGACCACCCCTTCGTCGGCGAGCCGGGGGCTGGTGCCGCGAACGGCGACCCCGCCGGTGGCGGCCCCTCCACTGCCGCGACCGCGGGGGCGCAGCACAGCGGGGGCCTAGTCCCCGTCTGTTCCATGAACGGCGAACCGCTGCCCGAGTTCAGGGTGAGACACCAGCACCCTCCGCTGGGCCATGCATGATGCTCCAGTTCGCCGGCCGTCACCGTTCTGTTGCCATGGCGTAAGCGCACAGACATCATCGCGGCACGTGCCAGTGCAGGTGCAAGTGCTGGACGCGTGGGGCAACACGTGCCGGCCCGCCGCCGACCTCCCGGCCACCGTAGAGCTCGAGGGGCCGGTGATACACCCCAGTCCGGTCTCGTACGACGTGGACGCGCGCGGCGTGGTCACGGTGCGCGGCGTGCGCATCGCTGCCCCGGACTCGAGCTACGTCGGGCGTTGCCAGGTGGGACGACGACAAAGGGCCCATTAATCTAATTGGACAGGCGGAGGAATGACTCGTTCCGTGAACCGCCACGGGCGGGGTTGTCCTAAGCGTCCTGTTTAAAAGTGTGCGTCTGTGCGCCGCACTGCGAATAGTCAGCCACAGGATCGGAATCCCCGGCCCCCCACACACAATCACCAACGCCTTGTAACATAGCGTGCTGCCTTAACTTCTTCCCTGGCAGGAGCTCAGCCTCTCCATACGGTGCACCGCGCGTGGAGCCGGCCCCCGCGCAGCCCTGGAGGCGGCCGAAGCCGTCATTGCCGCCGCGGAGGCCGCTGCCGCCGCCGGGTCGGCAGGCGCAGCTGGCGGGGGCGTGGGCTTCGGCTGGGCACGCCTTGGGCTGCCCGTCGTGGTGCAGCCGTGCACCCGGCCAGCCCGGGCACAGCTGACGTACCAGGGCGAGGTGAGGCTGCGAGCACCACATGCTGTACACCTTCCAAAACGGTGCCACATATCCAGCAGTAGCACTCCGACAGCCCCACTGGAGTCGTTGCTCTGGCGATGCACAGAATTGACTTGATTCAATGTTTCACGTCGTCCGTCATCAGGACTCGTCACGCAGGGACTAGCCGGTCACTGCCGGACGAACCCCTAACCTCGGCGGGCTTCGTACATCCGCATACTGCGGCGCGACCCTGGACCAGCCGCTAACACGTCCAGCCGCTAACACGTCCAGCCGCTAACACGTCCAGCCGCTAACGCCCCCCTCAGCCTGTCGAGGTGGGCCCAAGCGCCCTGGGCGAGGAGACGGTGGCGCTGCTGCGGGGCGTGCCTGCCGGCTGCCGCCTGGAGGGCCTGTCGCTGGAGCTGCTGGACGAGGGAGGCCGGCCGGCGGAGCCCGGGTTCAAAGGTAGGGCCCCAGTGCGGGCATCATCGAGGTTGGCACCACTTGCGGCTCACCGCTAGGGGCTCCTGTGGTCCGGGGCGTTCCGCCGAACCTGTATGTCACCAGCCAAGCAACAAGAGCAATGCTTACTCGTGAAGCAGATTCCGAAGCTGGAGCCCTATGCGGTGTGCGCCTGCATAGCCTGTGGAGCGTGTAGGCAGGATTCACCCCACTGCCAAACCCGGACACGAACCAAATCAGGCAAGCTGGAGCTGTCGTGGGCCAAGACCAAGAAGGTGACGGTCACCGAACCGGGCGCGCAGCTGGCCCTGCCGCCGCTGCCAGTGCGCGAGCAGGTGCGACGGGACGCTGGGGCGGCAGGAGCGGGGCGGGAGGAAAGACTGCCTCTTGGTACGATGCCCTTCATACCTTCAAATGTAGTAGTGTCAAAAGCAACACAGATGCGCAGCCTGGGCCCCGCCGGCCTATCATCTTCACAGCAACCCATATGCATGAAAGCAAAACCGCCCGCCGTGTGATCCGCATCTCACCGGCATCCACCGATCCACCCAGCCGCTGACCCAACCAGTCTTACAGCGCCAAGGCGTCCCATACACGCCATGAATTCCATAACCCTTCATCGCCGCACGTTGCCAGGTGGCGGACGAGCCGCAGTGCGCCACCGTGCGCTTCGTGGGCCAGGGATCACTGTCCGGCATCACGCTGGAGGTCCCCCTGGAGCTGTTTGTGGTTTCGGGGCCGCCCGCCGCTTGGTGCATCACCCTGACGGAGGTGGACAGCGAGGCGGGCGGCGGCGCGCAGGGGGGCGGCGGCGGCAGCCAGAAGACGGAGAACCTGGGCTTCGTGCCGTGCGGGGCGCTGATGTGCCTGGAGATCACCGCCCACGACGCGCACCACAACAGGTGGGCGGGCCTGGTAGGCGTCAAGACGAGCGGTGTGGGGTCTGCAGGCCGTGTGGCCGCGCTGCTCTGCGTCGCATTGCCACACAACAGACGGCTGCGGAGGAAGAGGAGGAGGGAGCCACCTATGCGTACATGCGCAGCCGCGTCTCCGGCCGCCGTCCCGCGCGTAAGATTGTCCGACCTCCCGCCCGGTTCTACCCCAGGTGCACATCGTGGGGCGGGCCCGGGCCCCGGCCCACTCCGGTGGTTCAGCCCATGCGGGCGCAGGAGGACGCGCCGTTGCTCTTCAACTCCGAGGACTGGATTTGCGGCTGGGAGATGTCGCAGGTAACGGGATAGCTCCACTCGATGTGGCTGATAGCCGTGACAGGTGCAATCCCGTCCGGTGCGCGGCCCCAAAAGCACAACAGGGCGCTGGACGGGTCACCTGTAGCTTTAGAGAACCCCCAGTCAAGCCGGCTCCTAACACGCATACACGCTGACTCCGCCAGCCATCCCTTCGCGGTGCCCCAGGCCGGCGATTGCGAGGTGTACCACGTGCGGCTGGCGCTGGGCGGGAGCCGGGGGCCCGTCACGCTGCGGGTGTGCGACGCGCAGGGCCCCGGCGGCGAGTCGCTGCTTGCGCCCGACGAGCTGCCCCTGGAGCTGACACCAGGTGCGGCCAGGGCTCCTTTTCCCTGTGCAGGCGACCACCTGTGGGGCTGCTGCAGATCATCCAGAGCAGTAGTAGTAGCTTCAGGGCAACCATGAAGCCCCTCCCATCGCAGCTGCCTGTTCTATCAGTACCTGCACACTGTGATGGAGTCAGTCTGCTTTCGATCCCAATGCTGCTGCGCCCATCGCCAAGCGAATCAAACCGGCTTTTGCGACCTCTTGCACGCCTCCGCTAGGGCGTCCCACCTGCCTTGCCTTCGACGGGCCGCAGCAGCTGCAGTGCGGCACGCGGGGCATCCTGGGGGAGCTGCGCGCCGTGGTGACGGACGACTGGGGAAACCAGGTGGAGGGGCCGCCGCCAGGCGGTGGCGGAGGGGGCGGCCGCGGTGGCCGCGGCGAGGGGGCGTCGGCGCTGGAGGTGACGCTGCAGTCCAGCGCCATCGCAATTGATGGTTCTGGTAATGCTGCGAAGGTCACCGTCGCGGGTAGCAACAAGACCAAGGTGGGGAGCGGGGGGGCGGAGGGCTAGGAACGCAGGAGTCGAGAGACATGGAGCTCAGAATTGTGTCGTGGGTTGTCGCCGCACATCGCAGTAAACGAGAGGCAAGGGTGGCCACACGGGCGCACAGGAGAGCGGAGCCCGAAGATGCTACTCACACGTTTTTTTACTGCTCCGCAGTCAGCACCCGCCGACACATGCGCGCGCGTGCCTGCGTGCGGCCAACGTCCGTCCGCAGGTGTCCAAGGGCTGTGCCGTGTTCCGCGACGTCAGGGTGCAGGCCGCCGCCCCGGGCACGTACGCGCTGCTGGCGGGCTCGGCGTCGCGGAAGGTGGCGCTGCGGGAGGCGAGGCTCAGCGTGGAGGTGCGTGCGGGGCAAGCGACTGGGCAGCTCGCGCCCCCGCGCTTGACGCAGGGCTTGATGTAGCGGCCCAGAGCGGGACCCCTCGCCACCGGCGCTACCGACAGCCGATGGCCATCCGCCACCTGTGACCCGCCCTTTACACACATGCGGCCAGTCCCGCCGGACCCTTGTTCACGCCCGACCTTTTCATGGGGCCCTTCGCCCTGTGGCATTCTTATAGACCTTGTTCAACGCACCTTCTGACCCCAACCTGGCACTCCCCAACCCCTCACCCCGTTTTCTTCATTATCTGATCCCTGGTCCTCAAAACGCTCCGCCAGGTGGTCGCGCACAACGTCGTACGGCACGTCGCGGTCGCTCCCTGCAGCCTGCCCCAGGAGCCCCTGGACACGGGGTCGCACGTGGAGCTGCAGGTCGAGGTGACCACCGAGGACAGCCAACCGCTGCCGCACGACGTCGCGACCGCCGGCCTGTGCCTGCGGCTCAAGGCGCCGTCCGCCGAGGCCGCCGCCGTCGCCAGGGGCGACCCCAGCGCCGCCGCGGCGGCGGCAGCTGGCGGCGGCGGCGCCTCGGGCAGCAGCGCGGCGGCGTGCACGGTGCTGCTGCAGCCGCAGCCGCCGGATGAAGGGGCGTCGCCGGCCAGCCGCGCCCTGTGGACGTTCGTGAGCCCGGGGCCCCTGCTGGTGGCGGGCGAATACACCGTCACCGCCGAGTACACCGAGCTCCGGCCCGAGCTGACCAGGTGCGGCGCCGTGCCGAAACCAGCAGTGCGGCGCACACGCCCAGGCCCATGAAGAACCCCTTAGCCCCCCTTAGCCTCGCCAGCTTGCTGTGGCCTTCCAAGTTGCATTTTGAAGGCGCATGCCCAGTTCCCAGTTCATCAGTCACCGACCCGCATCCCTGGCCCCTCCTGGCACCGCTTCCAACCCTGCACGTTCGCGGTCCCCCAGGGAGCTCCCCAAGTCGGAGCAGAGCGTCCGCAGCGTCAGCCACACCCTCAAGCTGCTGCCCGGCGCGCCCGTGACAGCCACACTGGAGGCGCCCGCCGCCGCCGCCGGCGGCTCCGGCGCCCTCATGGTCACCAACGGCGGCGACGCCCGGGGCCGCGCGCTCCTGTCGGGCGCCGCCGCGCAGCTGCGGGACGCCCACGGTAACGCGGTGGCGCTGGACGGGGTGCCCGTGCGATGGGTGCTCAGCTGGCCGACTACCGCGGAGGGAGAAGGGGAGGGCGCCGGCGGGGAGCAGGACGCGCAGCCGGGGCCGGCGCCGCAGGAGGCGTTGGACGCGGGGGCCGAGCTGCCGGCGCTGGAGGTGCGTGGCTGTCGCCGTGAAGCTGGGGGGGGGGGAGGCGGAGCCATGGATGGGGTCGGACGGTGGCGCCAAGCGCGTAAGGGCGCCCTGGCCATGGCTGTGCAGCGCACACGCCACGTCGCACTGCGGCACCCTCCGTGCCCTCCAAGGTTGGTTTTCCGTCCGCCCTTTATGCAATCTGCTCGCGAAGTCTTCGCGTTGCAGCCAGTGAGCCTCCGTCGCCCTGGCTGGTGTGCCTGCTGCAGGGCGGGGATGGCAGCTCGCCCGCCGTGCTGGAGGTGCTGACAGACTCGCGCGGCCGGGCGTTCTTCCGGGAGGTGGCCATCGCGGAGGGCACCGGGAGAGTGGGCGCGGGCGTGGCCGGAGGCCAGGGCGAGGCTGCAGCGGCGCAGGTGGGTGTGCGCGAATGTTGACCTGCAGTAAGGCGCCAGGCCCAGGGCGCTGTCCGTCGGCAGCGTGTCGGACGGGCTGCGTATGTCCACGACAACCTCGCCCATCCCACCTCTGCACCCACTCTGCCCGCCACACAAACGCCTCTATGAGTGCTTGATCGCTCCGTCTGCGGCCCTGCACCGCCACGGGCCTCATCCAACCCATGGTGGCTGGTCTCCCTGCCTCAGGCTCATGCAAGAACTCCTTTTCATGTACATCTCTCCCCCAACCCACGCCACGTGGTCCCTCTGCCCGCAGGCCCTTCACCTGGAGCTGCGTCTCTTCGCGGCCCTGCAGTCGGGCGGGGGCCCTGCCACCAGCGGCCCGGACGTCTGGCAAGCCTGCTGGTCCGCCCCGGTGGTGTTCTCCGACGACGCGGCGCGCGCCGCCTCGCTGCAGCGACTGTGCGCGCGGAGGCAGGAGCTGGTGGCCAAGGTGTCCCGGCGGGAAGCAGCCAAGGGCGAGGCGGACAGGTACGTGCGCTTTCCCTGGCGCGTAGTGCCAGAGCGACAGGGAGGTTCGGGACAGGTTCAGGCTAGGCTCAGCCTGCGCGCGTTAAGCGAAGCCTTAGGCTATCGGCACGAGCAAGCGCTTGCTGCGCAAGCGGTGTACTGATGGCGGTGACCGTTCGGGCACCGCCACGCTGACTCCGCGTCTTCGCTGCGCGCCGGGGTCTCAGCCAATGCCACTGGCTTCGTAGCCGGCACCCTGACCCGCCTCCCGCCGGACCCCTGCAGCGCGCTGGATGCCGCGCGGCAGGCCCTGCAGCAGGCGCAGTCACACGTCGAGCGGCTTGCTGCGCAAGCAGGTGTGTGTATATGTGTGTGTAGGTGGGGCCGGGCAGCCATGCGGCGGAAGGAGCAAGCGAGCAACACCATACACATGTGAACGTTCGTGCATGTCTGTGTGAATAGGTTCCTGATTCATGCTTCAGACGTCCATGCAGCTGCACCCAACTGCCTAGCATCGTCTCCCGCTTGACCCTCCACTCAGCCCAACACTTCGCCAAGCTCAGGTCCCGCACTTCCGGTTGCGCCCCCCTGACCCCCGTCCCGCAGGCAGCGGCCTCCCGGCCATGCCCCGCAGCGGCGCCGAGGCTCGGGAGCTGCTGGCCCAGCTTCGGGAGCAGCATGCGCAGGCTGCGTCCGCCTCGCAGCAGCGCAAGTCCAACCAGACAGCCAGGTAGCTGGGGCACACCGGCTGTGGCACTGCGGGTCGGTCTGTCCATGCCCAAGTGCCAGCTATCCGCCCGTGCTTTGTTCTGCCATATGCAACCGCCTAGCCCGCACCACCACACACACCGGACGCCCGCGTCACCCCCGAAGCAAGGCTCCCACACGCCGCTCCACGCATGACACGGCCGCTCTCATAACACGCTCCGCAAGTCCGCATGCTGTTCCGCATGCCATGTTTACGGGCTGCCGGCCAGGATGCTTTGCTAGCTACCTTTTAAACCTGTTTTCTGTCACGCACGCGTAACACACGCTCCGCATGCTGCCACACATTGCCCCGCGGCCCGCGGCCCGTTGCCTGGCGCTTCCACAGGTTCGGGCCCAGCACCAGCGGCGTGGTGATGGCGCTCAACCGCTGCCTGGCCGCCCCCGAGGGCCAGGGCGAGGTGGTGGGCGTCATGGCGCAGCTGGCCACGGTGGACAACCCCCACCTGTCGGCGCTGCTGGCGGCGGCATTCTCCTCCACGCTTCAGGTGGGATCGGTGATCGGGGGTGTGCACGCGGCTCGGCGCATGGCGCAGGCGGCGTCGCGTCGGCTGCCGCCGCAACTCGCAGGCGCTCCCTATGCCCATGGCGGCCCCAATGAACTGGCGCCGCTCCAGCGCCAGCGAATCAGTCCAAACACTCTCAATGGCAATGTACACTTGGCCGGCATGCTCTTGTTCTTGTGTCCAAAATATCCGCCGGCTGCCTAGCTGCAGGGCCTGGTGGCCTTCACTGCAAACTTGGGTACGAGCGTGTTCCCATTTAGACCTTGGTGATGGGCCTCTCCCCCTCCCCCCTGCCGCTCCGGCTTGCAGATCCTGGTGGTCCGCACCTACGAGGGCATCAAGCGGCTGCGGGCCATGCTGACGGCCAACCGCAACCAGCTGCCGTCCATGCTGGCGACGACCATGGCGCAGGTGCGGTTCTTGGGAAGGGAAAGATGGCGACTTGCGGAGCGGTGTGGCCCATAGCCTCCCCCTTACCCGAATCTGGCGGCGTGCACCTGGCAGCTGCCTGTCTTTCGGATCGCCGACACCCTCCGGTACCCGGGGGCCCGAGGGCAAGAGTGGCTTGGTCGTCGAACGGGAGGCCGCAGCTGTGTTGCCGGTGTGTTCTCGCCAAACACTTGCTTATCAAGCTCCCCCACCCGTGCATGGACCACCCAAAAACGCTCTATGTTTTGATGCTCCGATGATGCGTACTACATGATGGTTGGGCGGGGGGGGGGTCAAGGAGGATAGGGCGGCCTTAGCCCAACTCCATCCGTGTTCGGCGCCCCCGCGGCTCCGCAGGGCTTCTCGGGCGACGGCGGCGCGGGCGGCCGCTCGGCTGGCGAGCTGCTGGCGTCCATGCGCAACGCGAGCGCCGAGGCGCGCGAGCTGCAGGCGGCCGCGTGCGAGGGCTCCGACCCGCCGCTGGCGATGCTGCTGCCGCACACGCGGACGCTCCTCAGCATATCTCCAGGTGGGGCGGGAGTGGAAGCGCCTCCGGGGAGCATTCCAAAGCCTATCATGATGCCGCGGGGCTGTGGTCCATCCAAGCCCCACGGCCAACTCTTCCGCTCTTTCAATCCCTGTTCGCACCCCCAAAACGTGTCTCCCCCTCCTCCTCCCCCCCCCCCCGTTACTGCGCCCTCCGACGGCATGCTCTTCCCGCCCACCCGCCCACCCCGATCCCACAGACCGCGCCCGTGCAGCCGGTGCCTCTGGCCCCGCGGCGGACGAGTGGCCCCCCGGCTGCCTGGGCTATGCCGTGAACCTGGTGCGGCCCGTCATCCCCGGCCATCGCGGCAGCCTCTTCTACTCGCAGCTGGGCCGCACGCTGGTGTTCGAGACGCTGGACCAGGCAGCCGCGTACAGGACATACGTGGTGCAGGTGGGCGGGCGGGCCTAGGGGACGGTCCTGCGGGTCGGCTAGTAGGGGTCGCCGGGCGCTTTCGGACGCGCCGCCGGGCACCACGCGCAGCTGCCCCCGTGACCGCGCCAGTCAAGGGTTCCATATCAAGAGATCTCTTGAGCACCGTGTTCCGGAGTATTCGACACGCGGCCCTCCATCCGCACAGCGCTGGACCAATAGCGCCTCCCCCAGACGCTGGGCATCGACTCCCCTGGGTGGCGTGCCTTCGTTGACGCGCTCGCTCGCGCTGCTGGTTCCCCGCTTCGCCTGCCTTCGGGGGACTGCGGCTGGATGCCAGCCCCTCCTCATCCAACAATATCATTTTCAACACCCCCCGCCATACACACACACGCACACACAGACTAGGCGCACCCCAGCACGGCATTGCATAGGGTCACCCCAGAGAGAATTCTGGGCGGAATCGGGGGCTACGGTGGTGGCCGCCGCCGAACTAACATGCAGGGACAATCATCACCCCTTCGACTGCCTCTGGAGCGGGGTCCTACAACGACATCATCACTTTCGCGCTTACGCTTGTCGTATGCTTTGTTCCTTTTTATAACACACACACACACACACACACACACACACACACACACACACACACACACACACACACACACACACACACACACACACACACACACCTCCCGCCGCCGCAGACGCTGGGCACTCCCTCGCTGGGCGACATCTACACGCTGGACGGCGGCAAGCTGAGCGGCCGCGGCGTGGTGGCGGGCAGCGGCTTCCGCGTGGTGCCGCTGGACGACGCGGCGGTGCGCTTTGGGGCGGCGCAGAGCAGCCAGGTGCGCACCGTGGGTGGCATGTGGAGGGGCGGCACTCCCGAACCGGCACGGTGTTGGGTGCAGCAGCGGGGCCCACACACAAAGCTGAACTAGGGTCACGCCATGGCCTTCAAGGCATTCGGGTGCGATTCCAGGCGCTGTGAGCCGCTCGACTCTGTGTGCGTGGCTACTCAATACCACGCTGGCTCCCGGCCGTACGTTGTATGTGTATCTTAGCTTCCCGCCGGCCGGCACCCGCGCAGGCTGCCCGCGCCAAGCAGCTGTCGCAGCTGGGCGCCCATGTGGAGGCGCTGGCGGACGCGATGGAGGCGGCCGAGGCGGCGGCGGCGCAGGAAGCCGAGGCAGCGGAGGCGGCCGACGCTGCGGCGCGGCGGCTGGCCGCCGTGGCAGCGGACACGGCGGCGGAGGTGGCCGCGCTGGAGGCGGAGATCGCCAAGCTGGCAGGGGAGCAGCCGGGGGCAGAGGGACCGGCAGGCGGCGTGGGCGGCGGCGGGCGGGGCGGACGGCAGCGCGGCGGGCGCGGCGGCAAACGGTGAGTGGATGTGGAGACCGCGCCCGGTCCTTTGGCTAAGCTGGCCAGCACAGCGCCAGCGCTGTGTGGAGGAGCCAACGTCCGGAAGAGATTGCGCGTGTGGGATCCCGTGCCTTGGCGGCACGCCCTTCGGCTCTATGCGCACCAGCTGTGCTGCGAGGTGCTTCCTTTGCACTGGTTCTGCAAAGCCGGGCCTTGCTCGCTGCGCGCCAAACGCGCCATCCGGCCCTCCGCGCAGGGGCCGCGACCGGGCGGCGGATCAGGAGCCGGCGGCGGAGGCGGAGCCGCAGCCCGATCCAGCGCAGGAAGCCGCTCCGGAGGACGCTGGGGAGGACAGGGGCCGAGGACAGCGCGGCAAGCGGGCCAGGGGCCAGGGCCGGATGGCGGCCATGCAGTAGGCGGCGCTGTCTAGCTGGCTAGTGCCGGTATGGTGAATGTGGCTTTCCACCTGAAACCCATCCCAACAAATGAACACACTTCACTGGGAGCGACTTTGGCGCCTTTCTGGGCAGCGGCCGGTTGCAACGACCTGGTTAGTTGGTATTGAGTGCGCTGCGGCGACCACAGATGCATGAGGATTCTGACCATTTTTACCTGCAGTACTGAAAGCCGTAGCGCCGTACAGTAAGTTGGAAGAGATACCGCTGCGTAACAGAATGCCGGGCCCCTGACACTGTGCGCACGACGCGCTTGCTGGGTGACGGGTGTGAGGGTCGTGCGGGTTGGAGTGTTAGGTAGAGGAACGGGTGGGAGTTGGGCGCTGGCAAGGCGGCGGAGTGCCCGCTGATCGTCGCAACTGTGTTGGAGCCGTTGTGGGGTTCTGGGCAGTACTGGGGTCTGGGCTGCCCTCCCCGTTTCTGGTTCTCTTTTTTAGTACTGCATGCGCGGGCGATGCGGCACGTGCGTTCCTTACACGACACGGCACCCCGCACAGCCGTCCTGGGCATGCCTTGGGCCCGACATGGACCGTACCGGTACTCCAAGCTCGTGCATTCAGTGTCTGCCCTGCCTACTTAAAGTCCACGACAATCGCTGAGACGCCAACTGCCCCCGTGCATGGGCCTGCTTCCCACGAGTCCATGACCAACAAGGGTCAACGTCCGCCCTCCTCTCTGCCTAACGGCGACGCGCGTGGCGGGCCGACTGCTTGTGCTGCGCCAGGCCCCGCACGGTCCCGAAGCGCTTGTCGCACTCGGGGCACATGACGCCCATGCCCATCTCCGCGTAGTCCACCATGTCACGCTCCCCCTCCAGCTGCCGCCTCAGCACGGCTGCCTCGTCCCGGGCGCGCCTGGCCTCGTCCCGGGCATGGTCCAAGTCCGTGCACGCCTGCTGCAGCGCGCATAACACCGGCGACAGCAGTTGCGCTGCGGCCCAGGCGTCCAGCGGACTGCAGGGGTGGGCTACGGGCGCGCTTGGGGCAGTGCTGCACGAGCCGCCCGACCCGCCGGCGGAGAGGCCGGACGGGGGCACCAGGAGGGCGAGCGTCCGCAGGTACTCCGCGCCTCGGGCCCTGTCGCCGGAGCTCTCGGAGCTGGCCTGTGATGGGCGGCGGGATGCGGGGAGCAGCGCGTCTTGGAAGAGCGCCCCGTCACAATCGCACCCCGATGTGCGGCGTCGTGAACTCTCGTGGGCCCTAGAGCGCTGGGACCACGGCCCCAACTCTGTCCGGAGCCCATGCCGTTTGCAGTACTAAACACACACCACCCACTACAAAGGACGCACCAGCCGCAAGCGCTCCGCGATGCGCCCCAGGCAGGTGCTTCGCAGCCGCTCGCAGCCCAGCCGGGTGGCCCACTCCAGCAGCTGGTACGGCCGCAGCGCCTCCGCCCCTGGGCCTCCTCCCTCGGGGACCGGGGCGCACAGTGCGTCCTGCAGGGCGCTCGCGCACGCCCCCAGCACGTACGGCATGTCCCACTTGGCCGCCAGCCGCAGAACGCCGATGAGAGAGTCCTGCGGGATGTCGGAGGAGACGTTGGCTCGTTGGATGGGGATGGGCTCGTTGGGACCGGACCAAAGGAGAGTCCCGAAGGGCATGGCGCTTCACTGCGTTTGTGTGCGTTGGAAACGAGTCAGATTCCAGTCTATCAGCGGGCTACTGACAGAACGCACTCGCGGGCCCAGCCCCCTGTGCATCACGGCTACAACGCAGAAGCTGCATTGCCCACGGGATCCAGCTTCCCGTGTACCAGCGCGGCACCAGAAGTCGCAAGGCAGAGACCTAACCGGGCGCTCCTCGCAGCCCAGCAACACCGCCCTGCCGCTTCGATGCTGGCGACTTGCCCAAGAGAGCCCGCGCATTGTGGCGGCGACCTGGGCAGCTCCGCCTGGCGCCGCTGCGGCGGGCCACAAGACTTGCAGCGCCGTCCGCCAGTGGCACGCCAGGTCGCCCTGCGTGTTGATCACAAGCTTCCTGCTGCGGTTGATGCCGGTTCCGCCGCAACGGCCACCATCGCCAACCGCATCAGCACCGCCGCCGCCAGCGGCGGTAGCACCCGACGCCATGCCATCGGCTTCCTGAAACCGCTGCTGCATCAGGTTCCTGGCGAGGGCGGAGCCCATGCGGAGGAGCTCGGCGCTGGTGGCGACGCCGTCGCCGCCGGCACACAGCAGGACGGCGGTGCAACTGCAGCTGCCACTGCCGTCGCCGTCGCCGTCGGGCCCATCAGCAAGGGCAGCAGCGGCAGCGGCGGCGGCTGTGGCGCCGCTGGAACGCCCGCACGTGCACCACACGAGGCTGTGGGCCGGGTTGGCCTGCGGCCCATCAGCCATCGCGGCCTGAGCGCCTGGGTCGCCGCAGCCCGCTCCTTGGGTCGAGGTCGGCGCCTACTAATTTACTGACACCGAGCTGGCGCGGCAAGACGGAAGACGCCACTAGACGTGTGGGCTCAAAAAAGAGAATTCTGCAAAGAAAGAGTGCTCAAGGGCGCCTCTGTAAGGCTGTGCTCGTATACCGTATCGCCGCGCTCTGCGACCGCAATCGTGCAATGCCCGCAGGCAAGGGCGAACTACCCGAGGTGGTTGACCCACTCAGACCTGAGTCAGCCCGGGGCGTCACGGCTAAGGAGTGGACAGCGTATCCGACGACAAAAAAGAAAAGAACCAGAAACGGCAGTACCGTTTCCGTGCACCCTCATCTATGTTTGGACTGGAGTGCATGTGGTCCTTCAAGCGCCCGATGTTGCGTCAGTTGTCACGGGCGGCTTCACGGGCCGGTAAGGGGCGACACGGGCCGGCTTGCACGGGTTCCATGCCACAGGGCGAGCTAGGCATGTCGGCCTCATGTGCTGGCCGACCTGGTGCTGGAGGCGGGGCCGGGGGCGCACGCTAACAATCTGTTCAAGACATGCCCGTGCCCAGCTATCATATGAGCCCATGACACGCCCGTGTTGGCAGACGGCACAAGCATAACGCGCAACCCAGCTCCTCTATGGGGTTACCAGGGGACGGGGATGCGGCGCGCCGTACAGTAAATCTCAGTGCGGTTGCCATCGCATTGGCCGTACTTGAGGCCGGCGCGCAATGGGTGCTTTGTCTGTACCGGGCACGCGCGGCTCACCCACGGGCTCACCCGGCAGGCCTTCGGCGAAACGGTGAAGCAGAAGCATGGGAGGGCTGCCTCTACGGCCATACACACCCGAAGGTGCGAAGTTGCGAGTAGGGCGCCAGGAACATGGCGTGGCGGGCAACGGAGACGAGCAGGCGGGCCCTCTCGCAGCGGCGAGGTTAGAGTGTTGTGCCGTGGCTGCTTGCCGGGGTTTTGGGGCGCTTCAGAAACAGGGAAGGCATTTTGCGTTCAGGGCATCTTGCGAGCAGATGTCCATCAACCGCGCCGGCGGAATCCGGCGGCGAGCGGCAGCTGCTCGCAATGGGCTGCCTTCCACCCGTTGTCATTATCCAGCCCCCTATCCAGCCATGTGAAAGCATGTGATTCCCATCCTACGTGCCCGGCTGCCGACTGCCCTGGACTGCGTGCACCAAACGTACCCCGTCCTCACATTTCTCGCTGTGAAAATCAAAAGCATCTTGTAGACGGAGACGATTGCGCATCAATCCGACCAGGCTCTGTGAAGCCTTCTACTCGCTCGGTGTGGCATGCTTGGGGTGCTTGGGGTACCAATAAACACGCTGAGTGGCGTGTCATAGGAGTTTGCTCAGGGCTTGATCCAGGCCCGCTTCCCGGGGCGTGCGGGGCAAGGGGCGTGTTCCTGATTGACATGTCGGGTCTTTGCATGGTCCTCCATGCGAGTGCAGGCGGACAGAACGAATTTTTTCATTCTAACCGTAAATTCATTTGAGCCTCCAAATTCTTCAGAGCTGGCCGCCTAGGCCAGCCCACCCTTTGTCTGGCAAACCCTCTTCCCTCGCTGAGAAAGGGTCAGAATAAGATATGAGCGACTTTGGATGAGGCCTAGACCCCGAGGCGTCGAAAGCGACGATAACCTTGTCTAGTCGAAAGGCGAAGTCGCGCGTTGGACATCGCAAGTTCGCAACATTGGATACGGGGTAACAATGGCGCGATTGTGTGTGTTTGTCCCGCCTGCACGACCGGTACGCTGTACCACTGTCAGCTACTCGAGTAGGCGAGAAGGGGACGAGCACTTTTGAGAGTGGCGCTGTGCGTCGTTCATTGAGATTTTCCATACTTCTAGCTTATTTTTGTGTTGGGCTGGTTCTTGGCGATTAGGCAGCCAACTGCTCTCGGTACTCCTGGCAGGGTGCACGCCTACGTCGGCCGATTTTTGTTAACGCTGCCTTTCTACACACTTGCTGAAAACCACTTCGTTACATACTTTGCGGTTTCCTTGCGCAAGTTGCGATACCTTGGGCAACGCCCCTCTCAGCCCAAACGACATGCTGCATGCCTGGCAGAACCACACTCAGCAGTTTTGGTAAGGGCTTTGGCGGAACCTCCTTCAAGTCCTGGGACGTGGCCATGGACGAGGCCGACCCGTCGTCGCGCCCTCGCGAGCCGAAAAGCACGCCCGAAATGCCAAATTCTCTTGCTACAAAAAATTTCCAGGGTGGCAGCGTTTTCGCGACGCCGGCGGGCAGCCTCAGCGACGACGAGGATGATAAATGTGCAGAGCAACAACGCAAAGCCAGTCCCGCCGCCCAGGCCAACGCCGGCGACGTGCAGCCGCTTCGCGACCAGCCGCGCAACCTGGCCTCCGATAACAGCCTGCAGGAGCTGCTCAGCTTGCTCCTGTCGCCATCCGTCGGCGGGGCGGGGGCGGCCGCGGGCGCCGAGGCACTTCGGCGACTCTCCACGACGGGCTCCATTCGGGCTATGCTGGGCCACGTTCAGAACAGTTCAGCGGGCGCGGCGCTGCACCTTGCCGCCGCAGCCGGCGGGGCAGCTGGCGGCGCCAGCGGCGAGCCTCCAGAGCTGGAGTCCATCAACTCGGATCTTCTGCCCGACATCCACGGCCTGCTCGAGACCCTCCCCTCGCAGTCACGGCCGTACGGCGTTGGCCTCGTGCCGCCCGAGGTCATCAACGCGCAGGAGCAGCTGGCGGCGATTGCCGCCGCCGCCAGCCAGGCCAGCGGCGCCAGCGCTGGCGGCGGCGGCGGTGGCGGTGGCGACAAGGTGGGCGAGGAGACCGCCGCCGCCACCGGCGGCAATGGCACCGCCGGCACCGCCGCCACGCCGACCCCTTCCGGCGGCCTGACCAGTGGATCGGTGGTGCAGCCTCCTCCGCCGCCGCCACTGCTGCCGTCCTGTCCGACTGTCTCCTCAGCCGGGGACCCAAACGCACAGCCGCAGCCGCAGCAGGCCGGCGCCGGCGCTGGGCCGTCGCGCTTCGGGCCCGGACAGCCGGCGCCGCAAGTGTCAGGCGCCGGCGCGGGTGCGGGAGGGGATGCCGCCGCGCCCCGCTCGCCGCTGCACTCCCAACCTCCCTCGCCGCCGCCGCCGTCGGCTGCTGCGGCTGCGGCGGTGGCGGCAGACGCCGCAGTGCCGCCGGCAATGCCCTTTCGGGAAATGGCGGCGCAGCTTCCGCAGCACCCGCGCTCGCCGCCGCTGCAACTGCCGCCGCCACTCCAGCTGCCGCCGGACGCAGGCGCCGGTTCCGGCTCCGGAGCGGCCGCCGGCCATGCCCTCCTGCGCCCCGCTGGCCCCCCCGTCTCGCACTTCCCGCCACCCAACCTGCAGCCGCACCCCCACCAGCCACCCCCA
>LSYV01000042.1:946373-960199 GCA_001584585.1 Gonium pectorale
CATGTGACGTTCGTCCAGCCCGCTGGCATGCTCGCCCCGCGGGCTGGCGGGCAGCTCGTGCCAAATACCGGTAAAGTCACGACCACATACACGAGGAAATGCTGGCGGCTCTCCAGCCATCCAGCCCGCTGCATGCTGCCCCGCGTGGGCGCCCTACGATGGGCCCACACGGGCGACCGTCAGTGGGTTACCGCTGACCGGCCCCTACCGACGTGAAGGCATCGTCTGCCAGATGGCCACCCCCCACCCACCCTCCCCCTCCCCCTACCCCTCCCCCGCCGGGCGCTCAGCCGCTCACCAGCACGTGCTTCAGCAGCAGCACACCCCACACCAGCGCATCGCATGGGGGGCCCGGCTGGAGGACCGGCGTTTGCGGCCGCCCGCGCAGCCAGGGCAGCGCGGGCACGGGCGCGGGCATTCGCTGAGGCAGCCGCTGCTGCTGCTCCCCCTGCTTTCTGCCGCACGCGAGACCCCCAGAGTGCGCTGCTGCTGCTGCTGCCGCTGCTGCCGCTGCTGCTGCTGGGGCGCCAGGCACCCCAGCGAGGCCCTCGAGGGCGCCGGCGTCAGCGCCCTGACCGGATCCCTCGCTCGCCGCGGTCAGCCCCGAGCTCCCAGCCACAGATGGCGCCCCCGCGGCCCCATCGCCGAACGCCGTCGCAGCGCGCACGCGCGCCACGCCCGCTGCCGCCGCCGCTGCAGCCGCCGCCGCCTCCGTCCCCGTCTCCACACCCGGGCTCTCGCCCTCCTCCGTCAGCTCCACACAGGGCAGGGAGGTGCCAGGGGAGGTGCCTGGGGAGGTTCCAGGGGGATCCGTGGCGGCGCTGACCGCCGCCGGCGGCGGCGGCGGAGCCCCTCCCGCCAGCCCCCCCGCCAGCCCCCCCACCAGCCGGGCGCACGACCCCATGCCCATGTCGCTCAGGTACGACAGCAGGTGCTGACGCGTGGAGGCCGCCTGGGCGGCCGCCGCCGCTGCCTCCACAGCCCCCACAGCCTCTACAACCATCGCTGCCTCCGTCGCCGCTGCCGGAGTGGCCGCCGCCTGGCTGCCGGACCAGCAAGGCTCACCGGGCACCGGCTCCGCCCCCGACGCCGCCGCCTCGCGATGGTTGACCGGCGGCTGCAGCAGCTCGGCGACGTCGTACAGCAGTTCCGACAAGTGCTGGTACGCGAGGGCGTACGAGCGATCCACGCTGTACCGCTGTGGCGCGGGCGTTGCGGCGGCGCCGCCGCCGTCAGTTCCAGTGGCGCCGTACAGGTCCGCCGCGGCCTGTTTGTACACGGCGGCCGCGGCGCCATACAGGCAGTTCAGCTCGGCGGCGGCTGCGGCGTCTGGCAACAGCAGCAGCGGCAGCGCGGCGATCACTCTGGCGCGGGGCGGGCTGCTGCGGGGCCCGGGGCCGGACGCGGGGGCCTCCGTCGCTGCGGCTGCCTCGCTGTGGTGGGACCCCACAGCGGCCGGGCTGCCGCTGCCGCTGGCGTGGGTGTCCGGTGTCAGGAGGTACACGAAGAGGGGTTGCGGCCGGGCTTCCGCGGCCATCAAAGCCTCGAGCTGAGCAAGCGGAGGAGGCGGGGGGGCGGCGATCGCGTGGGAGCTCACCGTCATTCATCAGGGGCTCCTGGGTACCCGTGATGCCCGGGTGCCCGCGATTGGTGTGCGGTCGCGGATACCCCGGCAGTAGTGTGCAGGGAGGCTGGAGACCCCACACTCCCACACTCCCAAACTCCCGCACTCCCGAGCACTCCGCTGCATCCAGGACCGTCATCTGCCAGGATCGCCCCGCCTGCTGCCCAACCCAACGGCCTCCCTCCCATGCCACCATATAGAAGGTTACACCCTGCCTACCGGCACCTCCACAGCGAGGCCCGCGCATCCCGCCGCCTCAGCGCCCGTCGCCGCCGCCGCTGCCGCCTCTGGCGCCGCCGCTATTGTGCACTCCCCATGGCCTGCTTGGTGGAGGCGCGGCGAGGCAGCATCGGGCAGCAGCAGCGGCAGCTCGACGTCCGCCAGCACGCAGCTGCAGCTGCAGGGCCCCTCCGCCGCACCGCCCCTCCAGTCCCAGTCGGCCGCGGCACGCCGGTGCGCGCCCCCGCCGGCGCCAGGGGGGGCCGCCGACGCCCGGCGCCGCCACAACCACCCGCAGTCTCACGCCGGAGGCAGGCGCCATACCGTCACAGGGCCGGGGCCGGGGCCGGGGCCGGCCGCCGTCGCTTGATCCGCCGGGTTGCTGGCCGACGGCCACCACGGCGGCGGCGGCGGCGGCAACCGACTCAGGCATCAGCCGCACAAGCACCCGCCGGGCCTCACGCCCGGCGGGTGCTGGTGCGGCGGTGGCGGCGGGCCCCGCTGTCACCGCCAGCGCCACTAGCTCGGGGTAGGCCGCAGGCAGCGCGGCTGGCTCGTCCACTGCCGGGACGCGGCAGGCCGTGCCACCACCACCGTCGCCACCACCAGCCGCGTGGGCCATGAGGCTGGCGGTGAGGCCCTGCTGCCAACCGCTGCCAGCGTGGCAGCGACTGGGAAGGCCCACGTCACCGGCCCGAGATGGCTCCCGCTCAGGCTCTGGCGCGCAGGTAGCCTCGGTCCCCTCGGTCCCCTCGGCTCCCTCCGCTGCGCTCTCTGCGGCAGACTCCATGGCGCCCGCAGCCTTGCAGTACAGTGCCGCCAGCGCGCACTCCAGCCGCAGCAGCCCTTGGCCCCAGGTCGGCGTCGCAGCACGGCCCACAGCCGAAACGCCGGCGCCGACGTCGACTGCAGGGCGGTGGGTCGCTGCAGCGCCTGGGCTGCCGCCTCCGCTGAAGTCGTCGCTGCAGGCCGCTCCGTCGGCGGATCGTGGTTGGCTTGCCTCCACTACCATCTTCGCCGCCGTCCCCGAGACCGGCCCCACGTCCAGCTCAGCAAACAGCACTCGCGCGCCGGCCCGCCCCCACGGCCGCAGGGCGCGCCCGCCGCGGCTCTGCTCCACAACCCGGACGAGGCTGCGGTCTGCGAGCGCCGCCGGGCCCCAGCGCCTGCGGAGGGGTTTCCAGCGGCACCGCGCAACCAACTCTATCCCCAGCACATGCACGAGCATGAGCACGAGCACGGGAGGGCCGCGGCGCTTCGCTCTTGGTCGCAGGAAGTCCGCCGGCGGCGAACGGTGAGCGGCGAGGTCGGGCTGCAGGGAGCCCAGCCCAGCCCACAGGTGGGTTGCAGAGAGCGGACCCTGCCTGCCGCTCGGACGGAGGGCCACCCAGGCCGGTGAGCCTCACCCCAGCGGCCCTGTGGGTGGAGCCCTGGCGCTGGACCGCGTCACATGTCGTACTGACCGTCGCATGTCGTACTCCCATGCGCACCTTCGGCTCTTGACGGGCACGTAAACCTAAAGCCCTGGTGTACGTCAATTACTCCGTCGGGCACTACCGCACTCACGCACACACGCACGGATGCACTCACCGCGGCGCGCGCACAATTTGGATCAGGTGAACGCATCCGGGGACCACCACGCCGCCGGCCAATGAGCTGAGGAACCCCCGCCGGCGCGGACTCGGGCCGCCGCCGGCTGCTTCGGACCGCGCCGACGCGGCCGACGCCAGCACCAGCGCCGCCCGTCTGTGCAGCGCTCGATCGGCGGCGGCCGCCACCTCGGCGGCCGCCAGCGGGAAGGCCTCGGCGGAGGGGTGGCACCCGCGCACCTTGGCGTTGACCACGCTGCTGCCCAGCGGGGACACGTACAATACCGACGGCGACCGCGCGCCCGCCGCCGCCGATCCTGCCGCTGAGGCGGCGGCGGCGGTGGCGGCGGTGGCGGCGGTGGGGGTGGCGGCGACGGCGGGCGCTGCCAGCGGGTCAGCGGAAAGCGCGCCCCGCGCCGCGCTCCTGGGCTGCGGGCCGCCTGCCTGCCGGCCAGCAGCGGGGACTGGCGGCACCGCACTATGGGGCGCGTGATGCGGCACCGCACCTGCCCTTTGCATCGCCGGCAGCGCCGACTGGAGGCTGCCCGGGCAGCTCGCGCGGGGGCGGGCGTGCGTGTGGCGGCCGCCGGCGACTCGGCCCGCTTCGCGCGCCCGGACCCCCGAGGGCGGGAACGGTGGCGGCGCGTCGCTGCTGGCGCCGTCGCTGCTCCAGTCGCTGTCGCTGGTGCTGGGGCTGGACTCGGGCGCTGCGCCGCCCCGCCTGCCGAAGTATGCCGACGTGGGGGAGCCCGGGTCCGACAGCACGCGGAGGCTGCGGCCGCCGGCGCTCACGTCCATGCTGCTGTCCCTGATCCTCACCCCGCTTCTCTTGTTGTTGTTGCTGCTGCTGCTGCTGCTGCTGTCACCGTCGCTGTGGTGGTCTATAGTGCGATGCGGCCGTGCTGCCGCGGTGGCGGTCAGCGCGTGGAATCCACGGGGGGGACCACTCGCGCCAGCCCGCAGCAGTCTCTCGATTCCGGGAGTGCGCTGGAAGGCAAAGTCCGTTGGAGCTGATGGTGCGGACTCCAGGCCGATGCCAGTCGCTGCTTCCGCCGTGCGCTCGCCCGGCGGCGACGCAGCCGGCGGCAGCGCCGTCGCCGTCGCAAGTGGGACCGGCATCGGCATTGACGTCCGGGGGCGAGTGCCGTGCGACGCGTTGGTGGTGCGAGGCCGCCGGCGAGATGGGTGGCGCTCCATGCCACGCAGGGCGGCGGCGGGGAGGGCCACGACCAGGAGCGCCACCAGTGCGGCGGCACGCAGGGGCCGCTGGAACGACCCGTGGGTCACCCGGTCCGCGAGCGCCATGTGCGCCACGATGAGGGCGCACTCCGCCAGGCTGACGGGCAGCTGCCAGCCGAGCGGGACCTGTGGATAGCGGGTGAAGCGGCAAGTGCGGCAAGACGGGTCAGAGCACGTCTCACAGCCATGATGCCCGCAGGATGATGAGCGTAGAGCTTGCTAGCTGGCTTACTTGCTGGCTTGCTGGCTTGCTGGCTGACTGGCTGGCTGGCTGGTTTGCTGGCTTGCTTGCTTACTTGCTCGCAGAAAAACAAACTTTCAGGTCTGACAGCCACCGTGGTGCCATCGCTCTACCAGTTCCATGAAGTGGGTCAAGCTTGGATCTCGGGTCGGCTCACGCTCGTCACACACGGAACCACTGTTAACGCGCATGCCCGCCGGGCCCCGTGGCCGCGGCCGCCCCGCGCGCCAGCCCGCCCCTGTGTCGTCCCCGCCACATCCGCCCCGCCGCCGCTGCCGCCACGCCCCTTTCCACCGCCCACCGCCGCCGCCGCCGCCACGCATGCCCCGGCTCAAGTGCCCACGTTGCCACATGCGTACGTACGGCACCCCCGTACGACATCCGCCACGCACCTTGTTGGCCATGACCGCGGAGGCCGCGACGAAGAGGCAGCCGCGGTGCCGCGCGCCGGGGCCCCAGTGCCTGGCGGGGGTCAGCGGCATCAGCATGCGTGCCGCCTCGCGGCCGTAGCGGCGGCTCAGGGCCAGCGGCGCCAGCGCGTTGCCCTGCGGCGGCAGGGGCGCGGTAAGGTGCGTGGGGACACAGTGGGGCAAACAGGTAGAGTATACGCCCGTCAAAGGCGGAGGGCCATGGATGGCATGCTGTGGCAAAGGCGCAGGGACAGGCGCGAGGGAATGGGCAGGCGATCTGCCCTCGGGGTCGATCATGCACGTGCAAACCAGCCTGTCGCACACGGCTCTCAAGGAACGGCGCCACAGCAAGCCCCGGCAAACACTGCACCGATAACGGCGGCGAGCTAAGACGACACAGATACAGATTTCAGGCTCCCCAGAGGGTCTGCAGGCCACACGAGCCCATTGGCTCCCGACCCGCCATTGCACGACGAGCTGAGGCTGCCGCCGGTATGGATACGTCCTCAAGGTCAGTGTACGGTACCCTAGGCTGCGCCACAGGAAGCGCCGCACCCGACACCCGTCACCCGTCAAGGTGACGAGCCGAGGCGGTGAGGCTGCCGCGCGCAGTGATTGCTTGCAGGCCGTTCCGGGGGGCATTCCCGGCTGAGGCAAGAGCCCGGGTGCCCCACCCGCAATAATCCCTCGTCGCGACTGCGGCGGCGCCGCACTTTCAACCGTCCCCCCCCCGCGCCCCCGCCCTCCCCCCCGCGCCCGTTTCTCCCCCACCCAGCCCCACCAGAAGCATTAGGAGCCGCACAGCGGCGATGGCGGCGTGACGCAGCGCCGTCAGGCGCGGTGGCGGCGGACCGCCGGCGCCGTAGCCGGGGCACGGACCGGAGCTCCGCCGCAGCGAGCCGCCGTCGCTGTCCCTGTCGCTGCCGCTGCCGCACCCGCTGCCGTTGCCGCGATATCTGCCACTTGCCCCGCTGCGGTCCGCCGCGGCGCGGCGCTGCGGCGGCCGCCGCAGGCGCCGCAATCGCGTTGCTGCCAGCACCAGCAGTCGGGCTGCCGCCACCGCCAGCGCGGCGGTCAGGGCGCAGACGTAGAGGCACGCAGCGGGGTCCAGACTTGCGACGGTGGCCAGGTGGAAGGGGTACAGGCGGCGCAGCGTGTAGACGGCGCGGCCCAACGGGCCCGCCCTGCATCGGCACACAGATGGGGCAGCGCCGCTCGCGTCGGGGCTGCGGCACTCAAACGAGAGGCGAGGAGGCGACAAGCCATGGCGCCGCAGGCGCAGTGACCAGCCCTGCCCAATCCTGTTGCGGAGCCTACCCGCAGGGGAAGTTGCGCACGACAAGCTCGTCAAAGGAGTTGATGAAAAGCGCCGGCCGCGCCCGCGGCGCTTCCGGCGCGCCGCCCGGAAACGCCGCGCCCGCGCCACCCTCGTCCACGTCACACCCGGCGCGAGCGTAGAGCGTGGCGCTGACGTGTGCCGCAGGGGCGAGCAGCAACTGCAGGAGCAGCGCGAGGAAATCCGTCGACTCCGACTGCACACCTCCGGCTGGTGCATCCGGGCTGGTGTCGCCCTCGTGGCTTTCACGAGAGCTATGGGGCGGATTGATCCAGGGTGCACGCCGCCGGGCACCGGCACCGGCAGACGTAGAGGGCAAAAAAGCCCTCGCGGGCTCCTCCGTGTGCTCGCTCAGCTGCGAACGCTTCGCTAACATGCCCGAGACTGTTTTAGCTGTAAGCCGCGAACGTTCATGTGATTGCTTTACGGGTCATGTGTACAGCGCCTTTGCAAAGCACCGCTCAGCGTAAACCGTCAAAGCGAAAACAAGGTTGAGGAAGGGGGGCTGTAATGCGCGCGGAGGCGGGGGCAGTTTTGTAGTACTGGTGAAGCAAGTGAGTGTGATAGTACCACGAAGCAGTTGCGATGAGGCCAGGAGGCCGTCCGAAGTTGCGATACGGTCCTTGTCGATGCGCCTCTTGTGATTTTGAGGCGTTCGGCGTTCCTGTATGTGTTCAATAGAGAGCTGCACGCAGTCTAAAGACCTTGTTCGTGACACAGCCGTCCGCCTGCGTCGTTACGGTCGTTTCGGTCGATCGATGACCCGCGGGTCGGTGGTTACTCCGCGGTCGCCACTCCTGGGTTTTGTGATACTCGCGACGAATGACGGAGTGTGTCCGACGACTGGCGGAACTACCGTGTAGCGAGGAGCTTGGAGAACTTGCGGTAATATGAGCATCTTCCCGCACGCACACTACTGCACGCACGCACGCCGATGTTTTGTTGCGTAGAAGGCACTCCTCGCGTTACCCGTTACCTTCATTCGCCTGCGCTCTAAAGCAAGCCGTCGGTCCTCACAAGCGAAAACCCTGCAGCCTGACATCGTTTGATGTTCGGAATTAATTCTGGTGTCAATCATGATGGATGTCTCGGCACTTGCCGCCTTTTTGAGGTGGTTCAAAGCGGAGTCTGTACTATACTCTACCACGACCTAGGCGCTCTGCCCCAAGTTGCTTGGCGCCGCTCCTCACTGCGACTGAGGCTGGAGCTGATGGTAGGGCCGCATCGTGGCGGAGCCCGTTTACAGGGCGCGTATCGGGCGCCCCCGGAACCACGGGTCACTCGCCTCCGGCAAAACGCGTGGCACAGGGCGGCCACAGCAAACAAGTAAGGCAGGTACACACCTCTACGGACCTATACCCAGCCGAAGCAGCACCTTAACCAGTAGAAGTAACAGTAAACACCCAAGGGCGGGGGGAGCCACGACAGCACCCAAACGGCGGGTCGTCGGGGGGGGGGCGTTACGCCGCGGCCGCAGCGCAACGCAACGTGCTCACCAGCCATGGCCACCGGCATCGCCCCCCAGAAGGCAAAACGCCCGCGCCCCGCCCTGCTCCTTGGGTCCCGCCGCTGCCATCGCCTTCAGGCGGCCGTCCCTGTCCGGGGCAAATGGGGGCTGGGTTCGGCTCGCCCGCACGAAGGCAGCAGCTGCTCGAAAGCAGCCGTGCGATGGGCTGTTGCTCGCCCGCCGCCAAAGACCCCGGCCCCGGCCCAGCCGTGTACATGGCCGCGGCGTCGCAGTACCCCGCTGCCCTACCGTGCCCTCGCCCCCGCCTTGGCCAGCCGCGACGCCAACACCCCCTCGCGTTGTCAGGCCCAACACCCCTGCGTCTTGAAGCGACCACATCCATACCACCAAACAACGCATGCAGCCTGCCCTAAGCGGGTCCGTCTTTGCGCCAAATGCTCCCCCATCCAGCCCGCCGCACATCTCCTTGATTGCACGGCCGCTCCGCAACCAAGCCGCTGTAACCACTGCTACAGGTGCGCCGGCATGCACGTTGTCAGGTGGCCGGCGTTACTAACCAAACATCACACCGTCAGTTACTTCCGGGCCCCCGGCACCGCACCCGGCACTGCACCCGGCACCGCACCCGGTGCCGCCACCAGCTCTTGGCGGAGACACCCCTGTCGACTACCGGCGCGGCCACCATCGGCATCGGCACCGGCACCCGCGAGAACAGCACGCGCGCACGTGCCTTCCCACGCCGGCCCTGGGCTGTGTACCGGTCGGAGAACCACCGACCAAACGGACCCGAATGGACGGGCAACCCCTTCACGCCTGATGACCCGTCCCCCCCTCCGCATGACGGCCGCCGCCGCCCACTGGGTATCGGCTCCCCTAGGTGAGCAGGATGATCAGCAGCACGCTGACGACCACCGCCGCCACCAGCCAGAATAGCAGGCACTTATTGCGCGCGGAGCGGCTGCTACGCGAGGCGGCCACCAGCTGCCGCTGCCCCTCCACCACCCGCTCCGCCACGGTGCTGATGGCGGTGTCCACCGTCTGGAGCTGCTCGCCCTGCGCCGGACGCGGAGCGGACGCGGCGGAGGGGGGAGTGTGGATGCGGAGCGGATGCGGGGCGGGAAGTGGGGTCTTGCGCGAATCATGTGATTGTTTTACCATTCAAGCACCCACACGCTGCCTCCCCGCTTGGCACACGCTTCGGGGGCCGTCCGTGTGTGAGCAGCCGGCCAGGCAGGTGGACAGCCGCCGGGCCGACCCATGGGGTGGGGGGCGCCGAGGGTCCGCCCCTGCCCCTGCCCCTGCCGCCACCCCCTGCGCCCCTGGTACGCGATGAGCACGAAAAAACTCGACCCGCCCAGCTCCCTTCCCCGACGCCTACCCCGACCTTGTGAGCTGACGGGGAGGCGCCCCTGTCGCACCTCTCCCGGCGCCCCATATCTCCCGCCTCCCTACCCTCCCGCCTGCCGCCTCCCCTTTCACCAGTGGCTACAGTGGTAAAGGGGGGGTGGGTGCGCACCGCCAGGCTCCTGGCACGCTCGATCGTCGCCGCCCCCACCGCCCTCCCCTCTCTACCTCCCCCCCACCTGGTCCGCTATGAGCACCGCCAGGTCCTGGAACATCTCGTTCACCTCCCCGATCTGGCGCTGTATCTCGGCGATGCCCGCGTCGCGCTCCTCGATGAGCGCCTCCTGGTAGCGCACGCTGTCGTCCAGCGCGGCCACCTGGAGGCAGGGGGCAGGTGGGGGCGGGGGCGGGGGGTGGCGGGGGCGGGTATGTGTGGCCACGAGGTCGGTGTCGGGAGGGCTCCCAGCAGCATCGACGCGGTCTTCGTTAAGGCGCCTTCCCGAGGCATCTTCCACCTGCGAACATGGTAGCCTCGGCCAAAAAGCAACTGGTATAACAGCGCCACCTGATAGTGCACATTTCTCCTCCCGACGACCATAACCTCAGGGGCGGATGGCCGCGGGGAGGTGGGGGGTTTTAAGGAAACATGTTTCGATCGGAGAAGACTGAACGCCAGCTGTGTTCGCCCGAGGGGGGTGGGGGGAGGTTAGCACAGAGCGGCCGAACAACAGCCATGGGCAGGGCGCTGTTCCCCTCGCCCTCACCCCTGCCCCCGGCCCCGCCCTCGGACCCCACCCAGCAGCCCCGCGCCGCCAGCACCCCCCTCCCCCACCGCGCACCTCGGCCAGCTTCTGCGCCTGCCTCCGCACCGCCGCCTCCACGTCGTCGGCGCCTCGAGAAGAGGACCCCACGCCGCCGTCCGGCCCCAGCAACGGGGCGGTCAGGCCCGAGTCGCCGCCCGTGCCGGCGCCTGGGGGGGTAGAGGGTTGGAAGGTATTCTCAGTAGAGAATCCCTGGGGCGCATAGAGCTCCCAGGGGGGCGGCGGAGCCGGCGTACGTGTGAGGGACACCCAGTCAGCGAAAAGGAGGCGGTGGCGGCGTTCGAGGCAGCTGCAGCGGCAGCAGGCGCGTCGGCGGCAGGGGCCGACGGCGGAGCCCGAGTGCCCTGGTGGCCGAGTCGCACGGCAAGAGAGTGCCGCCTGGCTCGCAAGGCGGACCATGAACGGGATCCCGGCCGCAAGGTGCGACCATGTGGTGCATAACGCCCTCTCCCCAAACGGTCACAGGCTGTACACCAATCCGCAATCCCACGCCCGTGAAGCCTGGGGGCTACGGACGAGACGTGGGCAGTGGAGTGCGGCGACCCGGTACGGCCACACAGCCCGCAGACACTGGCGCGCGGCGTCGCGCCCCTTCGACCCCAGCCAGCTGGTCCCACGAGTGCACCGCTGCCGCCCGACCCGCCATCCTCGTGACGTGATGCAGCTCGTCGCGCTACAGACCCTGGGGCCGGAGGCGCCGACCCGACCCTGCAGTGTGCCGCCGCCTGCCGCAAACTCCCGCCCCATCCCCCCACCCCACACACCCGCGCGGTGGCCCCCACACACAGATGGGCGGACCAGTGGATCCAGTCCGCGGCCCCACGGATGGGCGGACGAGGATGGAGGGCCGCCCCCCCGCGGCTCCACCCCAGCTGGTATCCCCCCTCTTGGGAGGCTCCCTCCCCCGCCCCCGCGCGCACGAGTAGCCCCAGCCCGCAGCCGTCGCCGGCGAGGCCGTACCCCCCCCCCACAGGCAAGAGTGGCTTGGCCGCCGGACGGGCGGCACAGCTGGCGTTCAGTCTTTTCCTATGGAAACTTGTTTCCTTACCCCCCCCCCCACCACACACACGGCTGGAGCCGCTTGCGCTCCCTGCGCAACCCTTGACGACACCCGCCGCTGCCGGCCGCGCATGCCCAGCGGCCCGCGGCTCCACCGCACCCGCCCCCGGCACCAACTCGGGGGAGCGCAGTTCTTCGCCGCACGCAAGCACGCACCTCGCCCGCCCGCGCGCCCCGTCCCCGGCGCTGGCCGCGGCAGCGAGGCCGCCTCCCGCTCGGCTGCCATCCGCTGCGTGGCCTTGTAGTCCTGTGGAGCGGCGGGGGGCGGGGCCCGGGGCGGGGGCAAATTCAGAGGGTGGGCGGATGGGCTCCGGCTTGCGGGGCGCGGGGCGCGGGGCAGCCGTGGGCGCGCGGGCAGCAGCGCGGCAAGGAAAGGCGGCTGCGCGCCTGGTCGCAACGGCTGCGTTAGAAGGGGGAGGGGGGCGCTGCGGCCGGGGTGCGAAGAGCTGGAGTGAGTTGCTGGACCGCGGCCATCGGGATTGGTCCCCGGGGGCAGCGTGGCGGAGCCCAGCGGACGGTACGCACTGCATCGGTAGAGGCCAACCGCCCAACGTGGGGATGCAGGGGGAGGCAGGGTCCAGGAACGGGCATACCTTCCCGTCGGATTACAACCGTTACACTCTGTGCGACTCGCTCGCTCCGCAGGTCACCACCAGGTCCAGGTCTAATACAAACAGGCATTGCCGGTTAGTTGCCCGTCCACGCGGCCCCCACTCCCCGACCCCCCTCCTCGCCCCCGTCCCAGGGCGCCGTCGCTCGCCTGCAGGATGCCCGCGAAGTCCTGCAGCAGCCGCTTGGCCTTGAGCGACAGCTGCGGGTCGGGCAGGGAGGCGCCTGGGCCCGCGCCTGGGCCAGGGCCCGCGGGTGCGCCCACTCGGCCGCCGGGCAGGGTCGCTGGAGAGGCGGCGCCGGCGCCGGCGCGGCCGCCGCCGTCGGCGTCGTGGAGCGACGTCGAGCTGTCCTTTACGTCTCTTCGCGCGCTGTGGGGGAAGAGGGAGGGTGGTATTTTGGGACGGGGGGCTGGGGCCATGCAGCAGCAGTTGCTAACAGTCGCTGAGCACACGGTGTAGCGTGGGAGGGATGGGGGAAGACGGGAGACGGTGGTGACAGGGGTGGTGTCAGGTGCGCAGGTTGGTGGCTGCCCGCCCAAGCCGCCGCTAGCAGGTGTTGCTGAAGACTGGTGTTTCGCCCTCAAAGCCGTGCCTCCGATACCCCTTGTGTAGCACGCGCCCTGGGACGCTTACGTCCTGGATGGTCGCGTTCACGTCTGCGATGCGGTGCCGATGGTCGAGCGTGTCCTTGGGCGTGCCCAGCATGTCCACAAGCTTTCTGAGCTGCGACACATTGCTGGCGAGCTTGAAGACCAGGGCCTCGACCTCCCGCGTGGCCTGCGGTGTTGGGGGCCCACGGCGTCGGTTTGAGTCCCGAACGGACGCTCCCACCACAGCCGATACTTCAAGGTAAACGGTTCTCCCACTTGCCTGGTTTTGATAGCTAGACAGCTCGCGACCGCCATTTCGGGCGAGGTCCTGCATCGGCATCTGCTCATCTCATGCACGTGGGAAGGGCGAGGAGCACAAGATGATTGAGATACTCTCGGCTGCTCAGACCTGGAAGCTCATCGCGACGACGCTTCTATCTCCACGCGAGGCCCGGAGCGCTGCCGGAAGCCAAAGCCCTTCAGCCTAGGTTCGGGAATTAAGACCCCTTGGAAAATAATTACGGTATGCTACGTTCAGATAGTTCATACAGCTTGTTGGGCTTCTGCGCGACAGTGGCTCTACCCTCGGAAGGCGCGTATGAGACAAGCTACTGATGGCGCTGTATAATCATTTACAAGGACTGATGGGGAGATGGGCTGATGGACATTCAGAGACAGGTCTTCGCGACGCGCAACACCCCCAACCATTAGGGTACGTCCAACCGTTTCCGTTGGCGTGGATGTCCCGAGCCCCCCGCCCCGCCTCCGCACAGCTTTCAAACAACAGCCACCCCGGCAGCGCGAGCCAGCACGCGCCAGCCCAGTGTCGAGTGCACCAGGTCGTACGTGTACGGCGGCACGACGTCGCGCAGCGCCCACAGGCACGCCAGCACCACCCGCAGCGCACCCGCCTCCCCCTCCAGCGCCCCCTCCCTCTCCAAGACCGCCGCCGGCGACTGCCGGCGCTGCCCCTCCCTCGCCACCGCCAGCAGCGCCCCCGCCACCGCATCCGTGCTGCTGCTCCAGGGGGGCCGCGCCAGCAGCCGCGGCAGCGTATACGGCAGGACCTCCAGCGCCGCCGCCCGCGACGCCAGCGCAACGCACAGCTCCGGCGCCGCTGCCAGCGCGCCCGCGGCGGCTGCGCTGCCGCTCCCGGCGGGGCCGCTGCCAGCGGCGGCGCCGCCGGCGCTTGCGCCGCCGCCTACGGCGGCGTGGTAGGTTAGGCATGTTGTCACGAGCGCCGCCGCCAGCTCCAGCGCGGGCCGCTGCCGGGGT
>LSYV01000042.1:1019021-1036041 GCA_001584585.1 Gonium pectorale
CCCACCTGCCTTTCCCTATTTCTGACCCGCCCACCCACCCCGCCCCACCTCACCCCGCCCCGCCCCACCCCGCCCCGCCCGCAGGTGCACGTGTACGTCCGGCGCCCGGAGCTGCCGCGCATCAACCCCATCCGCCACATGGAGTACACGGGGTGAGCGGGGGAGGGGGGATGGGGGAGGTTGGGGGAGGGGGGAGGCGGAGGGCGGGGAGCGGGCTTGGCGCAGACGGGCTTGGAATTTTGTCTCGCCACATGTTTAGATCGTGATATTTGTCACCGGTCCAATACGCCCCGCTGAGCCTGCCTGCCTACCTGCTCGGCATGCCTGCCGTGCGCGCAGCTTCCTGCGCCATTTCTCCGACCTGGACGACGCCACCAAGTATGCGGGCATCAACTTCTTCCTCCAGGTGGGGGATAGGGGCCTCGGGAGGCCTGCTCGATGCCCGTGCGCGCCCACGCCCCGCTCCTGGGGCCAGCTGCACCACCCTGCCGACCCCTGCAGCTCCACGAGTCAGCTCTCCCAGGAGCCGGCATCCCGTGCACGACGACACCGCGTACGTGCTTTCTCACGTCGTACCGCCGTACTCCATCCCGCAGTACAACCAGCCGCCCACCAACGACACGTTCAACCGCGCCGCGCGCTTCCCCAACTTCCGCCTGCACACGGGCGCGCCCTGGGAGCAGCTCGAGATGGAGGGGGAGCAGGTGCGCGGGCCAAATACCACGGGCGGGCGGGCGGGCTGCGTTGTTTCCGGGTGGCAAGGGCGATGAATGGATGAGAAGATCAGGGGCCGGGAGGCCAAGGGGGTTCACGGGTCGGCGGCGCGGCGGCGACGGGATCCCGGCGGTGAGGAGCGCTGAGACGTCGTTTTCCGCGCGCAGAGGCCTGCCGCGAGAAAAAAGAGAAATCTGCAGAGAAAGAGGCAAAACCGATGCACCATTCATCCCCCACCCTGGCGACCGCCGCCTCTTTCCAACTCCCCTCACCCATCACCCCTCCCGCCATCCCCCTACCCCCCATCTCCGCAGGTCCGCGTGACCACGCCCAAGGGCTCTGAGCTGTTTGACTTTCTGGTCGTGTCGACCGGCTTCCTCACCGACACCAAGCTGCGTCCCGAGCTGCGCGAGGTGACCGACCAGATCGCCACCTGGGCCGACCGCTACGTGCCTCCCTCGCCGGAGGCCCGCAACCCGCTCATCGACGCGCACCCCTACCTGGGCCCCGCCTTCGAGTATCAGCCCAAGACACCCGGCACGGCCGACTTCCTGTCGGGCCTGTTTGCCTACAACTACTCTGCTCTGGTCAGCCTGGGACTGAGCGCGTCAGGTGGGTGTCGGGGAGGACGAGGTAGTGTGTGGGGGGGGAGGAGGAGGAGGAGAGGGGACCGACAAGGTGGGGGGAGGGGGGGGGAGGAGGAGCAGAGGGGACCGACATGGTGGGGGGAGGGGGGGAGGAGGAGTCAGGGCGCAGGAGGGTGGGGTGCGGCGTGCGGGAGGGTGGGGTGCGGGAGGATGGGGTGCCGAGAAGGGGCCAGGAGAGGCGGAAGGCGTCTCGGAACCGGCAGTCCATGGGAATGGGTGATTGTGTCCGAAGGTCCTCCATGCCCATCCCCGTCCCCTTTGTCCGCCCCGTCCCGCTCCGCAGCTCTGTCGGGAATGCGCTTTGCGATCAACAAGCTCATCACAGGCGAGTTTGGGGTGCTTGCCATGGCGTGCGTCATGGGTGTTCGGCTGGTCCGCGCAAGGAACTCAGCTGCCTGGCACCCTTACCGAGCTCGACCAGAGTTCAGGACGTGGGCGCGCTGTCAGCGGGCAAAGGAACCTACTTTGAAGGCTCCGAAGACAGCATGGCACACGCGGGGGTGCTTGCGAGAGGGCAATGCAGGCCGAAGGAGGGCGACCGAGGCCTTGGGAGAACAAACGGCCGTTGCTTAACAACCAGGAACCAGCCTATCAAGCAACCCGTCCAACGTGCAACCACGTCCAAAACCTCGCACAGGCATCACCCGCCAGCTCTTCCTGGATGACCAGGAGTCGTTTGTCAACGACTTCCTGTCGTACCGCGTGGAGGAGTTTGTCGGCACCTGGCCGCTGCCGGCCGCCGCCGCCGCCGACGGCGCCCCGGCGGCTGCCGCTGCTGACGGCACGGCTGCTGCGTGCGGCGCGAGCGAGGCTCCCGCCACCGATGCCCTCAAGGCGGCCCCGCTGGTGGCCGCACAATGAGCGGCCGTGCCAGCGTACGGCAGTACACGTCTGGCCCAGAGGAAGCGCGTGGCTGTGCCTGTCGGCACAGTCGTGAGCATCAGCATCTGTGCGAAAGGTGAGGCGAGGCGGCACCTCGTTGTGGCCTTGCCATGGTCTGTGGAGCAGCAGCAGCAGCAGCAGCAGCATCGCCACCGATGTCGACTCCAAAGTGACGGCGCGACGAGCAATTGACGCAGTCCTGTTGGGGACCGGGCGGTGCGTAAGGCGGCAGAGAGGCAGCGAGAGTTGACGCGTAGCAGCAAGGAAATGTGCGCGTGTGCGTGCGTGCATATGTGGCTGAAGGACGGGAAGGCTGTGCTCGGCTCCCATTTGAGGCCCCCACCGAGGTGTAGAATGGCAGGGTTGGGGCGGCTTCGTCAGGTCTGCCCCTTTTGTGTGCTACGCATGCGGTCTGCCCCTCTGTGCGCGTGTGAGTACTAGTACGGATGTGTAGAGTATTGGCAGCGGCCGCCCGAGCCGGTCTGTGTGCCGGGCCAGGGCAGTGGGGCAGCGCCGCTGCGCCAAATCGAGGGAACCGATTTGGGCGGACACGGCCTTCGCATGCGGCGCCTGGTCTCGGGCCGTCGCGCCCCTGGACTGCCCCCTGTGGTGTACAAAAAACAAGCATCCCCCTATATTCTGCTTTATTTGTTCAGTAGCTGCCCGTGTTCCTCGGACCGCCCGTTGTGAGGTATGTGATCGCCTCTTTTCGTACGTACGAGCCCTTACGACACCGTACGACACCGTAACAAACGCCTGCATGCGTGCCCCCCCAGCCCCAGCCGCCCGTTTTGGCGGCTGGCTGGTGGGAGCGCCCCCCGGAGGACTGGTTTGTGGTGGGGCCGCTAGCTGTCGCGCGTCCGCGATCCGGGTCCAGACTCGTCATTCGCTCATCACCCGGAAGCAGGGTGCGCAAGTGCGTGTTTGGTATCTTGGATCTCCTGGAGCCGAGGTCCTACGCCGCCGCCGCCGTAGTGTGCGCCATCGCTCCATGCGTGGCGTGGTTTTCTCACCGGGCGGCTTCGGATGGACTTGACGGCGACAGGCCACGGACGCGCGTACACGCGTGCCGCGGCGCGTTGGAGGCAAAAAAGTACTGAGGACTTGCGATCGCATAACACTTTATTTGCGGTGCGCGCGCGCGTGTGTGTGTGTGTGCAGGTGGGGGAAGGGGCACCTGCGCGGGAGCGCTTGTGGCATGGCGGCGTCGGGCGGCATCGGGCGGCATGCGCCATGCGGCGATGTGCGTGTAGGCGTGCTGTTGTTGGTGCCGGCGGCGGCCTGTCCATTGCCGCCCCCTGGAGGGTTGTGCTGGCGGTGCGGGTGCTGCGTACGTAGCTGCCTCGAGTAGGTGCCCCGAGCCATCCATGACCCATGGTTGCGCCCCGCGTGGTCCCCCCCTCGAGAGTGTCCCCGGCGATGGGGCGAGCCGCTTAGCAAGCCCCTGGCCTGGCCAGCAATTCTTTAATGCATGGAGAGTGGAGGCGGGGGGGCGAGCCGGTCATTCCTCCCTATTTGTTTGCGGTGGTTGCGCGCAGGGGCCTGTCGAAAGCGCCAATCGACAGGCTCCCGCTGCTGCCGGCGGCCTCTCTCCCCCTGCCCATTGTGAGCCATGCACCGTATGACGGTATGAGTCGAGCGTTCGCACGGGGACGTGTTGCATGTGTAAGGAGCATCCTGCACGGCGCCGTAAGGCGTTCACAGACCCGTGACCCGTGGGTCGGCCGTCGTCCGTGGCAAGGGCAGCCAGACTCATGGCGCCCTCGGTGCCTCGGTCCGAATGCAGAGAAGGGAAGCCGTCTGGTCCAGGGGTCGGGGGCACAGCAGCAGCAGCACAAAGGGGCCATGAACCCAGGCCGCCTTAGCCCTTGAGCGGCGGCCGTGCAGCGGCCGTACCATTGCGGCGACTTCCCCATCGAACCGAACTGCGCTAAGGTAACCGACCGCGCTAACGATGGGTGTTATGTTACCCATACAATGCGCGGTCCGCCGGTCGCACGTTGAACACCGGCCTTTCATTACGCGCGTCATGTTCGGCTTATCCTTCGCTCAAGACGTGTCATCGCACGCAAGGACGCAGTCCGGGGCGCGCAGTTGCGAGCAGACCACATTTGGCGGCCACCTCTATCCGCCGACGCAAAGGCATACCCATACGACGAACCCGACCCGGCCAGTACTGCGCATGCCGCCATGCCATAGCGGATAGCGCAGCTCCGTCATTTGAGCAGTACGTCGAGACGGCTGCACGTCTGCGGCAAACGGGGACCAGATAGCTAGGGCAAGGGGAGGTAGGCCCGAATCTGCCGTACACCTTTGGCAGACACCTGTAGCACGTGTTGCAAGGTCCCCAGCCCAGTCCGGAGCAAGTCCAGCAACCGCAACACAGCAAGCCAATGAGGCCCCACAGGCAACCCAACGCTTTGGCAACCCACCCGGGTAAAACTGCTGCGGGGTAAAACTGCTGTGGGGTGAAACTGCTGTAGGCCAGACCACGTTCGTGGGCCGGCCATCGCTGCCGCCCCGGCAAACGTCGCCCCAGTTCCGGTCCGGCGCCGCCCGGCACGACGGACGCCGCGACAGCCCTACCTAACTTCGTGCGAAGCTGAGGCCCCACCTACCACAGATGTTTGGACATTCGTTCGTCGGTCTGCGCGGCAACGACGGCATCCCCCGTGCGTGTCGTCCCAGCCGCTGACTATTCCGCTAAGCCTACTGGCGGCGCGCTCCCGCCCCACCTCTTCTCCTCGTCCGCCCCTCACGTCCACTCCTGCTCCTGGCTCAGCCCCATCCCTACGCCCGCCCCGAAGCCGTCGGTGTCCATATGATCGTCCAGCCCAGGCAGCAGCCCGCCGCCGAGCCCGCTCACGCCCAGGCTGGCCCGCCCCAGGGGCGTACACCCACCGCCACCGGGCGTCAGCCCCGTGGGCGCCACAGCACCGCCGCTGCCGCCTGGAGGCGGCGTTGGGGCCGTTGGTAGCTGCTGCTGCTGCGGCGGCGGCGCAGCTGCTACCGCGCCCACGGCCACAAGCCCAACATTTGACGCGGGCGCCTCTGCACCCGCCGCCTCCGCCGGCTGCAACCGGCCCTGCACAGCAAGCGGCAGCGGCGGCTTCTGCGCCCGGCCGCCTCCGGGGCCGCTGCCTCCGCTGGACTGCCGCGTGCCGCCACCCGGCGCCGGCGAGGGCCCCCGCCTGCCGCCGCCGCCTCCGCTCCGCTCCGAAGCCGCGGCACCCCCGCCGCTGCCGCCGCTGCTGGCGCGACCCCCACCAGCCGCGCCGCCACCGCCGCCGCCGCCGTTCTTGCCGTACACGGCGCCTGGGATGCGGTTCATCTCCCGCATTGCGCGCAGGTCGTCGTCTGGCAGGCCCGTGCCGGTGACCTCGTTGCCGATGGACACCCAGTAGTTCCGGAGGTTGTTCTTGCGCGCGAAGATCTCCAGGTAGCGACCTGGCAGGGCGGGGAGGAGGGGACCGCCGTAGCGTATGGCTTATCTTCACGACGATTGGTGGCCCTGGGCGCATCTGCTTCTAGGGGGCAAGCAAGTGGGCAGTAGTCAAGATAAGAAACAGGTTAGCGCGTGATGGGGGAACCAAGGCTGTTGCCGTACGCGAGCCACAGCCTCCAGCTGCCGGCCCTGCAAGAAGGGGAGGGCGCGGGCGGCACCATTAAAGCAGGGATCGCGTCGACGGGACCTTCCCGAGCGCCGCATGCACAACCTACCACGACGCCATCACTTTCGCGCTTACGCTCGTCGTATGCGTTTTCCTTTTCAACACAACCTAGAAGCGCGGCTTGTGAGCCGGGCAGTGAATGCAATCGCGGTCCATGCGGTTAGTGGCCCGGTTCTGTGAACCCGAGGCGACCGGCCGACAACGCATGTTCACTCGGCGCACATCGACACACGCGCCATGAGCACCTGAGCTCGTGCGCGCCCGCCGGCAGCGCCCCCCTGCACCTCACCGTTGGGCACCAGCTGCTCCACCAGCTCGTAGATCTCCTCGGGCTTCTGGCTCTGGCCGCGCCGCTCGCTGAAGATGATGTCGGAGCCGACGCCCTGGAAGCCCGACGGGGAGCCGGCCAGCGCGAGCGGGTTGCCGCGCTTGGCCACCAGGCACACCTGCGCCCGCCCGGGCAGCGGCAGCAAGGGCGGGAGGCGATGGACGGTTGGCAGTTGGTGGTTGGCAGGCGGTTCGCAGCTGATGGCGAGAGCCGGCCGAAACAAGGCAGGAGGCCGCACTCCCTGATGGTGTGTGCGCAACCCCGGCGGCGGCAGCGGCGGCAGGGGCAACCAATGGACAGCGCGGCGCTCCTCCCCGGGGGATGGAGCGCTGGCCTTACGTATGCAGCATCGCTGCGCAGCGTTAGAGAGATTGTCAAGGACGATAGCCCCTGCTCACCCCAGGGCGCATGGTCACCTAGCCATCCGCACAACTCCGCACGCCTCCCGTCCCCCGGGCCTCCCGCCAGTGTCCCGTGCAAGGCCCAGCGCCCCGCCCTGTGCCTCCCACCCCGGCACCGTGCCCCGCCCTGCATCCCAGCCCCCTGCCCCTGCCGCACCTCCTTTGCGTGCTGCAGGTAGTAGCCGTGGCTCTTTGCCAGGCGGCGGTTGACCGTCATCTTGACCCATACCACCTCGTCGACCAGCCTGGGACAGGCGTCGGGTGGAGGGCAAGGAGAGGGCGCCCGCACAGGCGCAGGCGTGGGTGTGGGACACCGGAAGGCGGTTTGTTGTTGGCCGGGTTTGCTGCAGCCTCCCTGCGAACCGTCAGTCCGCGCGCGGTCCCTTACCTGGCGGCGGAAGAGGCCCAGGCCAGGAGGGTTGCCTCCTGCCTCCCAGGCTACCAGCTGAGAATACTTTGTGCACTTGTCTCCTCCGCTACCGCAAGCCCACAAGTCCCACCCCTCGCCGTCCCTCTACCCTAGTCCGATCCGCCCCCCGCCTCCCCTGCGTTGATTCCGCGGCGGTGCCCTCACTTTCAACCCACCACCCAACCATTTAGCTCCGCCCCGCCCCGTCCCGCCCCAACGCCGCCCATACACACCTGTAGCCCCACTTGTCGAACAGGTCCAGCGTCCACTTGTACTTTGCGTTAATGACCCACACGAACAGGAAGCCGCCTGCGCGCTGCAGCTGCGGCACCGGCAGCGACGAGATGTGGTCGTCGTTCAGCTGGCTGTAGCCCAGCGCCACGCCGCGCGTGGGGTTGGCGGTCGCGAGCTGCCATGGAGGGTCCATCATGATCACGTCGAACTGGCACTGCTCGTACAGGCTGGGCCAGTCGAATGTCGTCACGTTGGCATGGATGGGCACGCAGTGGGGCGGCACCTGCCACTCGCTCGGATCAACGTCATCAACGGAGCCGAGCACATAGTCGGTTCCCTCCTCGCCCAGGTGCGCGAGCTCCGGGTCGGCCTCGGCGCCATCGTCCGCGGGGATGCCGCCCGCTTGCGCGCCGGGCGCACAGAAGGCCCCGGCCGCGCCCGTGGCACCGGAGTGCGGCAGCGGCGAGGCGGTGGGTCCGTTCCCGCCAGCGCCGGCCTCACGGCGGCTGAGGGTGAGGAGGTGGTCGGCGGAGGGGGGAGGCAATTTAGGCTCGCCGAGCACGCGTAGTCGGGAGGCCACATCCCGGATGGCGCCGCGGTACTTGGCGACCTCGGCAAGCAAGGCCTCGGGGGGCAGCTGCTGCCACGCGTGCTGCGCCTCGGCCTCTGGCAGCGACATAAGCGCATCGTCCACGGCATCGCGCGGGACTGGCGCCCCGGATGGGCCCGCCTGCTCCGAGCCTCCGTCCATGGCTCTAATGGTCCAGTACCTCGGTCGTGTGGACCAAGACAGCTAGGGCAAGAGACTGCATAGGTAGGTATGAACGGGTCTCGCAACCTCGCTCCGCCAAATGCTTTAGGGAAATGGCAACGGTCCAATGGATGTATGATGTCTGTGATGCGGTGTTGTGTCGGGCGAGTTTGCAGAGCCCGCCAAAACTGGATCGTACTCTGGCACGAGGCGAGGCAGGTGCACACTGCCTCGACAACCGTCTCACTTACTAAATCCACTGCCATTATCAAAGCTTATCAATCTTACAAGGATAAGAGTAACCTGAACCCTTGCGCAGGTGCTTGTGCCTTCCAAGCAAACACTGCTAGCTTAGCTACCAGGTGTGAAAATTATTATATTAGTTAGGCTCAGGCTATAGGAGGAACAGAGCAAGGAGCATAATTTTAGCTTCTGCAAGTACCATGGTCATTGCTACGCTGCGAGTAGATAAGGAGAAAGAAAAAAGCGGGCTTATTCGTGATGAGCGCGAGCGCGAGGGCTTGCTGAAGTCTGACACGCCTCGAGGAGATGTAAAGGGCGATCCTGATGATTACAGGTAGCTGAATAGAGCGACGCCATTCTCCTGTCCAGGATACTGGTGCTTGGGTGCTGGCGTCCGATCTTGTGCGCAACAGTCCAGCTCTGTAAACCCGCGCAAGTCGACCGTCACAGGGGACGGCCCGTTGCTTAGAGCACAACGGTTGGGGAGGTCTCTGCACGTGCACCTGAGGGCAAGCATCCGACGAATGCCGGTTGCATGGCAGCCCAACCCTGTCCCTGCCGACAACCCCATGCTACTTCCCGCGTCCCAATGTCCTTCCCGCAGCCGCCAAACCGTCTTTGACATAACGAAGGGGCGATGTGGTTGGCTCATCACGTTCTGCCTGGGTCTGCTGCTGTCGGCCCTCATTGTGCAGCGCTTCGAGGACCTGTTGGAGCACCACGTGCAGCTCAGGTGGGATGGGCCGGCAGCCGTACCTCTTACATGGCATGGCGGATGAGGCCCTCACGGGAGGAGCGCATGCAGCTTGAGCTCCGGAGTGCGTAAGCGCCGTCAGCCCCCACAGGGGCCGTGCGCACTTGTAGTACTGGGCACTGCGGCACCAACGGGCCATACCTGGGCATCCCTCTGGCACTTGGCTGGTCGCCTCGTGGAGTTGCCCTGCCACGACCTCCAGCCCGGGCTCGCCCGTAATGCCCCCATTCCTCTGCGGGCTCTGTCTCCGCACCCCCCTGCGCCGTCCCTGTCTGCTTTCCTCCCCATCTCCGCGACGTCACAGTGGTTCATGGACGCTGGTGTTCAGGGTAGTCGACCCAGCGGTGATGCCGCCGCCGCTCTGCCTGCCCAGCATTCCCGCAGCCGGCCCGTGGCCGCAATGTCCGCTCGGTGTCTTTGGCCCGCACGTCGCCCTGCGCCGCACCATGTAGTGCCCCACCCCACCCCACCCCTCCCTGCTGCCCCTCCGCAGCTTCTTCGTGCCCCTGATCATGGGCCACGGGGGCAACACGGGCAGCCAGACGGTGTCCACTCTGATCAGGTGGGGCCCAGCGCTGGTTGGGACGGTGGCGTGGTGGGGCGCAGGGTGGCAAAGGCGGTGAATGGGCATACCACAGTGAGGCGCGGCAGCAGGGGTCCGGCTGCGGCGACTAGGGCGATGGGAATTGGGCGGGTGGGGCGGGTGGGGTGGGGGGGGCTTCCAACAGGCTCGAGCGTCCGGGTGGCTAACCAGCAGCCAGATGGTTTCCACATTCATCAGACCTATGGGGCATGTGGTGCAGTGGATCAGGGGTAGGGCAGTGGACGAAGAGGCCATTGCCACGAGGCCGGACTGCCGTGCCAGGGTTGTCTCTGCCTGACCTGACGCCCCCCCCGGAGCAAAGCGCACCCTGGCTTCCCTTGCCTTTCGTCCCCTTCAGCACCAATTGATGCACCCCGCAACGCGCTGCGCCCTTTCCAGCCTTTCCCGAACTCCCTCCCTTGTCCGCTTAGCCTCCGTCCACCGCTACCCCTCCCCGCTCCCCCCTATCCGTATCCTGCGCCTGCTGCGGCCCCAGGGCGCTGGCTCTGCGGCAGGTGGGCCAGCGGGACCTGCTGCGGACCGTGCTGAAGGAGTCAATAGCGGGCTGCCTCATGGGTGAGTGCCGGGGTCGTACGGTTGGCAGTCAGGCGGTGGAGGGGGTTGGCTGGTGGGTGGAGGACCTGGTTGGGCTGCGGGTGGTGGGCGCTCCCACCCACCCTCCCTCCGCCGAGGGGCCTCCTGGGCACACCCCTTCTAGCACCTCGACTGCTTCCGGTGCTTGTTAAGCGGGAATGCTTCTTACCATCGTTAATGGTCCCGATTCCCCCGCTTGTCTCCCCTGTCGCCCCCCTCGCAGGCGCCCTCCTGGGCATGGCCATCTTCTTGTTCTCGCTGCTGTGGCCCAACCTGGGGGCGGGGGTGGGCGCCACGGTCGGCATCGCACTGCCGGTAAGCTGCTGGGTGACGGTGTCAGCGGACTTGCGGAAATGGCGAGCGGGGGCGGGGCTAACAAGTGAATAGCAGGCTGGCAGGCAGGAACAGTAGCTATTGCACTACCGGCGGGAGCCGTGGTATGGGGCGAGTCAGGGGAAGTGCGGGGTTGGGCGGAAGTTGGGGATGGCGGCGGAGGTGGGGCGGGACCCCCACCTCCGCCGCCGCAGCGGCAAGTCGCCTCCCTTGCCCTTCCATAAAGGGCAAGGGAGGCGACTTGCCGCTGCCAGGACGGGGTATCCGGTGGGGGTTGGCGGGGGCGAGGACTTGCGTGAGGGCGAGGACCGGGGCAGGGCCGATGATCGTGGGGTGAGAGCGCGGGGCCGAGGGTGTCAGGTCCTGTGGCGAGGCTTCCTGGTGTGCGGGGAGCAAGGGGGAACAAGCGCCGGCTGGTCGGGATCACCCCACGGACGGCCTTTACCTGGAGACAGGAGACAAAGAGCATACGGGCGGCCTCTGCCCCAAGCGCGGGTACGCATGGGGGAGGGCTGCGGCCTGATGGCTGAGGAGTCTGTGGGGCTTCGCGCGCCAAAGGGACGGGCATGTGGCAAATCGGTCCAGAGGATCCACCTATCCCAGTCGCATGGCGCCTTGAAGGAATGCCTTGGTTGCCGTCATGTGCCTCATCCTGCCCCGCCCCCTCCCCCAGATCATCTCCATGTGGGCCAATGCGGCGGGAGCGATCCTAACGCTGCTCGCGGACCGCTTCAAGTAAGCGTGGGGGGGGTGCGGAAATATGGGCAAGGAGGGGCAGGTACGGGTACGGAGGGTACGCGAAGACCATAGGCAGTTCAAGGCCAGAGTGTCATAGGACCGCGAGGTATTCCGTTCGGGCAGGGGTGAGGGTAGGCGGCTGGACATGGGAACGGATCTGACATGTTGCACATGAGACCTGGTGTTGGAGCTGCCAGATGGCGTCGCCCCGGGCCAAGGGACAGCGGCTGAGCAGCCAGTCAGCCAGTTGCGGCCATAATGTCACTGCCGCTTGCATCTCGTTCGCGCCTCCACCCGCTCTCCGCCCCCGACTCCCGCCCCGCGGCCCCCAGGATGGACCCCGCCGTCACGAGCGTCCCGCTGATGACCACCATCGTGGACGCCAGCGGGCTGATAATCTACTTTTACATCGCGGAGCTGTTCCTGGATGTCAGGTGCGCCCCGGCCCCGGCCAGCCGCTGCGGGAGCTACCGTGCTGTGTGGACGCGTGGGCCGTCGCGAGGCCACGGGCTGGTGGTGGGGTGGGGCTGGTGGCCAGTGCATAGGGTGCGGGGTCTCCTCTGGGCCGTGGGGACCTGCAGCTTGCTGTGGGATGGGGCCGTGTGCTCTCCGGGTGTGGCCGTCAAGTGCGTGTTCGGACACGTGGGCATACGGACCCCCGCCGTGTGCGGGTCAGGGGCGAGGAGGGATCCGGGGGTGGAGTGAGCGGGCGCAGTGAGCTGAGCTTTCGGGGCACAAGACATCCAGCAGTCCAGGTAGATTTCCCAGAGAGGCGAGGCCAATCGTGTGCTTTCTGTGGGGGGGGGCGCCCTGGGCGGAGGGCGCGCCGGGGCTGATGAGGAACACGCATCGAGATGTGCGTCGGTGATCTGGGGTTGAGGCGCAGCCGTTGTAGCTGTGGCACGGCAGTGGCGAGCGAAGACGGCTCTGGGAACTGGGATCCACGTGAACCGGGAGGCGGAGCGTGTCGCAAAGTGTTGCGCCCCCCTCACCGAACCCCCCCATCTCTCCCCCCTCCCTCCACGCAGCGCCCAGGCCGCTGCGGCGCACGCGGCGGTCGCCACCCCCGCGGCGGGCAAGGTGGCGGCGACGGCGGCCGCAGCGGCGGCAGTGGCGGGCTCCCATGCGGCCAAGGGCGCGGCCGACGCCGCCAAGGCCGCCGGCAGCGCCCTCAAAAAGCTGCTATCACCGCCGCCGCCCAGGGCCAAGGCGAAGGGCAAGCTGTTGTGACAGCGCTGGTGGCGCCGGCTGTAGGCTCGGGCTGCACGGCGGCTCTCACTGTGACGCAGGCAGCTGCCGGTCGGCGGTGCGCCCGGCAAGCGGCTGGCGGTGCCGCCGCTGCCGTGGTGAGGCGGTGGGCAGGGATGAGTGGCCAGCAAGCGGCTCATGCGGCCGCTGTGGCGAGGCAGGCCGTTGCGGGACCGGGTGCCAGGACATGGTCACTGCGAGTTGGGTCCCTGCGGTGGCAATAAGCTCGCGGGGGGAATCAGCGCATCGTGCGAAAGCAGTGCACGGAAGGAGCACCGGCAGAGGGACGCGTGCAGGTGGCAGGGCGCTTGGGGGCCGTCGGCGCACGGCGCCAATAATCAGATACCGGTGAGTGAGGCTCCGGAAAGAGCGCTTAAGCCCGGTGAGGTACTGGCCTCTCTGGGGCTGAGCCGCGCGGCGGGGAGAGACCTGGGGGCGCGATGGCCGTGGCTTGGCAGGGGTTATCCAGGTATCCACGGCGATTACGGTGGAATGCGGGGGCGGGCGGGATGCGTGCCATGCACTCATGCAACGCGTCGGTAGGTGCTGTGGCGGTGGAAGGGGGCCGGCCTAGGACGGGCTCTTCGCGCTCTGTGCCAGCTGGAGCACTACTCCGTTGCCGTGCTCATAAGATGGACGGAGCTCGGATTGTTAACTTCTTGGTCGTGCTTGTTTGCCATGAGGCTCTGGCTGAGCCCCGAGGGTGGTGCTGTGGCTGGAGCTCCGAGGGTGGTGTGATGGCAATGGCTGGGCCCCGACGGATGGCTCGCTGGATGGGACGATGGGTCGGGTGTTGGGTCGGCAAGGGCGCGGCGGTGGCATACTGGGTTCGGGCGGCAGGCCGGCAGCCGCAGCCGCGGTCCACCGGCACACGCTCCCCACAGTCGGATGACGTCCAGGAATTATAATAATAATATGTACGCCCGGCTTAACACGGGCGTGTATTAAGGAGCTGGTCCGTCAGGGCAGCCGAGGCAGCCCATGGGTACCACCACCACGTGGGGGGGTTAAAGGGTGAGGGCACGAGAGTTCTCCGGCAGTTGCCGGAGTCCCGTCCCAGCATACCGTAACCCTTTGCGGGCAGATGACGTGCAGGACATTACGTGGACGGACGGGCATGTGCCGGCACTGCTGACGTCGCTCTCCATGTGAAGATGGAAACTCAGGCTGCGTACCGTCTGACAGGCGCGGTGTGTCTGTGTTAGTAGCGCGGTACGTGGGCGGATGAGCATTACAAAGCCGTGCAACCCTAATCGCGCGCGGTCTGATGCATCGTGCATAGGGGCGGCCCTGCTTTGCAAACCCCCACCTGCCATTGTGCATACGTTCACAAGACAGCGAGCAGTCTGCCTTCTACTGCAAGTGTGTCTGCGTGTGTGCCTCTGCAGGAGCGTGCAGTGCCGGCCGCCGGCTCGTGCAGTGCAATGCAACACACACGCCACACATACGCACACACACATGCAGACGCACATACACGCGCAGCGCGAACGGCAGCTATCCAGTCTGCCCCATGGTGCTATGCCGGCTCCCGAAATCGGGGCTCGGAGGTTGTGCGATCGCGGCGCAAAGTCACCATTCGTCCACATGCGCCCCGATGGCCGAAGGGTGATCCACTCAACGTCGCGAATCCGTCTGCTACCAGCCGTGCTGAAGGGCTGAAGCCCATGTATGTCGTGGTCCTGCGACGGCAGGCGACGGCCCTGAGCGCTGTCTGCAGAGGCCGCCAAGCCCTAATTCCCCCGAGGCCATGCGCCAAGCGCGCTCGGAACCCTGCCGCTATGTCCTCGCCCTGCCCATGCGCACAAGGTCATACCGCCCACAGCGCCCAGGCATTCCGGTAGCATGAGAACCTAATGAAGCATGCGCTCACAGGGACAAGTTTGGACCCAAACACAGCACAGGAACCGCCCGCTTGCCCCAGGGACCCTGCATGTTGTCCTGCAGGCAAGGGTACACTACCCCACTCCCGCTTCCTGTTGCGCTCCCGTAGTTACGACAAAAAGGAAACACTGAAATTGGGGAGCAACACCACACCTCTACGGACATACGCACCCGAAGGTGCGATGTTTCCAGCAGGGCGGGCGGGCGGTACAGAAAAAGGCAAGTGAGCGAGGCAATCGAGCAGACGCACCCAACCCCCGGTTCTGGACGGGACAGCTTCATATCTAGCGGTCCCCGCCATTTTGGAGGCGGCATTCCTTGACGCATGACGGCTCGCTAACGGCCGAGATTCCATAGTGTCATAGCCATACTCGGCCCGCCACGCGCTACCTCAGCCCCTGACGTTTAGCCGCCCCCGCCCACCCGCCGCGCGCACGCCGCCCGGTGCCCCGCCCGCCAGTGCGCCGCAAAGCATGTGCGGCTGCAGTACGCCGCCTCGCTCGCCGCCTGCTGCGCACGTGCGCCAACCCGGGCTGCGCAAACTGGAGGGCGACAGCGAGGCGGGGCTGCGGCTGACGCCCTGCGCTCGCTGTCGCCCTCCAGGTTAGCGCAGCCCGGGTTGGCGCACGTGCGCAGCAGGCGGCGGGCGGCGGCAGGCGGAGGAGATAGATCAGCAGTAATTGAAGGCCGGCAGCGCGACGTTGGTGTGCGCAACAGTGAAGTCCTCGAGAAGTTCCACAAGCCCGGCGGGCAGCGGGCCGCTGGCCCCCGCAATCACCAGCAGCAGCAGCACCCGCGCCGCGTGCGACAGGACCTGCGACGACTCGAGCGCCTCCGCGAGCTCGGCGACCGCGGGCTGGTCGGGCGGGGCCACGTGCAGCGGCTCGGGCAACCCCGGGGACAGGGAGCAGACGAGGGCGTTCAGGGAGGCATGCGTACAGTGCAGCAGAACCCCAGTTGTCTCCAGCACGGCCTCCTTGTCGCCCCGCAATCCATCAGCACGCGCCTCCCCACCCACCTACCCCTCTACCCGCATCTCCGTCTGCCACGGCCATCGGGGCGAGCGCCTCCCCCAGCGCCGCGAGCTGGCGGCCGCTGGCGTGCAGCGCCTGCGTCCGCGCCGCTGCCCGGAGAAGCGCCTGTGCCGGCCGGGTCGCGGCGCCCGTCACCCCAGTTGCGTAATGTGTCAGCGCTACCACGCAGAGGACGGCCCGTCTTGTGACGCCGGCGCGAGCTTGTGCGCTGTGGCTGCCATCGGCGGGGGCGGCGGCCGCCGTCAAGTCGCTGATGGGGAGCCGAAGGGCAGCGGCAAGGAGGCGCAGCAGCGCCGACCGGCCGGATGGGCGGTTCAAGGCGGCTGACTGCAGCTCCGGGCGTGTAGGCCTCTGTGCCAGCGAGGTCTGCAAGCGCTTCCAGAGCCTTCTTCATCTTCCGAAATCGCGCGGCGATCGTGGTGGCGAGCGGGCTGACGCTGCGCGGGCGTTGCCGGGGGCGACCAGCTGGTCGACTTGCTCGGCCACGGACAGACGAGCGGCCCTGATATCGGCAGGTAGGCAATCAGTCGCGTCGGCGGCACCTTCGTAGGCTCGACGCCCTCGGCCGCTTCCCCGGACCGCCGCCGCAGCGCGCCTGATACTCGCCATTGGGCTGGCAGCAGGCGGAGATCGCGTCGCGAGGCGCCGCGGCATTGAGGCGCGAGGGCCCGAGAATTCTAGCGCCCAGATTAGTGTCACTGTCGAAGCTCGGGGGGGTGGGTGGGAGCCATTCGGACCAAGAGCTGGCGTCTGCGATGTGTTGTGCATCCTATGCGCCTAGCTTGCTCCGGAAATGCTGGCCGAGATCAAATGCGCGCGCCTGACCCGCGGGTCGGAAGCATAGACACAGGGCGAACTTACCACTAATCAGCGGTTACCATACGTTACGGAGAGCTTCAACGCTAGCTGCAGTGCGGCGACTGGTCAAGACCGTTAGCCGCCAAGGGGCGAGCAGGGCCAGCGTGATGTCCCACTTTGTCTGTGCGAAGGGTGCAGGAGGAGAGGCGAGAACGGGCGCAGACACCGGGGCTCCATGCCTCCGGTCCGTCTGTGCACGCATCCGCATCATATAAAAAAAGAGAACCAGAAACGGGGAAGGCAGCCTCTACGGACATACACACCCGAAGGTGTGATGTTTCCAGCAGGGCGCCGAGTACAGGGCATGCATGGCGGGCGAGGTATACGAGCAGACGCCCCCCCCCGGTGTGTTACCAGAATAGTTACCTGACTATAAGTAGACTAGTAGAGGGTCCGGCAAGCGGTCGACGAAGGGGCCAGTCCATCGGCGGCCAGCGGTTACCATTCGCGGGTCGCCCAGCCCGCACCCCCGAACAGCCGATCGGCGTAATACAGACCTGGAATGGACGACAGAAACACGGAGTCAGGAACCGTCTGCGCTTGAAGCAGTCGCGGGCATGTGGACAATGTTGGCGCGCAGAAGCAGGCCATAGCATTCCCCTCCCCGTACGTTGGCCGCCGATGGACTGGCAGGAAAGAGAGGGGGGTAATCCGCCCAGGCGAGGTGGTGGGGCCCGGGTACGGCAGCGGGTCCAACGTGCACGGGCGTTGGGGAAA
>LSYV01000042.1:1040778-1054095 GCA_001584585.1 Gonium pectorale
CACCCCCCGGCCCCCCGGCCGCTTCGCCCGCCTCGCCCCCGACCCGACGCGACCTCCCCCCTCGCCCAACTCCTGCCGCAGCTGGGAGGTCGCCATGGGCGAACGCGGGACCCAAGGTGCGGGCTGCCGGGCCGGGCAGAGGTCGGGTCGGGTCCTCTAGAAACGGTTAATTGCGCGCTCTCCAGCGGCGCCGCTCCGGGAGGCTGTGGCCCCCCTCCCCGCCTCGCCCACACACACACACACACGCACTCGTACACACCGGCTGCAAATGCAGGCCAAAGCAGCGAGCTGCGCGTTGCAGCATATGTTACGCCTGTGCCCCGACCCCAACCAACCGGTCACAAGCTGGCAGCTAAGGTGCCTCTTTTGGGAGACCTTTGCGTCCTGTCCCTCTCACCTCCTCACCCTGGCTGCCCCGCGGCCCTGCCTCTGCCTCTGCCCCCGCCTCCCTCCAGGCCAAGGCTTCCGCGAACGTGGTCCTGGAGGAGACCAACGACCAGGACGGGGTCGCACGGGCCATTCAGGAGTACGTGGTGCGGCCGCGCGTGGAGGCGGCCGCGCATGTGGCTGCGTGAGGCAACACGTCGAGCGGGGTTGGAGAGGTGGGCGCCGGGCACGTGGAGGGCGTTGTCCGGGCACGTGCGGATGCCGTCTGTTTGGGGGCAGCGAAGACGGTTACACCGAGTGTATACAAGATGTGTCCACCTTTCGACGGGCCTTCGCAACGCCTCCGGAACCAGCACGGGTCGCCCGCCCGGCCGTCACGGTGCGCCTCGCGTGGTGGAGTGGCGAGTGCAGCAGGCGGCGTGTGACGCTGAGTGCAGGCGGTCCATATCGGGGCCGGTATTTGAGGTGGGCGGCGCTGGCCCAGTGACCCCAGGGGCGACTCGGCGGTGAGGGCCGGTCAGCGGAAGGGACTTGCGCGGGCGAAGATCCGTGGGTCGGCCGGGGGCTCCATGGCGCGGCCGCGGGATGGGGATATACCACTGCAGGGTACTGCATGCATGGCGCTCCAGGGGCCTGCAGCGGGCGGAGAGAGAGGGTGCGCACGAGGAGAGACGCGTCAGACGGGCATGGGAGAGCGATGCCCGTGTGGCTGGGGGCGGCGGCGTGCGGGATGAGAGAGCCTGCATCGCGGACCGAGGGAGGGCGTGAACCCCTGGCCCGACCGACGCCCGTTGGCACTGCATCGAGAGTATGTGTTCAATATGCGTGACAGCGTACTCGAACAGGTCGAATAATGCCATACGAGCAAGAGCAACCTAGCCGGCAGCCCGTATGCCCGTGTGCCCACACCCAGCCCAACAAGTAACCCCGAAAATACTTCACGCTGGAGTGCTGGGCTGGGCTGATCGAGTGCGTGTGAGCGTGTGGATTGAAGTGTTACGACGCATACGACGAGCGTAAGCGCGGAGGTGATAGTGTCGTTGTAGGACCCAGCTCCAGAGGTAGTCGAAGGGGTGATGTCCCTGCATGTGAGTCTGGCGGCGACCACCACCGTAGACCCCGATGCGGCCCAGAATGAGCGTGTGTGTGTCTGGAGTGGATGTCGTGGATGCCTGATGCGAGAGGCGTGAGGCGCGAAGTGTGCGGCAATGCAGAGCTCGTCTGAGTGTGGCAAAGAGGGCGCACGTACGTATGACATGCGTTACACGTGCTGCCGTGCGCTGGTCGACTCGGCTGCGCGTTACGATATTCGTGGGCGCTGCGCCCGACACTGGTGGGGCATGCGATCGATGTTCAGTGCATGGCTGCGGAGGAGCTGCGGAGGAGTGTGGCACTGTTAAAGGCGATAGGTGTACGACAGTGTGCCAGAGTGCGGAGATGCCGTGTATCGGGTCGATCTCCGGGTGATGGATGGCGGGGCTGTTCGGACATCGGTTCAGGACCCGAGGGGCGAGGCCGTCAAGAGGCGAGTCGGGCGGCTGTAGGTCGGAGGATGGAGGGGTTGTTCGATGTCCGGTTGATGTTGTCCGCTTTCGAGGCGGCTTCCACACGTTCCCATTGGCGCCCTTGCACCATACTGCTTTGACGGACGTGTAACCTGTAACCTGTACTGCATACCTTGCACGGCCTCCACCTGCCATCACGTATCGTACTTCTTGGGGCTCACGCTCTCAGCCACACGGACTGGCTCCATTGCGCGGACCAACTGGGTGAGAATACGGCAACCCTGCGAAGCTATCGTACATAATATGCAACTGTATGTGCCGTAGTGTACTGCAGCACTCGTGCAACGACACGATGCGTACGTACACGCACCAGCCACCCAAACACATGAAGCCGCAAGGGGAAGCAATCGTCGTCATTGACACACATTCAACCCTCATGGTCGGTTTCAATTCGAACTCCCTCATTCGCTGTGAGTTTCGAACACAACGGTTGGCGGCACACATACATCGCCGGCATGCGCACACGCGCCACCCTGCACAGCTGAAACACCCCACGAACCCCGGCATCGGACCTTTCGCGACGAACGGCGCGCGGCATCCAGTGATTGTGACTAGTATCTGCCCACATCGGCGCAGGCAGGCGAACCATGCATAACAGCCCGTCCGTTCCACTTCCTTCGGTTCGCCTCGAAACTCGGTTACATCCAACCCTTCGGTTCGCCTCAGGACTAGGTTGCAACCGGTATCAAGTGGGTAACTTACTCCGCATCGATGCCATCGACTTGCCCCGCGCTCCGCGCGCAAGCGTACACGCAGAAACGCGGGTGGCCCGCGCAGCGCCCGCGCCATGGCCGCGCTGCGTCCAGACATCCGCCTAATTGCCACGGTGCGTCGGCGTAGAGGGGCGCTCCAAACCCATACTCTCCGACCCCCGGCTTGCGGATGGCAACGCCCGGCCTCCAGGACGTGGACGGCACGTTGCTGAACCATAGGCAGGAGCTGACGTCGGGCGTGGAATATGCAGTCAAGCAAGCGGCGGCACTGGGCGTGCCGGTGAGCTGTCTCAACCAATGGGACGCGAAGGGAGGCGGGACATGGAGTTGGCAAGCGGCACACCGGGTCGCCCGAACCCGTAGAGCCGGCCCCATGGGCTTCACGGCGTCACGGCCATGCTAGCCATTCCCACCGCCCGGCTCCCCACTCCTCCCCGCGCCGCCCCACGCCCCTTCTCGAACCCAATACCGGTACCCCGTGTAACCCCTTCCTACGCTGGCCTCCGGGCTCCGGCGGTCTGCACCCCATGTCACCCCACCCTCAACCAACACCCCTTCTCTAACCTCGTACAGCCCCAACTCCACCTTCAATTCCGCTCCCGGCCCTCCGCCCGCCTCCCGCCCGTCCGGCAGTTGGTGTTTGCGACGGGCAAGGCGCGCGGGCCCTGGATCCATGACGTGCTGCCCCGCCTGGATCTGGATACGCCGGGCGTCTTCCTGCAGGGCCTCGTGGTGTACGACGGCCAGGGCGCCGTACTACACGAGCAGCGGCTGCCGGACGAGGTGGCGACGGACTGCATCCGCCTGGCCAAGGAGCTGGGTGCGTTGGGGCGTCGCGTCGTGCTGGTGTGGGCTCGTGGCGGTGTGAGGGATGGGGTCACTTAGGAGCTGCCACGGGCGGGCGTGGGAGACAGAGAGTGGCAGAGGTGGTTGCGGGAGAGGCTAGAGGGGCACTGGCGTGCTGGCTGGTGGGCTGCCTTCGCCTGGCCAAGGAGCTGGCGGCGCGTGGCTGGCGGCGCGGCGAAGTGGTGGCGGGGAGGCGAAGGGGCGCGAGTGGCGGTCGGCCCGGGGCTGTGGGGCTGAGGGATGGTGTGGTGGGATGGCCTCTGTTCATTAGGTTTCGGGGACCCGCCGAGAGTGTCTTGGGGGCAGGAGAGCAGGGCCCCCGGGTCGGAGTACCTGCGAAACGACCCAACGGGGCTGCGGGGCCCATAGCCGTCTAATGACCCGGGGTGGGCAGGGGTGGGCGGCCCTAAGGAACGAGGAGCGTTGCGAGGTGCTGTGCGATAGCGCCCCAGCGGGCATCAATCCCAACTCGGCTGGAAATTGCACAAGAGTTCTGGTGAAGCGAGAAGCGGGGTGGCGAGGGGTTACCGCTGCCGCCAGCACCACCCCAAGAGAAAATCGTGCTGCCCGTCGTGCGCTCCCCACTCGCGAAGCCCCACCATAACTTACGCCGCTCCTACACACCTCATCCCCCGGGGCTTGTGCCCGACGTTTTCTTCCACGCGCGTGGCGCCACACTCTCCCTCCCCCTCTACGCACGTGCTTGGCCCCCCTGTGCACCTGCCGGCCCCCTGTGCAGACGTGACGCTGGTCGCCTACTGCGGGGAGCGCATCCTGTGCGCCGCCACGGACGCCCACACCGAGCGCTTCAACTTCTACCGCGAGCCGCCGCCCGAGCCCGTGGGCGACCTGGGGGCCATCCTGGGCCGGGTGCCCGTGCACAAGATGATCTTCATGGCCGAGCAGGCCAGGTGGATGCTTGCCAAATTTTGTGCCGTGCATCTTTTAAGACGGCGTTAGTAACAATGAATCTAGGGTGTGCGCAGTGCAAGACGGGGGGGTGTGCACGGCCGAAGCAGCGAGGTGGGGGTGGGGGCGTGGGGCCGGGGGGAGTGCGTGGCGGCGGCACTTCTGGCCCGCCCGGCCATACCAGGCGGGCGCGGGAGTGGCAGTGGTGCAGGAACCGCGGGCTCAAGGGATGTGTCACCACATGCTCACATGTTCACATGCTGGCGTGTTGAGAGAAGCGCGATGGCTAAGGACGGGATAGCGCGGCAGTCCACAGAGGCACCGACGACCCTCCCTCCCCACCCGGTGGAGTGCACCGCTGCCGCCGATGCAGGACCGGCCCGGCCCGCCGCCTGACCTCAGCCGCCGTCTGCCCCTCTCCCCTCCGTTACCCTCCCCCTCCCCCTGTGAAGGATCGACGAGATCCGGCCGGGTGTGGAGTCGCTGCTGGGCGGCCGCGCGTCGCTGACCACCGCCCTCAGCGGCATGCTGGAGGTGCTGGTGGGTATGGCGGTCGGTATGGCGGGCGGGCGGCTGGGTACAGGGGGGATGCTTGTGTTCTACATGGCCCATGCGATCTGTGCGTAACAGTGTGCTGCTCTCAGGCGTACGCGTGTGTGGTTGTGTTAGAAACGGAGAGGCGATTTGTGTTCCGCTGTATCATCTTTGGCGTACACATCTGTGACAATGAATGTGGGCGGAAAGTGGACGCGCCCGATTCCGGTGCGCGCCCCGCCCCGCCCTCGTCCCCACCCCTGCCACTACGCTGCCTGCCTTGTCCCGCTCTTCGCCGGCTCGTCCCGCCCCGCTCGGTCCAAAACGCCCCCCAACCCCACCCCGCCCCCCGCACCTAGCCCCTTGGCGCATCCAAGGGCGCGGGCCTCCGCTGGCTGCTGGACCACCTGGGCGTCGACCCCGCCCACGTGATGGCGCTGGGGGACGGAGAGAACGACGTGGAGATGCTGGCGATGGTGGGGGTGAGTTGGGTTGAGGGGGGCGAGCCGCGAGCGGCGGCAAAGGCTGCGGGCGCACGAACGAGGGCGGCGCTTTGCTGGTGGGCAGCTGGCGTGGGTGGGCTTCCCCGGGTAGGGGTAGGGTGGACATTAGGGGGGTTAAAAGCACAGTTCGAGGGCGAGGGCACAAGCGCAGCCGTGAGTCGGGTATCCAGACTGCCAGTGCCCCCAGCGCCAGGTCGGGCGCCAGTATGGTCACTTTTAAACTCCCCAACGTCACATGGGAGCTTGCTTGCGCCGCTACGTTGGGACTTAGCAAGCCCACTCGGTCCTTCGCGCCTGTCCCTCCTGCCCTGCCGTGCCCCGCAATCCCGCCCCCCTGCGCCTCGCCCCTTGCCCGTCACCCCGACTTGACCTTCCTCCTGCCCACCTTGCCCACCTCCCGCCGCAGCTGGGAGTCGCCATGGGCAACGCGGCGCCCAAGGTGCGGGCTGCCGGGCCGGGCAGAGGCCAGGAAGGGTCCTTCAGAGATTAGTTAGTTGCTTGACTCGCCAGCGGCGACACTCCGCCGGGAGACTCCCGCATTCTCCCTCTCCCCAAACCATACACACACACGCACTCGTACACACCGGCTGCAAATGTAGGCCAAAGCAGCAAGCTGCGCGTTACAACGTGCGTTACGCCTGTGAACCGACCCCCACCAACCGGTCACAAGCTGGCAGCTGAGGTGCCTCTCTTGGGAGACCTTTGCGTCCTGTCCCTCTCACCTCCTCACCCTGGCTGCCCCGCGGCCCTGCCTCTGCCCCTCCCCACCCCAGGCCAAGGCCTCTGCGGACGTGGTCCTGGAGGAGACCAACGACCAGGACGGGGTTGCACGGGCCATAGAGGAGTACGTGGTGGGGCCGCGCGTGGAGGCGGCCGCGCATACGGCGCCGTGAGACGGACCCTCCCAACGAGGTGAGAGGTGGGAGGTCCGGCCACGTTGGGGGCTTTGTCCGTTTGCGGGTGGCCGAAAGCGCTACACGGAGAGATACTGGGTGTATCCAGCTTTTTGGGAACTCTCGGGAGGCGAGGAGGGCTCCGGAGCCCGGACGGCGGGGACGCCCGACCGACAGGGTGTGCATTTGCGTGGTGAAGTGGCGTGAGCAGGCGGCTGGCGTGCGACAATAACGCCCGTTGCTATGAAGGGCCGGTTTCAGAGCTAGACGGCGTGTGAGGGCGTGTGAGGGCGGTCGGCATCGAGCTACTTTAGGGGGTAGCATAAGCGCAGGCACAGCTACCCCAGGGCGACTCGGCGCTGAGGGCCGTAAATGGGCAGGGGCCAGGGGTGTGTGGCTTGTGTGAGCGGAGACCCGTGGGTCGGCCGGGGGCTCTGTGGTGCGGCTGGGGGAGGGACGTATCACGACCAATTGCAGGGTATTTCGGGAGGCCCGAGGCCTACAGCGGGCAGAGAGGCGCACGAGGTGAGACGCGTGAGACGGGCATGGGTGCGCGATGCTCGGGGCCCGGGGGGCGGTGGCTTGGGAGGAAAGAGAGCCGTGCCGTGGCGGGGGGAGGGCGTGAAGGTGGCCTCCCTGCCTGACACCCGTTGGTACCTCATTACGTATGTGTGTGGCGGGATTGGCTGACGGGGGAAGCGCAGAGTGTACAGTAAGGCAGTTGGCCTAGGTTGCACGCGCCATACCCGCCTTTCAGCGGCTGGCTCGGCCACGCGTTTTGCGTATGGAAAGCGATTGAAAGGACACGTGATGCACTGCCTGTGCTGTGGCTATGAGCGACCACGGATGGAGTACGGCGTGGGGTGATAGCTGTGCTCTACCGGGCCAGAGGTAGGGCGTTGAGGGCTGCAACACCGGCTCAGCAGCCAACCGGTACTTGTGCCAAAACGACCGCAGTGACTTCTACCCGCGTACTATGTTCCCAATGTGGATGCTATGTACGGTGCAGGACTGCTGACATTAGGGCGAGGACCGTGAGAGAAAGTCGGGCCATTGTTTGTGGGTTCAAGCGGGGAGTGCGTGACCGATTTGTAGTAGTAAGAGCGTATCACATATGCGCAAGGCATGCGGACTTCTGCATTCCACACGCACCGCCGTATCAGCTACTCGAGCAGGTCGGTGACGAACGTCCCCACAACCAGGGCATTCGTGTTCTGCACCAAACCTGCGCCATACACCTTGCCCGCTTTCCAGCGCAGCCCCGGCCATTGCCCGTCCGGCCCTTTGCTACAGCAGGCTCACTGGCTCAGTGACCGTGCACAGTTGGGCGCTGTTGCGCAGTGGGGCAAACCCTCCAAGACAAACCCAACATGGCCATCACCGGCTGAAACGGGGCCGCCAGATCCCCTACGCCTACAAGGCTGGTTGCGTTCGTGTTGAATCCCGCCACTGCACTGGTGCTCCTTTCTACCGGGCGGCCAGCTGGGTCACCAACGCATGCCCAATCGCCACTTTCCGTTCTATATATCCGGCCCAGCCGTCACTGAGGGCGACAGCCCCATGCCCATAGCGGCCCCGGCCCTACCGTAGCGGCAACCTCCCCCGGGCTGCGCAGCGAACTCGGGTGCGAAAGAGCAGCAGCGGTTGTAACGCTCGTGGTTTCGTGGAACGCCCTGGTGGTCGTGCTGAGAGGGGAGACTGAGTTGCAGAGGAAGAGGTAGTCCGACGGGCTCCAACGTGGAATTACGGCACTGGGCGAATAGGATCGGAGTGCCAACATCTTTTAAGCCTAGAGGCCAGGCCCCATGCCAGCCGTCGCATTGTAATTGATCCACAGCTTCATCATCAGGGGAGATCCCCTGTTCATCATCAAGAGTCCAACAGGCGGGTCCGCCAAACGACACCCCATTACGGCAGTCTTGGGAAACATTACGCTTAGCATCAGCAGGCAAACACGGAGCCGTGCATAGTGGCACGTCAGCAGTGCTTGACAGCACGAGAAAGGGACGGGCCGCTACTACCGTGCAGTACCGCAACATACAGCGGAATTGAAGAATCACCGAAGGCCACATGATAATACATCGGCATTTGCTAATCTACTGACATGGATGTGTGACGCAGCAACAAAGAGTGAGTGCATCCCTACTTGCAGCGCGCATCAAAGGCGTCGCTGGTCCGGTGTATTCGCTAACAGCTTCTAGCCAAAAATGATGAGCCCAACATCCATAAAACGTATCAGCGTGGAGACAACAGCAGCAACAGCAATGCCATTTGCGAGGCCCCGGCCCATGCGACGATGGAAAGATATCACGTGCCACGGGGCCACTCCGCCCGTCCGCACATAGAGCAGTCGAGTGGCCCGCGGATCATCGATTGGGGTCAGGAGGATTAACTCGTTACCGGGGATTGTACGAATTAATATGCTTCGGATATCCCCACGGGACAATGACCAGTCCAGGGCACATGATGATAATGACCATATTGCTGAAGGCTGAAGGCCGACTGCGGCCGCCCACAATGCAAGCTCAAGAGCCAGGGGCTTGTCGTCTCAGGCGGGAATGTGCTTGTGTCGTACACCGTGCCGTAAGCTTCCTTCACGAGTTTCAAGTGGCAGCGGCAATAAGCCGCCCCAGCCCCACGGGCTTCAGCGCATCGCCCATTTCGCCGGCATCGTCCCCGCGATCCACCAGGTCGCCCTGACCCAGCTGGCCCCAGTTGTTGTAGCTGTGGGCGGGCGAGGGAGGATGGGAGTACAGGGTGCGGGAAGATGGGGTGAGGGCTCAGCCTGGTAGGGCCTAGCTGGCATGGTTGTTGCAGCCGGCGTGATCAGGACGGGTTCCTCTGCTGCGCCTGACAACCTTAAACCGCCGTCTTCTGTCTTGCCTCCCTGCCCAGCCACTCACCCCCAGCACTTGACCAGGCCGCCCGGCTGCAGGACTACGCAGGCGTGGTTGAGCCCACCCGAAAGGGCAGACACGTTCAGCCCTCTGCCCAGTTCCACGGGCTTCAGGCCGGCGCCCATCTGGCGGGGACCGTCGCCGTGGTTCACCTGCTCGCCGAGGCCCAGGCGGCCATTGTGCCAGTCCCTGGGGAAAGCAGGGTGTCGGGAACGGCAGGGTAGATGGGATGAAGAAAGATGGGGGGCCAACAGCGCCAGGCCTCGAGAAAAACACGGAAGGCGGACGGGACGGGGGGTTGGGTCCGCTTCTTGTACAGCGAAAACGCTCAGACTTAGCAGCACGTTTTCTGCCTCCCTCGTCTCTCCTGCTCTTACCCCCAGCATTTGACCACGCCTCCTGGCTGCAGCAGTGCGCAGCTGTAACCCGAGCCCGCGGACAGGGCGACGGCGGTCAGGCCCGGACCCAGGTCCACGGGCTTTAGCGCATCGCCCATTTCCCCGGGCTGGTCGCCGCGGTTCTCCGTGTCCCCCTGACCCAGCTCGCCGCCGCTGTTGACTCTGGGGATAGAGGTGAGCAGTGAGGGGTGGCGAGTGTGCCGGGGTTTGGGAACGCGAAGGCGAGGCAAAAAGACGGTAACAGCATGGCAAGGAAGGGGCACCCCTGGGGCCCACGGATACTGGCAATGGAAGGGGCTCACACGCTGATCCCCGACCCCTGTTCCATGCACATCCTACTTCAACTAACCCTCGCGTTGGACGAATGTTCCCCGACCGACCGACCGCAGCAGCAGCGCGCAGGCATCGTACCAACCCCACCCCGCCGAGGTGAACATTGTAAGCGCAGCTGCCTCAGTTGTTGACGGTCTTGACCATAATCGCCCCTGCATCCGTCACGTCCTCACTCACCCCCAGCACTTGACGAGGCCGCCCGGCTGCAGCAGCGCGCAGGTGTGGTACCAGCCAGCCGACACGGCGACGGCGCTGAGGCCCGTTCCCAGCGCCACAGGCTCAAGCGAGTTGCCCATTTGGTCTGGCCGGTCACCCCTGTTCCAGGTGTCGCCCTGCCCAAGCTGCCCAAAGTTGTTCGCGCTGTGCCATTCGCGTGGAGGCACGGGCAGACAAGGGAGGTGCGGCAAGGGTGGGCATGGGTGGTGTGTGGGGGATTTGATGCAAGTAGGTGACTGAGCAAAAAAGGGAGTGCACACGTCCACTGACACAGGCAACTGGTAGCGGTGACGTACGTGGGCATTGGGCTGAGCCGATAGTCCAATTTGGGCGCGTTGCTTTATTGCGCAATGGCAGAGTTGTTCATCTTCTCGTTTGGGGACGCGGGGGAGGGATTTTCCCATTGATAGCAATGGGGTAGCAATGAACAGGGAAGCGCAGCACGGCACCTGTTGCATACCACCAATGCCGGCGTCAGGATCCGTAGGGGACCCACGTTTCCCCTCCCTCACTCACCCCCAGCACTTGACGATGCCTCCTGGCTGCAGCAGCGCGCAGGTGTGGTGCGCCCCGCCCGTGACGGCAGTGGCCGCCAGAGGCACCTGGGGCCCCGGCAGCAGCCCGCTGCCCACTTGGCCTAGCCACACTGGCCGCAGGTTGATGCCCATGTCCGTGGGGACGGAGGGCCAGCGGGGCCGGGTGTCACCCTGGCCCAGCTGACCAGCTGGGTTGGACCTGCACAGGTTGACACGGTTTGCAACACCGGCAAGAGTCAGAGATGTTTGCGATGGTGATAGCGTGGGCGCCCCATGGCCGGATGGGACACCGCATTACACGTTTGAGCGCCATCTCCTTTTGAGAGAGGACTGGCTGCATTTGGACCCGCCGGCTGAAACGCACCACCTTCCCCTGGTTGCTCACCCCCAGCACTTGACAAGGCCGCCGGGTTGGAGTACCGCACATGCTTGCAGGTCGCCCACTCCGATGGCCGACGGCTCCAGGCCAGCGCCCAGGGGCACGGGCTTCAGGGCCGCCCCCATCTGTCCGTACAGTGATCCGCCAAGATCCCAGTTTCCGTTCAAATTTCTGTGAGGATAGGGGTGGCAGCGAACATGGGCTGACTCACAAACGGCAATCCATCCCGGGAGCGTTCGTCTCACTACGACTTTTCACAAAGAAACCAAACCCCAGCAGGTGTCCACATCTCCTTCATCCCGTATTTTCCCCAGCACCTTACCCGCACCCATTATTGACTCCCGCTCTCACCCCCAGCACTTGACGATGCGCCCGCCGGGGCCCGACAGCAGGGCACAGGTGAAGTAGACGCCCGCCTCTACGTTGCTGATGTTATAACCTGGACCCAGGTCAACGACCTTGAGCATATCACCCAGCTCCCCAGGCTGGTCGCCCCTGCCGACCGTGTCGCCCAGGCCCAGCTGGCCATAGCGGTTATCACTGGACATAGTGGGTGGGGTGGGGGGGATTTGGAGAACAGTGAGACCATGGGACGTCTTCTAAGGAGAAGGGCTTGAACAGCGGCAATGTTGGGCGGTATGGCCTCCTCGTATCCCTTTCAGCAATCGTGGCTGCCTCTCCTAGGTATAACAGTCGGGGGGGAGGGGGAAGCGGTAGCCATGTGACTCTTCAAGGCACATGTGGGCTGTGGGATGATGGGTGTTGGTTCCGGAAGCAGGTCAGGGTGCGTGGCAGGCGGGCACTTGCGTGCATGTGTGAACCATGTGAAAGCAAGCAGGATATATGAACGGCAGGCGAAGCGCCATCCTGGCCGCCCCCCCCGCACACACACACGCACGCAGCCCTGGGTCCTCACCCGAAGCACTTGAGGCCACGGGTCCGGGTGGCTGGGTCCTCCAGGACGGCGCACGTGTGTGTGAAGCCAGCGGACACGAAGACGGCGGGGGCGGCTGGGGGCAGAGGGACAGGGGTTGGCAGGGACAGGGCCCGGGATGGGGCGACGCGGAGACGGGGGGGTGCATTGTACTGCACGAGATTTCGCGGGCTGTGCCTATGCAAAGGCTAACAGGCTAGCAGGCTGGGCCCTAAAGACAGCCAGGCCATGCCTCTCATGGAGCACATGTGCAGTGTGAGGTCTGGCTCCCGACTCACGCAGCGCGACGGCGATGCAAATCCGCGCGCCCTTCTTGAGCTTGGGGCAGGCGACGCCGGGGTTCAGGGCCGCGAAGTCCGCCTTGCTCCACTTCTTGTTTGCGATCAGCCACACGCTGGTGCAGGTGTCGCCCGCCTTGGCCGTGACGTACTTGGCGCAGGCTGGCGGCGGCGACGCTGCAGGGTACGGAGGAGTCATCGTGTTGGGCGTCGATGCCAGCGAGCAAGGCGGGAAGCGCTTGCCATAACAAAGGGGTTGCTCCAGGCGGTGACGTGCGCTGCGTGTGTGCGTCGTTACAAGTGCGGCGCACAACCGTGAAGGGCTGACTCGAAAGCCAGGAGTGCGAAGGTTGGGGCCCTTCCGCTTCTACCCACCGGCGGACTCGGCGACCACCAGCAGTAAGGCCGCCGATACTGCCAGCAGCAGCACAGGCGCCGCGGGTTGCGTTGCCTGCAGAGGGCAGGAGGACCGCGTGTCTCTTTCTTTCACGTCATGCTACAGCCAGGGCCGTTGGGAAGAAGCTGTTGGCAGGGGAGCAGGACTGAATGGTTTAGTCACTCACCGATCGAGGCATTGTTGTTTCGGGAGAGCACAGCGAACGTGCTGCCTCGCAGCGGCGACTTTGAGCAGTTCAGTTCAGGTGTGTTTACTTGCAGCTGCAGCTGTCATTTAGGTACCTTTACTCTGAAGGTAATGAATATACAGACGGCGGTCATGACGCCTGAGCTGGCACTCTGTGGATATGAACTCCAGGATCTAACAGCCTATAACCTGAAATGCCTAGGACCATAAGCATATCTGGCGAAAGTAATCAGTCCCTCTCCTACGCGAGAAGGACGCGCGTTTGGGGCATATTGGTGTGGCCGTTGGCCAACCGCCGGGCGTGCTCTCCGGAAATACACCGGCTGCAGCCCCTGCTCGCTGCACATTTCCCAGCCAAATGCTGTTGACTACTTCGCCACCGGCGAGCTTTTGTGGTTCGCCACCGTGGTGAC
>LSYV01000042.1:1136003-1147527 GCA_001584585.1 Gonium pectorale
GGGGCCTGTGGGTGGACGGCCTGAGGGTTCTGAAACGTGGGCGAGGGGGCCTGCAGGAACGCGGGCCCCTGGAAAGCGCTGTGGCAGGGACGGGTGCGGAGGCGGGGGCGGGGTGAAGCCGCTCTCGGGACCCCGCTCACGGCTTCACGCGGCTTCGCTTCAGGTCTTCCTCTCCGGCCCTCCTCTCGTCCCTCCTCCTTTTACCCATCCTCCTCTCCTCAGCGCACCCCCCCCCTCGCACTCCAACGCACCACTGCCGCTGCGGCGTCGCCCATGGCTCGCAGCTGTTCGATGGTCCCTCATGCCCACCCCCGCTCCTCCGCCCATCCGGCCGCGGGCGACTATAGCAGTCTAGCAGCCCGTTGTTGGCGAAGGTCATGTCCTCAACCGCCGGCCCCCCTCGGCCAATGTCCATTCCGCAGGCAGCCTCAGCCTCAAGTACCGATCCGCCAAGTACCAGCCGCTGCCCACAATGACGGAGCCGCCCGCAGCCGCCGCCAGCTCGGTAGGGCACGCCTCGGAACCCGACGCGACGGCGGCCGTCGGCGGCGGCACCCGCTCCGAGCTGGCGGCGGCGGCGGCGCAGGCGAGCGATGCGGTGGTGGCGGCGCCGTCGTGGTGGCGGCGGAGCGGCCCTGGCGGCTCTGGCGGTGGCGGCGGCGTGGCGGTCCTCAAGCTGGAGCTGCGGCCCAGCTCCGAGCCCTCGCGGCACGCCGTACAAGGCAAGGGCAGGCGGCAGGTGCGGGGGCAGAGGGGACGGGGGGCGGGGGGGCGGGGGCGGGGGCGGAGGGGCCGGGGGGAAGGGCCGGGGCCGGAGCCGGGGCCGGGGTACCGTGTACGGCACCTAGCGGGCCCCAGCCGGCCCCACCCGCTGCAATGTCCAACTACCCCAAGTACCGCCACCGACCAACAACTGCCACAGCCCACCACAACCGATGCTCCATCTCACCTCTTTCCGCCAGGCCGAGTACGCTCTGGCTGAGGTCGCCGTACGGCCGTGGTACGACAGCGACTCGTTGCTGGCGTGGATGGCGGGCGGCGTGCAGCTGCCCGGCCTGGCGGCGGAGCTAGCGGGCGGCGCCGGCGGCACCGGCGGGCTGCTGGCGGCGGAAGAGGCGCAGCGCGAGGCCTTCCTGGCGGCGTACGATATGTTGACAGGAGGAGCTGTACGGCAGCAGGCGGCAGCGGCAGCGGCAGCGCCGTCGCCGTCGCCGTCGCCGGCTCCTGTGGCGGAGGATGCGGCCAGCTCTGGCGGCGGCGGCCGGGTGCTGCGACCCCATGAGCTGTCGGAGCAGCAGCTGCAGGTGCGGGTGCGGGTGCGGATGCGGTGCAGTGGTTGGGCACGGTAGAGGCGGCTGGGGTGCGGTTGGGAGAGTGGGGCGTGAGGGGGCCCCCCGGGGGTCCTCGTCGAGGCCTTCGCGTGACCCGTGATACTGCTGCGGCAGGAGGGGCAGCACGGGGAGGCTGGGAGGGGGGAGGAGGGGGCAGGGCCCCCAGGGCCACGGTTCACGCCGAGGGGACGCTGCTGCGGCCGGGGCGTGCCCGCGCTCCCACGACTCCCGTTCCACTCTTTTAAGCACCCCGTTACGGGCCTCCGCACATGGGAGTCTGGTTTGTCTGACCCGCTTGCGACCTTCGGGCAAACCCTCGCACGGGCACACCCACTGCCCACTGCCCACTGCCCCGTACTGGTGGCTGAGCCACTGCCCACTGCCCAGTACTGGTGACTGCCCGAGAGCCCAGACACGCCGCCTTCCCATACGCATGCCCTCTTGCCCTCTTCCCCTCGCCTCCCCGATCCTCGGCTCGCTCCCGCTCCGGAAAGCGGCCTCCCCAATCCCACCCCACCCCATGCACACCTCCCCTCGTGCCGTGCCGCAGGAGGCGGTGCAGCAGCTCGTCCGCGCCTTCGGGCTGCCCCCCTCCGCCATCTCCGCCTCTGCCTCTACCGCCGCCGGGGGCTCGGACGCCGGCGGTGGGGAAGGGATGGGAGGAGGGGGCAGCGCGCCCGCCCCGCCGCGCGCCGCCACAACACAGCCGGGGCAGCCGCCGGCGTCGCCGCAGGGGCAGCTGGGCGCATCGCCGCGACCCAACGGCGGTACCGGCGGCCGCGACGGCTGAGCCTGGGGCCCAGTGCCCGCCGGGGGCCCACCTCTCCGCGGGGCTGCGTGGTCGCGGGTGCGCGGGTTCGGCGGAATGCCGGGTCTGCAGCACGCTTGAGGGGCTGTGGGGGCGGGAGATGAAGGTGCGGGGGGCGGTGGTCGTGGCGGCGACGGCATGACAGTGATGACCATGATGATGGTGGTCGTGGTTGCGGTTGTGGTGGTGGATGGCCGCCATCGTCAGCGTCACCACTCACCAGTGTGGGCGTGCAGGAGGCGGCGGCCATGCCCCGCTCCCCCGCGCCACCCTCCGCCTCCGGGCTTATGACCCGCCCCCCCGGCCCGGACGGACGTGTAACCTACGCCTGCGTACGCCGCCGCCGCTGTCGTCCACCAGCTACCATACACGCAAAGCTGCAAAGGTTATAAGGTAAAGAAATTCTATCGACCGAACGCTCCCGACATTGTACGGAGTACATACCTGAAAGGAAGTATGAACAGGGAAGGCAACCTCTACGGTCATACACACACGACGGCGCGACGTTTCCAGCAGCGGCAACAGGGCAAAGCGACAAGGCGTGGTGGCTGGTGGGCGAAGGTAGGGTAACGTGCGGACGGGCACCCCCGTCCGTCCGTTCGTCCGTGCGTCCCTGAGGGGCACGCGGTGCGGGCATCTGGCAACACATGGTGGGGGGCTGGGGCGCCCGCCGGGCGCTGTCATCGACTACATTTCCGGATGAGAGCTGAAGTGGTGGCTGTGGGACGACACAACAAGAAAACTAATTCGGACTGGCGGGCAGCGCCCCTGCCACCCGCTAGATAGCGCCATAGCTTTGCACTGTGAGTCGAGCGCCATGCATGGAGGAGCGCACGTCTGCTAGATGCCTGCGCCCACGTCTGGCGCACGGGGCCTGGTCCCGCGGGCCGCGTCGAGGGGGTGGGGACCCCCCCGCCTCTCGCCTCGTGCTGCTGGTTGGCGCTGGGGGCGAACACGCAACCCACCCACCCACCCACCCACCCACACCGCAGCGCCGGCTGCGGGCGTGCGGGTAGGGGCCAGCAGCGGACCCGGACCGCACGGCACCGCACGCCACGACGGGACGGGCCGGCGTCGCGGGCTCGTGGCGATGCCGAGCCAGGTGCCGTACAACGAACAATCCGTACCGGTTTGCGGGCGGGGATACCTGGGTAACCGCTGGGACTACTTTTTCGCTTACACCATGTGGGCATATGGCGTGGGGCGCAACAAAGACTGCAATTACGCACGGCGCCCGCCCGCCCAAACATGCTGAAGATATCCAACCGACGTCAATGGCGGAGGATCTGATTGCTCGTGTACGGTATGTGCGATAGAGCGTCGGGAGGCTGGCCGCCCTCCCGCCTCGCGCGCACCTCCCCCTTCACCCGCACTGCCCGGAGCAGCCAAGCCGCGGGACACCGACACGACACATAGACTCCCGAGGTACGAACACAACGACGATGACAACGCACACGATGGACGGCGTCATGCCAACGGCACCGGCCGCCGCCAGCAGCAACGCGCTTGCTTGGGGGCGGCGCCCTGCCGGGGTCGTGCAGACCATCGATACGTGCAGCCCACGCGCCCCCACCAGGGCGCCGGCCGCCCGACCCGGCTGTCATCACCGGCCCACGCGCCAGCCGCACATCCACAGCCACACAGCAACCAGGCTGGGATGCCGGCTAGGATGCCTTTGATTGCTAAACCTTAGACCTGTCTTCTGCACTCCGCATCGCATTCGTACCACACCCAGCAACGGCACCGGCACCGTTCCTGCGCGGCCCTGCCATCCCACCCTGCCGGTCCGCGGGGCTTGCGGCCCCCTCCCATCCACACCCGGAAACACCTACATCGGCGGGCGGGCGGGCGGGCGGGAAAAACTCCGCCGCACGTCGCACGCGTACGACACAGGTACGACGGCACCGGCGTACGAGGCCGCACTGGAGGCCAGCCCGCCAGAGGCGCCAACACCCCGGATGCCTCCCTGCCTGCCTGCAACGGAAGCCCGTGCAGCAACTAAGACCCTATTTGCCACCGCGTGGGGCACCACGGGATCGCGAACCATACGCAGGGGCGTATGCGCAGTACCAGGTGCTGGAGTCACCGCCGTCCTCCTCAAGGGTCTATGCCTCTATTATAAGGGTGTGCACATCGGTGCTATGCGGGCAGCATTCCTGCAGACGCTTGGCACCAGGCCAAGCAGCACAACTAACGAAGGGGCCTAGCGCTTGGGGCCTGGGAAGCTGCTGCCGCCGGCCCCGAAACGGCCAGAGCCCGGGACCTGGGCCCCCCTCCTCCCTAAACCGCACGCGCGTGACATGTACGGTACAACGAACACCACTCATGCGCCAACCAGCAACTGCACAATAATTCTTTCCTTCCCTGCAAGACCATGCACGCCGCGGTCATACCCCCATAGGCGCAAAGCACTCTCTTTATTCTTTACGGCGAAGGTAGCCCTGAGCAGCAGCCTCGGCCACTGCGCGGCGTGGTAAGGGCGCAGAGAAGGGCTCTCCTGGGCCGCCGTACAGGACATACCTGGCAAGACTTGAATCATTCTCAGCAGCACCACGTCGATCGTCTTAAACCCGCACCGCATCGCACAAGCATGCCGTACAGCCAATGGCCCCCCATCGTACACATTGCGCCATGATACAGCCGTCCGGCGCGAATGCGCTCGCTCGCGCACAGTACCAGCACGGCGCCCAGGAGACGGGCCGATCGACAAGCCAAGCTTGCGCTGCGACATAAAGCTTTCTGGTCCTATCGCCCATGCGCGCCGCTGTGGGAATAACATTGCTACTGGCAGACAACCTGCTCCGATCGCGAGCGACCAAACACCGGTCTGCTGCTCTGGCATTGGCGTGGCGGCGACCACAGCCCATTAGGAAAGGAACGCCGTATCATTGTAAGCACGAAAAGGACCATTGAGAGCATCCTGTCCTGTTTCTTGAGATCAATCGCACGAAATAGCTTTGGCATATTCTCTCGCCCATAGACGTCCTCAATCCTTGCCAGAAGACAATCCACATCACCCCAAGGATGAGTGACGTACGTTGATGCGTAATAGCAGGTGACCCGTGGGTCGCATGGGTCCGATGCACGACAGTAAAGAGCGCGCCCAGCGCACAGCAAGCGCAACCGCGCGAGCCTGCCTCCACTCCAGCCAGCGACGCCCCCCGACCCCAATCATGCACGCCACAAAACCCATGTTTTTTTCTTGGTCGGCAATGTCGCTCCGCTCCGCACCGCACGGCACGGACGCAGGTGGACAAACGCGGGTCTCCCGACGCATCGCATCAAGGCCTAACCCACCCCTAATACAACGGAATTAGCAGTGACCGCCGAAAAGAGCGCACTTGCCGTGGGATGCAGTGCCGAGCCGGGCGCTGGCGCAGTAGGCCAGCGACCCGCACCTGCCCTGCCGCCTTCCCTACCGTCCCCGTCCCCGCACCCCGCCCTACCCAACTCTCTAGCCAGCAAGTCAGGCAGCCAGCCAGTCAGCTTGCCTGTCTGTCTGTCTGAAAAGCACGCGCAGCTCATCACTCGGGACGTGGATTGCATGGACGTTGGTAAGGACGGCTTCAACCAAGGCATGGATCATCCTCCGCACACGCTCCCGGCGACGCCCCGCGAAAACATTGCACATGCTCGTATGGCATTCCCCCCTTCTTTGCCCCGGCATTCCCGTCTTTGCCCTCCAAAGCCCATCAATGCCCCGGCGTCGCCATTGCCGCGGCTCGCCACCTCGCACGTGCGCACGAGTGTCGGGCTTGGACATCCAAATGTCAACGCTCGTTAGCGCAGCGTGAGCGCAGACGACTTGATGCACCGGCCGCCATCGCCGCATTATTTGATCCCTATCTTCTTGCCGCCCCTAAAACCCCCGTCCTCGCCGCGCCTTGCTGGGCTGCCCCGCGCCGCGCCATCCCGGACCGACTTCCCCAACGTCCAAACTCACACCGAGTCGCTCCGCGTTGCGCCCAGCAAGACCCCGCCCCCCGCACGCACGCCCCCCCCCGCACACCCCATCATCCCGAGTCGTAACACCCCCTGCCGCTCAACACAGCGTCGCTGTCGGCCCAGCCGGGTGGCCGCCAGCACTGCGGCGCTGCTACTCGGTAACGAGCGCGTGAGGCAGGGAATCGCAGGGCGGACGGGCACCCGACACCACGCGTACACTCGTCGACGGGCAGCCGCCCCGACCTCCGGCCGCCGGGTCGGGGCGTGCAGTACCTCCGGTCGCCTCTCCAGCCGCCCCCATCGCCCCCTCTACCTCGCGGCCCGCCGGGCGCTGTCGCCCCTCCCTGCGCCTTGCCGCCGCGTCAGGCCCTGGCCTGCGGCCCGGGCCCTGCACCCAACTCCTCCTCGAGGAGCTTCTCCTGCGGGGCGTGCGGGGCGACGGAGTACACGGGAGAGCCGGTGAGTTCAGGCTGGACGGACGGATGCGGGGGTTTACAGGGTTCGCCACTTAAGGTTAGCCCCCCTGCAACGCCTCCCCGCCCCAGCTCGGCCACGCCCCAGCATCCACCGCGCGATGCCGGACAGCGCGCTCCGCCGCCCGCGCGCTGGTTCCGCGTTACTGGCTACCGTTACCGGCTACCGTTTCCGGCTACCGCACTTCAACCGACCAAACACATCCCACCCGAGCCACAGTGCATGTCCCGAACCAGCCTTGGCACTGCCGCCATCGCTTGCCGGAACACCGTTCCACGGCGGTCGCTGTGCCGGACCCAACCACCACACCCAACCCCGCGTGCGCCGTACAAACCGGCCGTACCAGGTCGTATCCGTAGCTGCTGAGAAGCTGTGTGGCCTGCTGCGGCCGCATGGCGCCGCTGCTCAGGGCCCGCTCGATCCTGTACAGCATCTCGTCAGCGATTGGCTCGTTCGGAGCACCGGGGCCTCCCGTGGCAGCGGCGGCGGCGGCTGGCGGCGACGAGGGCGCCCCGCCCGAGGGCCTGGTGGAGCTGCGCAGGTTGCCGCTGTGGGGCACGGCGGGCGCCGTGGGGCGGGCGATGCGGCGTGTCGCAGTGCTGGTGGGCGGGGCGGGCGCCAGCACGCCGCTGGCCAGCCACGCCTGGCGGCGGGACAGCTCGGAGGAGCTCCCGCTGCTGCCGCCCAGCAGCTCATCCTGCAGGGGGGGGGGGTGGCGGGGGAAGCCAGGGGGGGCGGGGGAAGCCAGGGTGGGAATGGGATAAGGGTCGAGGAGGGTGGGGTGCGGTGCCGCCAGGGCGCCCGGGGAGAGCCGGCGTACAGAGCAGGACGGCCCCTGCTCCCATCGAGGGGACTGCGGGCGAGCCATACCGGTACGCCATGGAGGGGACCTAGCCACTCGCCGTGCTGCGCACCGGTCCGCGACGCGACCCGTTTCCCTCCTGCACTCCTCCCCCCGCCACCCGTGCGATGCGGCCTGGCGCCCCAACCCCCGCGCCCCACCTCCCGAGGCACGACCCACCACATCGCAGCCGCACGAGCGCAGGAGCTGCGACGTGTCGAGGGACTTGCGGCCGCCGCTGCTGAGCTCCTGCTCCAGGTGGCTGAGGGTGGACGAGTCGAGGAGCGCGTCGGGGGTGAACACCTCGCAGTCGACATCCTGCCACGCCTCATCGGCAGGGCCGCCCCCCGTGGCCTTGGCGAGCCGCGAGCGAGCGCCGGCGCTGGCGCTGTTACCGCCGTCTGAAGCGTAAGCAAGGTCGGCAGCTTTACCGCCGGCAGAAGGCGCGCCAAAACCCACTCCCGCGCCATCGGATGCGCGATGCAAGGAGGGCCGGCGGGCGGTGAGCTTGGAGTGATCGGGCCGGCGCAGGGGCTCGCTCAAGGGGCGATAGTGGGTCGCTGATGCCTGTGGGAGCACGGTGGCGTCAGCACTGAGCTTGACCTTTGGAAAGTTGTTCGGGGTCCAACAGCAAGCCGAACGCCAGCATTTCAGTTTCTTAAGCGCAGTTGGTACCGGCCCGGCAGGAAACGCGCTCGACAAGCCCGGCGTCAGGGCGAGCCCGAAACTTACGTGCGTGGACCCTCGCCTTCTAGGATGAACCGGCGGTGGCGCTTGCCCTCGTGGCGCCTGCCCGCGAAAATACTGGACAAGGAGCACCACGCCAGCGCCGCTGGCAATTATTATCACTAGCACACAGGCAGCCAACACCGATGCTTCCTCGGTGCTAGAAGCACCGAAAGTATACATACTCGGTTGCTCTACTCCCAAAGGTTGGCCCGCCTTGGTTGTTGAGGTCCTAGTCAGTTGAGGTCCACCTTTTAAAGTCTACGGTGGACGGACATGCAGCAAGGATACTCGAGAAGACATTAGCATCGAGTTGTGAGATCAAGTACAGTGGTGGAGTACAAAAGTTGCGAACCCGGCAACCACCCTGGCGTTTTAAGCAGACATATACCCAGGAAGGTTACTTGTATTGGCTTCGCCGGCACCTGGCCCTGCATGCTGGTCAGGACTGCTGAGGCCTCGAAACGGTTTGCCCGCCTCGGTCGTTGAAGGTCTTCTGCAGGAAAGGTTTGTAGGAAGTTTAATTACCAGCAAGGCGTTCTTGTGGTTGACGTACGTTGGGTTTGAAGTACGGTACAGGGAAGCCATAATACCATGGTGTTGATCGCGTTGATCTAACGCATCATATGCTTTCGCGTTGCTTTACAGGGCCAGGTGCAGGTCACGCAGCAGACAGAAGATTGAGCTGATCAAATGTTCTTCACGGGACGGCACACATGCACACAAGGGAGATGAAAGCGGGAGGTGTGCCCATAGAAGAAGACCCGTGACTTTAAAGCTTTGCAAACATTGAATGTGCCTCACTGCCAAAGCTGTTGAGTCCTGTACCCAATCGTGCTAGGTCGGAGCACCACAGGGTACCCGGGCTTGCGGTCTCACACCCGCCCGTGCTCACGCCTGTACACGGCAGGCGGGTGGGCGAGAGGGAAGGCCGGGTGGGCTGCCGCCACTGTTGGAGGTAGGCAGTCTAGGCACGTAGCAAAAAAAGAACCAGAAACGGGGAAGGCAGCCTCAACGGACATACACACCCGAGGGCGCCGAGTACAGGGCATGGCGGGCGAGGTATACGAGCAGACGTAGCAGCATTGCCGCAACGCGGGGCTCTCAAGTCCTGCCGGCGCCCTGGGACACGCAGTCTTACGACGTCGCATGGGCGTGGGCGTGGGCGCAGCGCGAAGGCGCTCCGCTAAGAACGCAGTTACTGCGACCAAGTGCATAGAAATCTGCAGAGGAACAGTGATCCCGCCAGTACGGCTACGCACATCCGAAGATGTATGCGACGTTTCCAGTACCGTTCTGTAGGGCGGGCGGGGAAAAGGCAAGGCAGGTGAAGGGACAGGGAGGAACATCATAACATATTTATTCTTGTGACAAGGAGGACCCGCCTCAGCTGGATGCATCCAGCAACCTGCCAGAAACTGATCCGCATAGATCATCAGCGGTCGACCCGATGTACCCGACTAACGGAGGGTTCATCCACCGTGCCGTGCCAGTGTAATCACGTCAACTGTGACATGGCCCCTACATCGCCGGTTGTGCACCTCTTCAGGACCACCATGTATGAAAGGTGTAGTCGCCAACGGGTCATGACAGGATGCGGTATTGGCTCGTTGTGGAGCGCTGACTCACTCGCTCGGAAATGTGGTGGGGAAGGAGGGTAACTGGAAACGGGCTGGGGCATGGGCGCGGACGCAGTACTTGGTCAAGTCGGTACAGCCAGCGCCGGGTTACTGTAGGAAGCGGAAGACGAGGGCAGACAAGAGCACACGTTTGCTACACTCACAAACCTCCATCCTGCGATAGATACCGCGCAGTACGTTGCATGTCGAAAGATTGCCAAAGACTTGGCGAGCCCGAACAACCGCACGCCCTGTACTGACCAAAGGTGCGAAGAAAGCGCCTTGCGCAGCACAAGCGCATATATCACCCGGCGGCTGCCGTACAACTGGAGACTTCCTACAAGCCGCGGCGCTCCTCCGCCCCAAACCATCCTCGCCCGCACCTCAAGACAGGTGGTGGCTGCTCACGCGCAGCACGCATAACACGCAAGCTCCTAGCATCACCTGATTCACCTCTATCTGTTGGCACGGTCGAGCCAGCGTGCCCCCTTGCCCCGCGCCAAGACCTCGGGGGCGCCCAAGCGCCCTCACACTGTGCTCGCCACATCTCGTGCGGTACACTCGCATACGACATACCACATGCACAACACGGGCAGGCAGCCGCACCCATCGCACCCACCGACGCCGCCCGCCGGGCAAAAAACCCCGGAGGCGGGAACACGAATTCCTTGCGTCACGAGACACGACGTGGTCGTGGCGTGACAAACTGCTCCGCTTGTCTTAAGCCACCCCAACGCAACCGCCAACCAGTAATGTGGCTAGATGACCCGAAGCATGAACAGAAGCATGGTCCCAAAAAGTTGGGCTCCTGCAAAGGGGTATGGGGAGGACCAGTAGTGGCCACCCCGCTAGGTTATCTGTGAGGCGTCGAGAGACCCTAGCAGTGAAATGCCCCTCAGTTCAAGACCTGGTGGGCGAGCAGCTAGCGCCGAATGCCAGCACATAGTCGCCACCTTGCCCGTCGCTCTCACCAAGGATCACACAGCCGTACACAGCCGTACACAGTGAGCAGGTGACTCCTCCACAGGGCAGGTGACGATACTGCGCCCGCACACGATGCCCTCCATTTCTTATTATTATAGCTAGGGACACGGCGGGATGTATTTGAAGAGATCCACGCCGGGGTGTCATACCCGGGCGTTGGTTTATTGGCCTGACTACCATGGCGCCTACGCGCGTTTGCACCCGCGACATACGCGACGTGCTGCAGAACACCGCGCACCTTGCACACAAGGGAACCACGCGGTCGCCTGCTGGTTGGTTTTGCTGTCCTGTTCTGCGCACGCTGTTCGCGCCCCCGACACACCAGCGCGTGCATACTCGCCTGGGCCCTGGCGGCCCCATCATACACAAGCATCCTCCGACCTAGACGGCCACGACAACAACGGTAAATTGATGCAGCCAGTGCCGTACTGCCTAGTGCCAGTGCCGTACTGCCCAGGGCCGGTGCCGTCTGCCGGGCCGGCCGCATGCCGTGCCTGGGCCGCAAGGGGCCGCCGAGCAAAGGAGGCAGGCCGCCTGTCACACGGCTCTTGTTTCTATTGTGCGGCGAGGTTCAAAGAATCATCAATTGAGTTCGGACGCTCGCGTTGCGCCGCCGTCGCATGGCTGCATGCAACCTCCCTTCTCGCCCCATCCTTGCCTCCCATGGGAGCCGCCCTGCACACCGCAGCCGCTCGACGCAGCCTGCACTAGAGCACCCCACCGCCCTGTCGTATCTTGCGCCGACGCCCTTGGCCATGGCGTTAGCGTGGCGCCGCCCCCGGCGGCCCCCCGGCCG
>LSYV01000043.1:4672-23669 GCA_001584585.1 Gonium pectorale
ACAGAGGATACGGGTGCTGTACGGAGGCACAGCGGTCAGCAGGGGGCCGCAGCGACCGGCGCAAGTCCTAGGCCACACGGCCGAGCCACCGGCTCCCCGGCAGCGCCCCTAGGCCCGACCCTGTTCCCCCCCTCTTCGCACGCCGCTGTATCCGACCGCTACCACGTCCCAAGCGCCGCCGGCCTCACCACCTCTACCGCGCTCCCCCCCCCCGTCCTCCCCGCCACACACACTCACATGCCCTTGAACAGGGTCACCTCCTCCGTGAAGCGGCCGTTGAGGTCCACGGGGCAGGGCAGCGAGTCGCCCTTCTCGCACACGCCGTTGGCCAGGCACACCCGGTAATCGTCCTCGCCGAACGCGGGAGCCTGGCGGGGGGCGGGGGGCGGGGGGCGGGGGGCGGGGGAGGGGAGGTAGAGGGTTGGAAGGGAAGGGGAGGGGCGGGGCCGGGCAACAATGCGGGCGCGCTCAGGCGGGAGGCGGTGCTCCTAGCGCCAGGGGCGCGGGCGTCCAGCCACGGTCCCTCCTTGCACACAGCACCGGCCCCAGCCTTGTTGCGCCCAACTGTGCATGCCTGCTGCCTGCTGCCTGCTGCCTGCTGCCTGCTGCCTGCTGCCTGCTGCCTGCTGCCTGCTGCCTGCTGCCTGCTGCCTGCTGCCTGCTGCCGCACTGTGGCGCCCATTGCCATGCTGCAGCAAATAGAACCCCCTTCCCCGCGAGACCTCTACTTGAATCGCAGTTGCGACGGTGCCCGGCGGGTTGCTGACCTCAACGGTTAACGGCCGACGGACAATTGCTAAATGGCGGTGCCGGAGGTAAGGACCCACACTCCCAACGCTGCCGGGTGCCACGCCCCCACCCCCAACCGCAGACCCACGCAGGCCCACGCCGCGGCGCCCCGCCCACGTGGCGCAAGTGCACCCGCACGTGCTGACGCACACACTCACGCTGCTTTTCTGCACTCCATCACGTAACGCACACGTAACGCATACTCTCCTGTACGGCGCACCTGGTGTACGATGCCCGTACCGCTGTCGTCCGTGACGTACGTGTCCGCCACGACGCGGAAGGCGCCCTTGGCGCTACCCTCGGCCGCCGCCAGCGAGGCAAAGAAGGGGAAGAGCGGCTCGTAGCGCAGCCCCACCAGCTCCTTGCCCGCCATCTTGGCCAGCACCTCAAAGCCGCCCTCCGGCTTGTCGTCCTGAGCAGCCATGGCAACAGGGTTCCACGTGCGCCCACTTAAGCGTCACCCGGATGTTGTTCCCGGGGGGGCACCCCAAAACGCCCCATAAGGTAACAAAGACTGCCGAGAAACAGCAGAGGCTACTGGGAAGGTGGTAGTTCCCAGACGTTAGGCGCCGTCTCACCACCCGTCTCTCGGACAGTCGCCACCGCGCCCACCGCCATCCCCATCCCCATCCCCAGTCCCAACACCCCCATGCTGCCGCCGCCGTCAGGGTCACGGGCACTGACACGCAACGGGTGAACGGGCCGGGGCCCGTTCACCCGCTGAGCCACGAGATCCCCCCCCCGCGCCGCACCTTCTTGGCGCCCTTCTTGGGCTTGGGCACCGCCCCCGGTAGCGCCGCCAGCCGCGCCTCCGCCACGATGTACACCTTGCCCTTCTCGGGGTCGCGGGCCTGACGCGAGCGGAAGCGGGTCGGGTCGGGTCGGGACGGGTCGGGTCGCGAAGAGCAGTTTATTGAGGGCGCCAAGCGTGCCTGCGGGTTGGCGGCGTGGGGCCCCTGGCGCCGTCCCCCGCCGTCGTGGATCGCAGCCGAACCCGCAGCCGCCCCAGCCCGCCTGATGGTCTTCTCCCCGTCGGCCGTGTTCCCCCGATTGCAGCAACCGTTGCCTGGAGCCCATGAGCCCCCCGCCCTTGCCGGCCCGCCAGCCGCCACATACGGCTCCATACACGCCGGCCCCATGCGCCGGCCCCGTCTGCTGGCCTGCCTACACACACGCGCACACCCATACACACTTGGCATCCCACACCCCAATCGCGCCGTGCCCGGGGGCGACGCGCGGCACTGCCGTACGGCCCGTACAGCACCCTTGTCCGCCTGCCGTACCTTGACGTACACCAGCTCGGGGTGCACGCAGAGGGCCACGTTGGAGGGCAGGGTCCAGGGGGTGGTCGTCCAGGCCACCAGCGAGGCGCCGTCGGCGTCACCCAGGACCGGGAACGACACCTGTACGGAGCGTACGGCAATGTACGTGAAACTGGGTGGTGCGCCGTGCAGGTCAGGGCGGCAAGATTATGCTTAGGAGCCGATCTCCGTCGGCATCCCCGTCCATTGCTATCATGTAACACTAGCTGAGAGCCAAGCACCAAGTTGCCAGGCCCCGACGTTGAGATGCACGTCCCGGCCCGTCGCCGGATCCAGCGACTTGCGAAACCCCGGAACGCAACCCCTGCCCACCCACCATGACCGCGGGGTCGCTGACGTCCTTGTAGTTGAGGCCGGCTTCAAAGTTGGACAGCGGCGTGGAGCAGGCGGTCGAGAAGGGCATCACCTGAGGGGGGGAGAGGAGCAGAGGGGAGAGGGTCAGCGGCGGGGAGAGAGGACAAAGGCTTTACTGGGATTGAGCGAAGGACGCGTGTGCACCGTGTGCGGTGATGCGGTGAACATGGGGATTTGGGATGCTGTGGAGCCGAGGGGGGAGTGGTGAGGCGCAGCTGCAGCGGCGGGCAGAGGGAGGACAATGACCGCGAGCTGTACACCGGATCGAGGGACACTGGTTCACAGCGTGCGGTGCAGGTTGAGATCTCCCCTCCCAATGCCCCCTCCTCCTCGTCCCGAGCGCAACCCCCACACCCCACACCCCACAGGTTCATCCCGACCCACCGACACTATCCCCGCCAACCATCAGCAGCCCGTGTGTGGAGTGCTGCTCGGCGCTGGGGTTTGCATTCCCTCCCCCATCTACACCATCAATCCGCCCACCCACCCCCAGTGCCCCCATCGTCCCCCAGTGCCCCCACCCCGCGACCACGGCCCCAGCGCCCACCTTGAAGCCGCGGTACACCAGCCCCTTCTGGTACAGCTGCGAGAAGACCCACCACACGCTCTCCATGAACGACGGGTCCAGCGTCTTGTAGTCGTTCTTAAAGTCGATCCAGCGGCCCAGCCGCTTCACCGTCTTCTCCCACTCTGCAGAGTACCTAGTGGGCAGAACGGGCGGGAGGGAGGGTACGGCGAAGGGTACGGCGAAGGGTACGGCGAAGGGTACGGCGAAGGGTACGGCGAAGGGTACGGCGAAGGGTACGGCGAAGGGTACGGCGAAGGGTACGGCGAAGGGTACGGCGAGTGCGTGAGTTGGCCGCCAGAGGGTCAGTGGCCGGGCTGCCTGGCTAGCTAACGGCTCCCGAGCTTTCCTGAGGCTGCTTTGAAACATGCCAGCAGCAGCAGCAGCAGCAGCAGCAGCGGCAGCGTCGGCGGCGGAGGACCCCCCGCAGCGGCGCTGGCCGGCGATGCTTGGCGGCGGCGCTGAAAAGGGCCTGTCGGCGGCGGCGGCGGCGCTGGGCAGCGGCAGTGGCAGCCGCCTGTGGCCCAGCGCCCGGTCCGTCCCAAACCCGACACCCGCGGGCACCTCGCACCACCCCCAAACACACGGGGCGTGCGGCTGGCCCCGCTGCTGCCCGGCCAGGTGCTGCGGGACCGGACTCTTCGGGCCAGCCGACGCAGCCGGCACCGCGAACCGGCCTCCTCCTGCGTCCTGAACCGGCCTCCCGCCCGTAAGCAGCGGCCAGCCCGCACGTCCGCTGCCCCCGCCCGCCGCTACTCCGACAGCTCCGCTGCCGCCCGTGCTGCGCCGACCGGGATGCCATGGCGGCCATGGCGGTGGGTGCTGCTGCTACTGCCGCCGCTGCTGCTTCTGGCGCCGCTACTGCTGCTGGCGTCGCTGCCTGCTACCGCAGCCTTGGCGGCGAGCACAAGGCGGGAAGTCCGCAGCGTAGGCCGCTGGGGGGGGCCACCTCATGGCGGGGAGCGCAACCCACCTCATGACGATGCTACGGCACTCCTCGTTGTACACGCCAATGCCCATCTTGAGCACGTCGTCGCGGGACTTGATGTCTGGCAGTTGGCGATTGGCAGTTGGCAGTTGGGGTATGGTCGTTGCGGTAACCGTTATACCGTCGGAGGCTCGCAGACCCGAGAGAACGTTCTGTGGGCGCAAAGAGCCGCAAGCGGTCCAAGCCGCTGCCAACGCATTCCGAGCCAAATCCCCATCCAACCGCCGGCCTCCAGCAAATGCCGGACCGAGCTCTCCGTGCCCTCCCTCTTCACATGCCATGCTCCACGGTTGCCCCTTCCCCACCTCTGGCAGCCCGCGCAGCTCGCACTCACTCAGCTTCTTGTCGATCTCGTACTCGACCGGCAGGCCGTGGCAGTCCCAGCCGAAGCGGCGGGTCACGTGGTGGCCCGTCACGGCCGCGTAGCGAGTCACAATGTCCTAGGGGTGGGAGAGGGAGGGAGACGGGACGGGGGGAACGGACGGGGGAAGTGGCGACGGGGGTTAGTGGGTGGTGAAACGTGTGGGGGGGAGGGGTGGGGACGGGCGGAGGCTGGACAGTCGGGCAGGGACGGTGTCCGGGTAGAGCGGAAGAGGGTGGGGCTGGAGGCGGGAAGGCGAGGACACAGCGAGTGATCTGATTCCCAGGAGAGTGGCATGCCCATGCCAAGGGAAAGGTTTGCAGATTCAACACGGCCCTCAATATGGATCCGCCTGGACGGGGCATACCCCACAGGCCGCGCATACCCCACAGGCCGGGGCCCGTCACGCCCCGACCGCACAGCGCCTGGCCAGCACAGCTCACCTTCAACGTCCCCGCCAGGATGTGGCCGTAGTGGGGCAGGCCGGTGGCGAAGGGCGGGCCATCGTAGAAGATGTACTCGGGCTTTCCCTCCGTCCGGCGCAGCTGCTCCTTGAAAGCATCCAGACGATCCCACAGCTCCAAGATCTTCTCCTCCTCCTTGGGGAAGGAGTAGTCCTTCCCCTCGGCCACATCCTTAATCCGCTCCTCCGTCATCGTCGCGGCGGCGGCTTTACTTAATTGATAGTCGTTCAAGGTATGCAAGAGTACTCTTCGCTCCTTGTCGTATCCTACGCCCCCCAAGCCGAATTATCGCAAAGGAACCAGGCTTCCACGATGAAGCTCGCGCGCGCTGCTGACTGGCGCGCTCGGCCCTATCCCCTACCGAGATCTGACAAACAAAAGAACCACAATTGCAATACTACTTTTGGAACTGTGCGCCGTACGCCGCCAAACCCAGGCCACTTGGCACGCCTCAACCAAAGCAAGCCGTGCGTCACAAAGCTGTAGCCTGCTAGAGACTTGGAGCGCTGAGGGAAGGGGAGGGGGCCAGCCTCGGCTTCTCGGCAGCCCGTCCGAGGCCTCAGTCAGCTGCTCGGCTGTAACTCGACAGGCCGTTCGGGTGACTATTCGCAAAGCAGGTGGTGCAGTTAAGGACTGTCAGGGGGGCATCCGTGCGCCAAAGGAGCACACAGCAAACCAAGCGCAGTGCCAAGGGCACTAAGGGGCACTCACGTCGCCAGGTTCGGTGATCTGCCGGCCAGGAGCCAGGAGGACGATGCCTCTGCGCACGGATGTACGGTACATTTACACCTGCTAGGTGTCTTTCTGTAGAACTTATCGGGCACGCTGTTACTGATACGTGATACACCGGGTGCAATGGCCAGCCACGCCGCTCTTGCGCCTGGGTAACGCGCAGGGTAACGCCGATTCCATGGCTGACTGACAGTCCAACCCGGCGCAGGCTCCCGCAACAGCCGGCATGCATGCGCCACCTGCCGTGGTCTCGGCGGGCGGGACAGCAAGGCCTCACCTCCTCAGGCGGGCTCCGACGCATATAACATCACCCATCCCTTTCAGCTTCCTCTTCCAACTCGTCACCCGGGGCCCGCTGGACATACACGCAACACGCTTCCTGGACTCGCTGGACAGCTAATTCCACCACCCCCTTATGCATTCATGTACGTGATACCATGATGTGCGCTCTCTTCTTGGACCAATCCGCCTACTCAGGCATAGAAAGGGGCGCGATGTGGATTCGGCCGGAGACCCCCGTCTCAAGCTGCCTGAGGGCAAGTGCCCGGGCCTCCAGGCCGTAGGAATCACGTGTGCTTCCGACCATCCCTCCAGGAACACAGAATGGCTGCCTCCGAGGGAGAGCAAAGGCTCAGAGGCAGCCAGCCCGCCAGCCATTGCCGGCCCCCAGGCTGCCCGTGGCGGGCGGGCCACCACCGCTGAGCCACTGGGTGCCCGTGCTGCCGGCGCTTCACGTGTCGACCAAATTCACAACGTGCCCGTGGGTTCGCAGCAGGGCGAACGGGCCGCAAAGGGCTCATTCCCGGGCATGGGACAATCAGGCATTGTATATGCAAGAGCTGTGGGACATGCCAGGAGACGCTACGACGCGTAACGTCCAGCCGACATGCGCGCACCAAACGGCAGGTAAGAGGGCTGGCTTTGACTGCATCAGACTGCGTTCGATGACGGCGTTGCGCAGGGGTCACAAACCGCCGGCCGCCAACTGCACCACAGCGCCTGCCCTTCTCCGGTGCGGAACAGCCACTACCATGCTCGCGTTACACGGAGCTCATAAGCCCACCCAGCTCAGCCGGCACAGGAACTTGCCACACGGCGTCGCCTCGAAATACGCATCCCCCCTCCATCGCACGCCGGAAAGCCTCGAGAAGCTGACATGCCTTCATGCCCATGACCTTGTGCATCAAGCTGCGCATCCAAGCTCAGTTCAGGGCTGCATTGGGGGATCCGGCACTTTGGATCCATGGTCCCTCCCTGCGCCCGCTTGTGGAGGGCATTATGGGGTCCGGACACGGATGCTGATGGCCTCAAATCAGGCGGAAGAACGGCCATCTCGCGATCAGGGGGCTCATTGACAGGCCCCGCCAGGGAAGGAGGCCCTCGGCATCAATGGCTGCCGAGCCCCTCCCCTCGAGGCCCGACCTGCGCCCAAGCACGCACGTTTCCACACACGTGCCGGGACGACACCACACACGAACAAACGTACAAACAAACCCGCAACAAATGCCAGACACACAGATGATACAGGGACGATATAGACGAGGTTAAACCACTGCAACGTACATCGTACGACATGCAGAGCGCAATGCGGCCATCCGTAAAGAGCACCGCTTATCGGTCGGAGAGGTGCTGACCGTGCCGGAGCAAGAAGACTGCTTATGGTGGTCGATGCGCACACAAGGAGTCACGTTGGGGCTGTCCCGAGCCTCACGTATGCAGGCCTTGACTCCCGCGCGCTGTCTATCGAGCACATGCCTTCGACAAGGCAAAGCCACCAGACCATTTAGTAACGCCAGGCCCAACACCGGGGGAGCGCATGCCCCTGGGTGTCACTTACGTCCCGCCGAACGCCGCCCCAAAGGGCCCGGAATGCCACTGCCACTGCCCAGGCCCCCACGCGCCACGACGCAGCCCCGGCGCCCCTCAGAAACTGTGAACATGTGCACAGCGTGTGCTTCGTACAGCGCCTAGTCCCCACCGCTTCTTGGCGCAAGCGGGCGCCGACGGGTCCTCGCCGTCAGGAGGCATTGATAACCGGCCCAGGGCGCCCCCCTGCGTTTCCCATTGCCTCATGTCTTCGTCATTTACCCCATTGCCCTTTCCTTTTGGGATCGGCCTGTCCGTCCTCGCTCTTCCCGGCACCTAACCCTCGCGACACTCCGCGGGGCGCACCACGCGCACCACTGCTATGGTTGCCCGGCGCTTTCCGAACGCTTCCGGCGGCGCGGTGTGCCGAGCGCCCCGCTATCCTCGCCGCCACCAGACTCCACCGCCCCTGGGCTCGAAACGGCTGCAGCGATGTCGCCCCCCCGCCCCGGCGGTGACAACGCTGCAGCCTGCACCGTCACCGTAGTCCCCACCGTCGGCGACGGCGGCGCACCTGGCGGCGCCGCCGCGAGTCATGTGCTCTTGTCGACGGACCCCGCGGAGTGGACCGCAACCGAGACATCCCCGCCGGCGCCGCCGACCGAGGCCTTGCCGCCGTCGGCGCCGGCGCCAACACCGCCGCCGCCACCGGCAGGCTTGGCGGCCGGCGCCAGCGAGTTGAAGTACCCGTACATCGCCATCCCCACCACCGCCGTCACCATTCCCGTCAGCTTGCGGTTCGTGATGACGTCCCCAAGGTACAGCCAGCCGCATATGAGCACCAGCACCGTCTTGGTGTGCCCCAGCACCTGAGGCGGCGAGGCCGGGAGAGGGAGGAAACGAGAGGACAGGACGCAGCGCGGTTTGACAAGATGTGCACCAAGGCAGGTAGAAAGCGACGAGCGCAAGCCACCCGGTGACATGCGACAGCGGGCACTTCGCAGGTTAAGGGTGAATGGGGCAGCTAACTGGGCCAGAAATGAGTCTTCCCTCAAGAAGTATGTAAGAGAGTCTTCACTCCAGAGAGTCTTCGCACCTACACGCACCTGGAACGTGACTGCGCTGAATCGGCCCAGGCACATGAACTGGCTGATGTTGACGGCCACCGCCACCGCACACGACCAGAAGAGGCACGTTAGAGCCGGCACCGACGTCTCGTACCCCCCGATCCACTCGCCCGTCACCGCCTTGTCCACCATCGGCCCCACAACCAGCAGCATCAGGCCCTGGGCCACGCGGCAGAACAAGGGCACGAGAAGCGGATGGGGGCCAGAGGGCATGAGCGAGCGGCCGGGCGCGGGTCTTTGTGGGGCCCGAAGAGCAGAGGGTGCACGCTTCGGGGCAAGGGGGCCGCCGGCAGGCTGCTGCATCCTCCAGGACGCCCCCAGCCCCCCCCCCAGATCCTTCCTGCCCCAGAAACCGGTTCCTCATGCCCCACGCTCGTTGCCTGCTGCATGCCACCACGTGGGCCGCATGGCGCACGGCCTCCCGACCCGCACGCGCGGCACCGACGGCACACCTGCACCGGGGCCGTGTTCGACAGCAGCTGGTTGGAGGTCAGCCCCAGCTTGCGCTGGATGGCGCCGCACATGATCTGCTGCAGCCCGCTGGTGACGACCGAGAGGGCCGCGATGACCAGGCCCAGCACGTTCATCGACACGTCCGTCACAGTGCTGCGCGCGTCGTGTCGCGCCACGTGTCGTGCCGATTGGGAACCGGTCGGGGTGGGGTTTGGAGGGGAGGGCCGGGAGAGGGAACGGGAGGGAGCGGGGGCGATCAGGGCGGGAAGAGAGGGGGTGGCGGGACTGCTAGTCGGTGGGCCAAGGCGGAGGAGGAAAGGGGCGGGGCACCTTCCGTGCGCGCGGCCCCAAGCGGCGCCGCCCTGACGCGCGTCTCAGCGCACTCAGCTGCAACGCATGACAGATGAGCGGGTCGTAGACCCGCCCCCAGCCCAGCAATCAGCAGGTTGAAAGCCCAGCAACCGGCAGGATACCAGCCGGCGACACTGTAAGCCTCTGCCCGTATCACCCAGTCCCCGCAGCCGCGTCTGGCTGGCACCCCAGCCGCCAGGTGCGTGCCGTACGTCCTCCGGGACGCGCCCCAAGCCCACGGCTGCCATCGTATTATGACGTACTCACACAATGGCTACGCCGGCCACGACCACCAGAATGGACAGCACCGTGTACGGTGTAAACCTCCGCTTGAACCAGATGTACTCCACCAGGCACACAAAGGGGATGATGAGCAGCTTCGAGATCTGCGGGATGCGGGAATGGTCAGAGCGATGCCTGTAGGTGCAGGATGCGACGTTGGGAAACCATTTGCCCTTCAAGCATGCCTAGTAAGCGGCATGGGCGTTTGTGACCGATAGCGAAACGCGGGGCTTCGTTGCCATACGTGCCGTACATGTATGCCTCACAGACGGGTGGGGAGCGCACCTGGTAGAACCCCACGCTGTTGACGAGGAGAGACAGGTTGAGGCTGGCGATCGAGACGCTGGCTACCACGGCGAACAAGAGGCAGTCTGGCGAAGGCCGGGGCGTGGAGGGGGGAGGGTCATGATGCCTTACAGAGCCACACGCGGCACGCCCATGCCGTGCATCAGGTGCCTGGCCACAGAAGGGCAGGGAGATTGTGCTGCGGGAGGGGAGGCTTACCGTAGAGCGGCATGCTTGCACGCTTGCCGATGCCGATCAACTCCATGGCCCGAACGCTCCCTCCGCACACCAGGAAGTGGAATGCACACAGCGTGGTAGCTGTAGGGATGCATCAGGGGCATGGTCTCGTCGCGGGAAGTCGCAGGGTCCAACCAGATTGCAACACCAAGGGCCAACAAGCACCTTCGAGCTCGCTTCAAGCAAGCTCACCAAATACGAATTTGTAGCCCATTTTCGGGTCCATGAGCAGCTTGTTTACAAACACGATGAGGACGCTGGTGGACACATTCAGGAACCACGCAAACACGTCCATAGCCAATTTATTTTCCTTCGCGTCGATTGCCATTGTGCTGCTGGGCCGCGCCCTCTGAGCTCTCGCAAAATTTCTTCTTTTTCGTCGCTTGCAGAAACACTATTCCATCTAATTTGGTACTTAGAAGCTATACGCTCTATTGCACACGTGACATTAAGGCCAGGCCACAGCCCCTAAAGACCGCCTTTTTGCCAGTCGGACCACGGCACCAGGCTTGTGGGGTTGCACATGCACACCCTATGTGCACATCGGTACGTCTTAAAGGGTACAGTGCTGGCCCGCCTCTCGGCTGTGTCTCTCGGGTTTCGGGGCTTCCGACATTCACATTTTTCATGTATGCCCGGCAACCGACCACTCAACCGACCAGTACGTTCCGAAATCAGTGGACACATGGCTGGTTGGCACATGACCCCTGGGTACTCGGCACGGCCGTGTGGACACGGGCATGGCGTGGCTCATACTTACACCGCCACCCGAAAGATGGAGCTTCGGGGTGACTGTTCGTCTCTCAGTGGCTACCATCTTCATAGGCCCGTCCCAAGTCACCAAGCAGGCCCGTCCCAAGCACCACGAGTGTCTCCAGGTTAGTTCCTAGGGGGCTCGATCTCCTTGACAAGAAAAAACAAGCGTACATCTCGTTGCATCTTCTGACACGAGAGCTTCCCATGCGCCAGCCTCACGAGGCTTGCCGGATGCCTACCAACGGGCCCCGCTGCCTGTTTCTTTTTTGCGCGATCTGTGCGATGCATGGCCATGCGTTGGGCATCCCGTTCACCCAGCTGCGTCTTCCCGTTGCAGAGCTTCAGACCACGTGTTCAGACCACGTAGCATTTGGCCGTACAGAGGCCACTATGCCACTGGGCAACACTGCATGGCGAAAACGAAAGCTGTTTTGGGTATGCTCGTAGCTTGGACGCGCTCCTGGTATATATTCCAAAAGATGAGGCTCCGCGCTGACGACGCAAAAGGCGACAGGCGATTGATTGAGAGGACGGTGACGGACTTTGGGGTAGATCCCGGGAGAGCGGGTGAAACCCCCACGCCGTATGAACGCCCCACGCCAACGAACCCCCCGCCGCATGCTGCCATGATTCCGGAGCCGGAACGCTCGGCTACACGAATACGCTGTCACAACGATCCGGGAGCCAATCATATGGTTCCGCCATCCTGTGCACCGCAGAAGGGGTAGTCTATGGACTAAGCAAAAACGTCCGACAGGGTAGCCCCGCGTTTCGTCTGCGCTGAAAGCATTGTTACCATGGTTCACAGGTAGCAATGTAGAGCGCTTGGTGTAACAACAAGCAACTGCTCGGTGCTGCTTTTTGCAGCTCCCGCGTTGTCCCATGTCACGGCGATCTCCCTGCGAGGGGCGGGATCCGCAGCAGAAGCCGCACCGGACCGGATCTGCTGCCCTCTTCTGTCAGGGACGCCCTTCGGTGCCTGCCTGGGGCCGTTGCGCCCCTGTTCACCGCGCGGCCAGGGCCGGGTCAGGATGGCGGAGAGGGCGGCCCGCCCCTTGCGCGGCTGCGCACCGCGGAGCTTCGGGCCATCAGAGCGGCCCTACAGACGACAGTGGACTACATCCAAGAACGCTTCGACTATTCCCCGCAAGCCCCCGCCCTCTATTCGGCAGTATGCGGCCCGGCGCAGGGGCCGGTGCTGCAGCTACTGTCTGTGACGCCGTGTGACGCTGCGCCTGCGGTACCACGAGCTGAGCGGCGAGGGCGTAAGACAGCACCTGATGCACGACGTCGCGCAGTTCTGCGTATTTGCCGTATTGGGCATTCTACGGCAGCCGGATACGGCTGTCGGGCGCCGCCTGGCTTGCCGCTTCCTGCTAGCGCTCGTCCGCAGCAGAGCGCTCCATGCGGCCGGCCGCCAGCTGGCGGCGCTGGTGCAAGCCGTCGAGGCGGACGCGGGGGTGGACGCGGCAGCAGAGTCGCCGGCTGCGCTGGTTGCAGCGACGGCGGCAGCGGCAGCGGCGGAGGGGGCAGCGGCGAACCAGTACGTGCTGAAGTACGCCCGCAGCGTGCCGGCCCTGGTGTACGCCATGACCTCGACCTGTGTCCTCTCCATGCTGTCGTTCGGTGGCGAGGAGCTCCAGCTGCGGGAGCTCTGCGCCGAGCTGGTCGCCGAGCTGGAGGGAAGCATGGCGCTGGAGCACGCGGCGCGGGCGATGCTCGGGCGTCCCTCGCGAGGCCCTTATCCTCACGGGCCACAAGTGGTGTCGATCGCCACCAGTGCCCACATGAGCCTGTGGAACCTGTACGACCACTGGTCTGCCCCCGAGAATCCGCCGACGGCATACTGCTTGCCGGCCGCCTGCGTGCTGTGGCGTCGGGTCGCTGCGTGCAGCACGCGGCGCGCTGCCTGGGCATGGCAGTCCTGTGCGACGCCGACGGCGGCTCCGCGTACGGCCTGCCGCCCGAGCTGCTGTCCCTGCCTTTCTCAGAACATAGGGCGGGTAGCTCGGTGGCGGCGGGCGGGGAGATGAGCGGCCGTGCGGTGAAGCAGCTCAGGGCCATGGTGGGCATACTGCAGCTGGGGAACCCGGCGCCGCCGGGGAGGCGCGGGGCCCTGATCCTGTTGCTGCGGGTCGGCCGGCTGGCGGTGGCCTCAGCGCGGCCGCGGGCCGCAGGGGAGGGCGGCGGTTACGGCGGCGGTGACGGCGGCGGGGCTGCTAGCGGCCGCAGCGGCACCTCGCCACCGGCTGCCATGGACATGGCTGCACGGCCACGTCGCGTCGTGCCGCAATTGCAAGAGGAGCTCTTCCTTCTGGCTGCCGAGGCGCTTCAGGCGGCCTGGCGCTTTCTGTCGCTGCCCCGTTCTGTAGAGCAAGCAGTTTCGAGAGTGGCGGTGGCGGAGGCGGTGGGCTGGTGGCGGCTGGCGGTGGCGGTCGTGGATCGGGCAGTGTCGTGCTCAGTAGGGCCCTTGAAGCTGGCCTCCCTCGGCGGACGCCTGGCTGTGGATTGGGGCTTGCTGCCCGGCTGCGGTGAGTTACAGTTTGGCGACCAGCGTTAGGGTACTTGCGACAGCGCGAGCGGATTGAGCCTTGCGCCGCGGACGCAGCGTTCGCCTGTGCGGAGGGGTCCCAATAGCGGTCCCAATAGCGGTCCCAGAGGGTCCCAAGAGCGACAAGAGGCATGGTCCAGCCCAATGTATGATCACCGCCCGGCCGTTTTCCGCCGCATCCCACAGACGTACTGGCCCTTCCCGCCGAGCCGCCCCCCGCACTCGCGGCGGCGATAGACGGCGGCCTGCTGCGCTGCCTGGAGCTCCTGATGCGCCGCGGCGGCCGCGACCCGCAGGGCCCAGAAGCCTCCGTGCTGCGGGGCCTGGTGTTCCAAGTTAGTAAGTGCCCGGGATTGGGGTCGTACCTGGCGCCGCTGTTGGCGTACGCAGAGCCGCGCCAGGGGGCGGCGCTGGTGGTGACGCTGCGAAAGCTGCTGCAAAGTGCCGATATGCAGGCTATCTGGGCTGAGAACTGCGTTGCAAATTCCAACAACAACGAGTGCCTCTTCCTCATGGTTGTAGCTTTCGTCACCGCGCTGAAGGATCAAGACCTCGAAGTACAGGAGGCTGTGGCGGACGCGGCGCCCGGGGACGAGCGCCCCTCGCCTGCCTCGCAGCAGCTGCTGAGCCTGCTGTCCTGCGCCGCTTGCGAGTGGCTGTCGGAGCTGTCACATTCGCTGTCGCAGGCCCTGCTGTCCGGTGGCATGGCGAGACCATGTTACCTCTCGGCGATGCTCGCATGGCTGCCGCTGCTGGCGGGCCGCTGCCGCCGCATCAGTCAGCTCTATGCTGCTGCCGCCACGGGCCCGTCCGACGACGACGCGTGTGGCGAGGCAAGCAGAGGTAGGGCCGCGGGTGACGGCGGCTGGCGGTAGCTGATGTTGGGGGAGGTGGGCGCGGTGCCGCTGCTGGACGCAGCGCTGCGGATGGTGCCGCGGGTGGCTGAGCTGCCCCTGGAGAGCCGGCTGACACTCCCGCGCAGCCTCGTAGCTGCGTGCTGCGCCGTCGCTGCGGTCACCGCGGGACTGCGCTGCTCCGAAGAGGAGGCTGCTGCGGGCCGGCCGAAGCAACAACAGGGTGGCGAAGCTGTTGCGGCGGCGGTGCGACGGAGCGCTCTGGAGGCGGAGGAAGTCCAGGCGCCCGCTGCCGCCGCCACTGCGCAGCCTCCATGTCGCGCCCCGGCCGGCGTGCCTGCCGTGCCGCCGCTGCCGTGGCGGCCGGGGCTGCTGCGAGAGGCGGCCGCTGCCCTTCGCTCGTGCGGTGACAGGGGCATGGCGGCGCAGGCGGAGGGCCTGGCGGCGTATCTTGAGCTGGGCGGCGACGGCGCATGGGAGGCGCTGCGGCAGGCGCCGCCTCAGCCTGGGTCGCTGGTCTCCGCCCTGCCGCCGCCAACCGAGTCGCGGCGCCTGCTGCCGTGCCGGTGCGCCAACCCGCGCTGCGCCAACCTGGAGGGCGACAGCGAGGCGGACGTGGCGCTCAAGGCGTGCGCAGGGTGCGGCGCGGTGGGCTACTGCTGCCGGCCCTGCCAGACGGCGCACTGGCGGGCGGGGCACAAGGGCGAGTGCGCGGGGTTGCGCGGCAACGGAGGCCGCTGATCTAGGCCGCGTCTGAGCTGCTGGGCCTTTGGGTGGCCTTGGAACGGTGTTGGAGCGAGTGGGGAGTCGCTGCGCAATGCGGTGGGACCGGGCAAATGAAACGCCGTACGGGTGCCAAGGCAGCTGTGCTTGCCGCGCGCCCTCACGAGGGGTCAACCTGGACTGGAACTCTAGAAGCTGTCTTGAGACGTCTTGAGACGTCTTCGGCGGTTTCGTTGCTGTGTCTACCAACTTCGCGTCATGTGGGCTGCACCGGCACTCTGAGCCTAGCTTCGCGTCTGGGTGACTGTGTCGGTTTCGGCACAAGCATCCGGTGCAGTCTAGTAGGAGCGAGTTCTGGACCGGTGTGAGTGACTCTGTGGGAACGCCATGGGAGGAGCCGCGAGGGCCACGGGCTAGCTTGCAGGCGGCATGGTGCCAGCGCCGCCAGTGCGCGTGTGGTGACGCTGGGGCCTGCGCGCCTGAAACCGCCTCGTTGGGCGGCCAGGGCTGGAACCCGGGTGGGCGCTGCTCCGTGACCCTGCGGCTCAGTGTTCACGTGGCTCAAAGGGCGCATGCGGTTGACATGGCCGCGAGCCGGCGTGGTTTCAGGCGGTGCAAGCCCACGGGCACGGCGTGGCGGGCACGGCGTGGTGGGTTCGGACGTGAACCACGCGCATTTGCCATCGTGCGTATTTCTGATTGAAAGTCTCCCCATAAGGGTTGGCTCCTTGGGCCTTGCGCCGGGATTGCTGTTCTTGGTCGCACCAACATGCTATTGGTCATTTTGTCGGTGAGCAAATGGTTGAGGGTGTGGGCTGCACGCGAGCGTGCTGCCGCGGCGGTTGTGGCTCTAACAGACGTGCGGGGCTTGCGGGGTCGCCATGGCAGCGCAGTTGGGGCGGCGAATGCGTCCAGGGCAAGCGAGTGGACGGGTTGCATGGAGGCTTAGCTCCCGTGCACAGCAACGGGCAAGTGCTGTAACGGTCGGTTGGATGGACACTTTTGTGACCCAGCGCCGGTGCACTGATACACGTTCCCAACCTCGTCCAGAACCCAAGTCCTTACGGTGGTTTTGAGAACTATTAGTTGATAATGCTGTGAGCTCAGGCGGCCGTGACAGGGCCACGTCACATAAGGTGCAGTGGAAGTGCGCAAGCAGTTCCGCCTCCAAGTCATCATGTAACCCACACCACGTGCAAGACCCTGAGGGCATTCCGACTGGGTCTGACATTCATAGTGTCCATTGCGTCAACACGCCACTACCAGTGAGTGGCCATGACCGTGAGCCCTCATGCGCGCCACCAACCCATGCTGCTCATCTTCCAGCTGCTGCCCGGCGTCTTACAGCCTACAAACCTACATGGCGCGGCCGCCCGCAAGCTGTCAGTTGGCAGCCAAGGGCCAACAGCACATTGGGAAACGGACGCACCAGTCTCCGATGCGCAGCAACAGGTTGAGAACCACCGCACGCGGCGCCCCCGTCCTTGAACACCAGGCCCCCCCAATGCCTTTACTTCGCCAGGATGCTTCTTTGGATGGGTAGGACTTGGAGATGCTCTCACAATGCTCCCACTCTGCCATTAACAATTACTCAGCTCCCACCTTGCCAACTTTGCCTTTTCATCACCTAATTGAGATTGGACGGCGCCAGGCTCCCCACTCCAACGATCCACTTCTTGCAGACACGCATCAACTTTGAAGCCCGGCACTCCGCACCGGGCGGCGCGTCCCAAACCACCTCCCTACCGAATGACAGACTGGACCGCACCGCACCGCACAGCGCGTCCGCGCCCCAAACGTGAGTTTCTCAAGCATTGCCAAGAGAAAATCTGACTACGGCTGCCCGCGCCGCTTCATGTACGACCACGCGGCATACACTGACACACATGAAGGACGTCCCGGGCCGCCGACCAGGCCCAATTACACTGAGCGTTGCCCACCAACGGGATAGTGTGGTAGTGCTGTGACGGCCGGATATGTTTGGCACATGTGGCAGTGGAAAGACTCAGCGCACCCCGGCGCACATGTTGCCGTACAAAGGTTCAGCGCACCCCGGCGCACATGTTGCCGTACAAAGGTTCAGCACACCACGGCGCCCCTCACGTTGCCCACGTTGCATGCCGGCGACGATGATGGCTCCGGAGCCGCCCGAGAAGGGCCCTGCTTGGCTGGCGGCATGAAGGCCGGGCAGGAGCCGCCGACCCGCGGCCTGCCAGCCCCGAAGCTGCCCCCGACCGCCGGGCGGCCTGCCCCGCTCCCTCACCGTCGCCCCGTTCCCGCGGAGCCGGCCCAGCCCAGCCCAGCCCGGGGCCACAGCAGTGTCAGCCGGCGGGGCCGCCCGCACGCCCCCGTCGGCCACCTTGGCCGCGCGTCGCGTGTGGCGGCTGTGAGGGCCGCCATCGCGCATCCCTGATGACTACGGTAGCTGCGGGCATATAGGACGCCACCTAAACGCATGCGGTACATATACAGATACATCGCCAGCCATAGCGTGAAACTCTTTCGTCAGCCCGCCACGCTTCAGCCGCCACAGCCATTCCGACCAACCGCACCGGACCGCTGCGACCCGCGCAGCTTCAGAGCACTATGAGTCCATGGAACCACACACGTAGTTAGAGTTTGCTGGCGCCCCACTTAGTTGGCGGTGGCACCACCGCACGGCCAAGGGCGTCAGCCACACCCCTATTGCCACGGCAAAGCCCGTCAATAGCTTCGGCACTGGGCCGCCCTCCGCTCCTCTCCTCCGCTGCCGGTGCGCCTCCAGCAGCTCCAGGGCCTCCTCCCGGCCGCTGGGCCTCTCCGCGACTGCCGTCCGGGCTGCCTCGTAGTCTCCGACGGGGCAGCCCGCCTCCAGCAGCCAGCGCAGCATGGGCAGCGGCGAGTCGCGCAGGGCCTGTAAGACGACCTCGCCGGCCGGCCCCCAGGGCACCCCCAGCCGCCGGAGCAGGCGCGCCATGGCCAGGTCGCCCTTGCGGCAGGCAGCAGTGTAGGCGTAACCATACGCCTGTGGCGGGGGGGGGGCATGCCGGTTGCTGTTAGTTCTACCTGGGCCCTGTGCGGCAATCGGCAACTGAAAGTTTGCACCAGTAACGTGTGCATACCAGTAATTTGTTTGCTTTTAATGCGGGAATACGCTGTGCTTGGTGATCAAGTCCGCAATACGACTAGTTACGCTCCAAGCCCTGAAGAACGGAACTGCACGGCGTCTGAGCCCACCGCCCCGCCTGCGTGGCCCCAGCCTTCCTCACGCGTACCTCTATGCGGCAGCCCTGCGCCACCAGCCACTCCACCGCCTCCTCGCAGCCCGAGCCGGCGGCGTTGCTGATGCAGGAACAGCCCCACTCGCAACCGCGCTCCCGCAGCCACGCCATCGCCTCCACGCTGCCCGAATAGGCCGCAGCCGAGAGCAGCACAGCGTCGATTTCCACCGCCTCAGCGCCAAGCGTCTCGTGCAGCCACGTCAGCACGTGCAGGTGCCCCCTGCGTGCCGCCATGAATGCGTAGAAGGAGGGGTCGCGCAGCTCCCAGCCCGCGGCATGAAGCGCTTGCAGCGCCTCCAAGTCGCCGTCGATGCAGACTTTCCTGGCGATGAGGTCCCGTTCAGACTCGCTCACCGACACACCCGCCTCCCCCACCAGGAACTGCAGCGCTGCCATATCCTTATGAATTGCCGCCAGGCATGCCGCGTTGTTGCACAATGGGTAGCCCCGGGACCGAAGCCACGTGAGGCGCGCTACGGAGTCTGGGCAACACAAGACAGTTGTGGTCGCATGGCTGGTCCGCGGGCAGCCCTGCGCCTCCAGCCACTCCACCTTGGCGGCCCAGTCGGATGTGGAGCTGCCGGCCGCCGCAGCCAGGAGCGCCTCCTTGCTGCCCGCGTCAAGCTCTCCCCAGCCCCGCCAGAGGCGCTGCAGGGTGGCCAGGTCGCAGCCCTCCGCAACCCCCACACCGTGCCACGTTTCCCTAAACCAGGGGCCGAGTGCGCGCACAGACAGCT
>LSYV01000043.1:68533-79029 GCA_001584585.1 Gonium pectorale
CCGCCCCCCCCCCAAACCCCCCCACCATCCCCCGTGTGGCCAAACCCCCCAAGCAAGGCCCGCGTCCCGGGTCCCCAGCCGGGCCGCACCAGCGTGATGAGCACCACCACCGCGTTGTACACGGCTGGTCGATCACCTCGGCCAGCACGTCCTCCTCCTCCGCCTCGCCCGTGCTGCTGGTCACCCCCAGCATGCGGGTGGGCACCTTGGGCAGCCAGCGCCACCACACGCGGGCCGCCTCAACCACCTGGCAGAGCGGGGCGAGGCGAGGCGAGGCGGGGCGGGGCAGGGGGGGGATCAGTCCGTGCGCAGAATGGAGGGGGAGGCGGGGAGGGGAGGGGAGGGGCGGCAGCGCGTGTGTGGACACCGCGTTTCGCTGTGACAAGGAAGCCCCGGCATCCAGAGGAGGTGAAGCCTCTGGGGAGGGTCGGGGGATGATACGGAACGGGAACGGGAGGGGCGGGGGATAACACGCAACGGGAACGGGAGGGGCGGGGGAATGGGACGTTGCGCGCGGTGCGGTGTGGGGAAAAGATGCGGTGGGACGTCGGCCAGGGCGGGGTGTGGTGGGCGGGGCGTTGGGCCCCGGCGCCATCCGCGCGCCCGCCGTCACTGCAGCCTCTGCATACAGGCGCATACGCCAGCCACGGAGCGGGTGCGGCGGGCTTGACATCGCACACACGACCAACACACACCTACGCTCTCTTCCCCGCCAGCCATCACACGCCCGCGCGCCCGCGCCCGAGGGCTCCGCCCCGGTGCCGCCCCCCTCCCCTTCTCGGCCAGCATGCCACCCGACTCATCCCGTCGCGGTAACGGCACGGCGGTTGCGGGTGCAGTGCGATTGCGGGTGTCCGGCCGCACCCTGAAGTCCGCCCGGATGGCCCTCCGCTTGGCCAGCATCTCCTCCGTGTACATGCCCGCGTTGCCCTGGTGCGCGTAGTTGATGGCCGCCAGGTCAGCTGGTGCGTCCACCTCCAGTGCCACGTTCACCTCGCCGTTGCGGGCCTGGTTTGGCGGGGGGGCAAAGAATCGGGGGGGGGAGGGTTGCTCAGTAGGGAAGCTTGTTGCGCGTGTTCTCAGGCGTATCCGGAGCCTGCGAAGTGAGTGGCTTTTGAAGGACACAGGGTCTGATAGGAGAAGACTGGACGCCAGCTGCGTTCGCCCGTGCGGCGGGGTGGGGAGCGTTGACGCAGCCACGGCGTTGCTTGCTGTGGGGGATGCGCGCCTTTCCGCGCCCATCCGGGGACGTGGCGGGCGCACGATGCGCTATGGGGGAGCGGCTGGGCACTGTGGGCCAGGGGCAGAGAGGGGCTGACCCGGGGAGTGGGCGGCGACTCGCGCGGGTCCAGGGAGAGAGGAGGAGCGTCCGGAAGATGGAAGGCCTAGTGGAAGGACGCCACACCGCGTCACCGCGGCTCAACGCCTCCCGGGGTGTGCGACACTGTGTATGAGTGAGTGAGTGTTATGTATGCGTAACGGTATGCTAAAAAAAGTGCTCAAAACGACAAATCATCCCAGCCGGCAGCTCATGTGAGTGCCCGGTGAGAGTGAGTGTGTGTGTGGGGTGGGGGGGTGGGGATTGATGTGGGGACATGGGAAAAGCATTAGGCGTTCTCACTGGAGAGGCCTGAGGTGATGTGGGGTGGATTGGGGTGCGGAGCGGTGCAGTGTACCCAGTGCAGTGGGTTATGGGCGGGTCTGTGGGTGGGTGGGTGGGTAACTCTGCCCCTGGGGAGGAATCATCGGGTTGGAAGGCAGTCACTGGGCGGGAGGAGAGTGGGGCGCCAGGTCAAGGGAGGCGCCAGAAAGGGAGGCAACCTCCCATCGGAGTTGGGGAGGGCTCCTCCAAATTTCGCACAGGCATCACCGGCCGGCGCGACCCCGCCACCTCTCACCTGCTGAATCCAGTGTTCGTTGTCCGACAGGAAGGCCGTGCGGTCCGCGGCGACCAGCTTGCCGGCCCTGGGAGGGGCAGGTTGAAAACATAGGCTCGATGAGGGCGGACTGGTACGCAGCAGCATTATCCCGTCTCGTGGGATGGGAGGGAGGGCTACGGACAAGGGCGCCCGACGTCCGGCTATGTCAGCGCCGCCTTCCCCGTCCCGGCGGCGGGATTTCCACCCTTGCGAACGCACGGAAAGGCCGAGCAGGAGGGAAGGCGCGCGCAACCCAATCATACACCGCCGCCACCCCATCGGGTGGGGCGCCCACATCCCCCTCCCCCTCAGGCTTGACTAGTAAAACGCCTTTTGACTCTTCTTACCCCCTGCAATGTCGGGAGTGAGTAAAGGATGCATGCTGACTTGGTCGCTGGCTTCTCGGTATCGCACGTTGGCCGCACGTTGCTTCATTCCGGTAGACTCTGTTTTGCTTAATGGCCGCCTCACCTGACAATGCCCACCACAGTATTCCTCAGCCGCCTCCACTTTTGTTGTGCGTTGTGGAAACCCGCGGCCGCCAGGCCCCGCCGGTCCGGCGGCGGCAGCGCCGCCAGCCGCCGCATCAGCTCCTCCTGCGCCGCGCGGCCCATGTCATCGGTCCCGGCACCGGCACTCGCCGCGGTGGCAGGGGCAGCAGAGGAGGCAGAGGGGGTGGCATCGCCCAGGCGCCCCGCCGGGTCGATTGGTGTCAGGAGTCCCACGGAGCTCATTACGTCCGGGGGTTCCGGCACTGTCGGCGACAGGTCCCGTAAGGTTGAGAGGGTCCCTGACGCCCCAAGCACGCTGTGCTACTGTGACCGGAGCGGGAGTGCGGCTTGACGCCGCGCTGCCCGATCTGCCGGGACGAGGGGTGAAAGGGTCGGGTGGGGTGAACATGGGAGGTTGCTGCGGTTGGGCCGTGCAGGAACGGGCTCGCAGCCGTCACCGCACGGCGGCAGTATGTGCACAGCCCCCATCAGATGTGACCGCAAAAGCAGCCGAGGAGTTGCGCCGAGGGGGTAGGAGCAGGTAGGTACGCCACCAATGCGCCAGCGTGGCCGATGCATCCGACGCGGCGATACCTCCCGACCGCTTTGTATGTAGCTATTGCATGTTCTACGCAACCCACTGCGCCTGCCAACCACCCGGGTAAGAACTACACGCTCGAAGGGGGACCGCCGCTGCACTTACTGAGAATATGTTTCATAGCAAACACCGCACCGTAATTTAAAGGCTAGCTTACAACAAGTTAACGCTCACTGCTTTTGGAGAGGCTGCCCCCAAGGCCTACACATTCGTAAGGGCGAGTTTCATAAATATTATCCCTTGAATATTGCAATTGCTTGATAGCAACAAGTATGTCGAATGCTAAACCATGCGAGTCGTACGACATTGAAGTGGCCCGTGGCTCTTGCCCAGCATTCGCCTTGCATTGTGCCCCTACTGTGTCCTTTACCGAACACCGCAGCGAGAATGCAGGCCATGCGTGTCCAAGCCTTTAAGCCGGCTGCTGGCCGTCAGGCTGTGGTCGTCAGGGCCTCAACTGTTGCCGCGCCCGCGACCATTCCCTATAAGGCTGTGGATGGCAGCGACAAGGGAACCCAGCAGCTGGCGCTGAAGGTCGCTCAGGACTCTGCCAAGGGCCTCGTCCACCGCTACCTGGTCATGGTGCAGCAGAACGCTCGCCAGGTATGCTTTATGGAGTGCAGCCATGTGGAAAGTGGGCGACACCACCTCGCGCGCTCGCTCGAGGCCGCCAGCGTTCTTGGTGGTCGCGAGCTGTGTGCCCCTGGGCTCAGTAGGAAATGTCTGGAGCTCTATGCGCTGAGGATTTATTGCTTGGCACCTGGAGGGGAGCTGTGAGGCCCCGTGCTTAGCAAAGGGGCAATTGTGGCTCCGGGCGGCTCGGCCTTTCGCCTCTGCCTTCGCGTTTCCAGGCCGCGATTTCCTGGCAAAGGACCAGGATTATGCGTATCATCATGGATGCAAGCAATCGGGCGTACTTGTGTGACACGGCGTGTGCCCCACACCAACCCCAACAGGGAACGGCCAGCACCCTGACCCGCTCGGAGGTCCGGGGTGGTGGCAAGAAGCCTTACGCTCAGAAGGGCACGGGTAACGCCCGCCGCGGTAGCAGCGTGTCGCCGCTCTTCCCAGGTGGTGGTGTCACCTTCGGCCCCAAGGTACAGCGAGGAGGCGAGGAGGCGTACAGGATGGTGCACCCGAACCAGCACCTGGGCAATCGTCGCGATGGGCATGCACGCGCAGATGCAGATTGGGCGACGCAGATTATGCTCCGCAGACCGAGGTGTCCGCGCGGAGAAGCTGGCCCCGTGCATAGTCCGAGCGCACCTTACTCTCTTGGTGCACATACTGTCCTCACTCTCTTGATCCGCATCGGCCATCCGCCTTTTGGGTGGCTTCTGGTTGCCTGTCCCGACCTACACACGGTTCACCGCCGTATCCAGCCGGGGTCAGGTGGCCACAGCCAAAGCGGCCCGGCCGCTGGCATACTACGATGCCGAATGCTGTCGTCTTGCATACACTGTCAGCGCGTTTTCGCATCCCGAGTTAACCCTCTCGCATTCGGTCCCCCCCAATTGTCCTCAACCCACAGCCCAAGGACTGGTCCATCAGCATGAACAAGAAGGAGCGCCGGCTGGCCCTGGCCACGGCTCTGCAGAGCGCCGCTGCGGACATCACTGTGGTGGAGAGCCTGGAGGGCAAGCTGCAGGACACCAAGACCAAGTCCATGGTGGCCCTGCTGGCCAAGGTAGGGTCGTCAGCTGATGTAGGACTTCGCACACGAGATGTACGAGGCGATACTATCTGGAAAACCGCTGATTGAATTTAGGGGCAGCGAGGGAGGTAGCAAGGGTGGTGGGGCTCCATGCGCATGGCATGCCTTGGTTTCGTCGGCCGGGCCCCTGCGTATCGACCCCCTCTTCCATGCCCGTCCTTGCCTGTACTTCGTCTAACTTGTTCATTTTCGGGTCACTTTCTCTTGGATGACCTGCTTACCTGCCCGCCTGGCGGCCTCCTGCACAACTCCTCATCGCAGCTGGGCGCCGACGTCATGGCCCGCAAGGTGCTGCTGATCACCAAGGAGGAGCGGCCAGACGTGACCCTGGCGGGCCGCAACATCGCCAAGCTGACCCTGAACACGGCGTCCGCCATCGGCGTGTTCGACGTCCTCAACGCCGACCACATCATCATTGAGGACGAGGCGCTCGCGCACGTGCAGGTGGGCCCTGGAGCAAAGCCACAAGCTGCGCGCGCAGTTAATACGGTCTTGCCTTTGCATACCCGTTGCAAGTTGTGCGTGGACGAATGGACGGGTTCCAGCTCCCATGTTCTGCGGCTCTTCTGGGGATGGGGCCCATGTGCATGAGGCAGGTCATGAGGCTGCGGAATGGGCCGCTGGCCCTCCATAGGCTACATCCACGACTTCCTGTTGTGTCTGCTAATGCGTGTTTGTTGACTTCAGCATGCCGCTCACTTTTCCAACGAATGTGCAGGCCTTCTACGGCAGCAAGCAGGTGGAGGCGCAGTAAGTGGGCGGCGCGGCGATCTGCCGCAACGGCATGGCCCGCATCCTTTCAGCTGCCCTGGTTTTGGCGCAGCGTCGGCGGCAACGAGCGGGGGCTAAGGTGGACCTGCCCAGCCGTGCAGCAGAGCGGCATGGAAAGAACTGGGCATGGCATCGGCGTGCAGTTTCGTGCCGTGGCTCGGGTAGCGTCCTGGCGCGCCTTTGGTCTCTGCGTGCAAATCGTGCCCGGTCGCAAGTGACCACGCTGGACTGCTGCGGCTTCCAGCGTGCAAGTCGTCTCGACGGCCAGTGCACTGGGACGCTGTGAGCGGCAAGCATGACGTGCGAAAGCCGTCGCTGCCACGGCGGGTGCGACATGATGCGTTGGGTATGGGAAAATGAAGGGCTTTCCAACCGTATTGCAGCAGTTTTGCTTTCTCCTCAGCTGCATATGGGACGGACCCTCACGTGTTTTCGTGGTTGGGCTTGGGTGGGTCCGTGGCGGTACAGGGACACCAGGTCGTGGCTCTAGCTTCAATGGCTTCCTGTGTTTCGGTGTATTTCTGCTTCCTTCATTGTGATCCACACGGTGTGCACGGTAAACCAACTGCCTTGGTTGCACTGGGTAAAGCGGGTGCCACCTGTGAATTGGGCTTGATGGCGGGCAGTTTCGTTCCTCGGCGGGCGGGGCAGCCCCTGTCGCCCGAGCCACCGCCGTCGCTGTAACGAAGTTGAAGCGACCTGCCCTCTTCCAGTTCTGAACATGGTTGCTATCTCTCGTTTGCAGCTTCCTGCTGCAGCGTTTTTGCAGCAGGCCACACAAGCTCGCCTTAGAGTGCAGTTGCAGTTATGCACTGGTGCAGTTGCAGTTATGCACTGGTCCTGCTGCCTGGTGGTCGTGGCCCAGTCACCTGACCGCCTCGCTACTTGGTATGCCCACAGAAGCGAGAAGCCTAGTATGTGGCAACCGGTAGGCTCATAACAAGGTTGATATCTTCCCTCCGACGGCTCCGATGCGTTAGTTGCTTCGTTCGGGCACGTGGCTCCCCCCTATCGACCGCAAGCCGCCCGTCGTCTGCCTATGCCCGCATGAAAGGTGTCGCATCCGCCCCTCGGTCGATGGCTGCACACAGCGCGCTTCCCAAGCCCAAGTGCGGATGCCAAGTCCTCTGGAATCACGGATGCGGACGGCTGTAGGCAGGGCCCGTCTGCTCGTCTCCCTCGCCCGCCATGCCCTGCACTTGGCGCCCTGCTGGAAACATCGCACCCCCGGGTGTGTTACGTCATGCGAATGCGCGTGCTTGTAGACAGGCTGCAAGCAGACTAGGCGAGGTAGGCGAGCGAGGCAAACAGTCGAGCAGTCTGGCATTCTACCCCCGGGTGTGTGTGACCGTAGAGGTGGCCTTTTCTGTTTCCGTTTCCTTTTTCGCAGCAGGGTGCGTTGCGTGCACCTCACGGGTGCCTTGACCCCATCGCTGCCGTTCCCTACCAAGAAGATGAGGTGCTGAGCTAGGCAACCATGAAACGGGGTGCCGTGTGCACGGCAGGTTGAAGTGTCAAGGGACAAAGTGGCAGAGGTGTGTGACGACATCGCTCTCCAGCTGCACTACATTCATCGTTTGTTTGTTGTTCTTACTGTGGAACAGTGTGCTCTGCAGGCAAATGGACACTGCACGCGGGGCGGATCAAGACCATCAAGACGACATGCAACACAGCACCTAACGTGTGCCGAGAGCATATAGGGCGGCGGGTGAAGGCTTGCGTAACGGGTACGCAGATAAGAGAAATTTGCAAAGGGAGCCAGCCAGGCTTCGCTTGCACTAATGAGTCCAACCCCGTCCCAGTTATATTAGAGGTGGTGTTGAAAAACACCGGGTTTGATGACGGGTTTGCGCCGCTACGAGAGGAGGCGCTTTAGACGGCGGCCGAGCCGTCCTCGGCCTTGCCGCCCTTGGACTTCTTGGGCAGCAGCACAGCGTGGATGTTGGGCAGCACGCCCCCGGACGCGATGGTCACCTCGCCGAGCAGCTTGCCCAGCTCCTCGTCGTTGCGGATGGCCAGCTGGATGTGGCGCGGCACGATGCGGTTCTTCTTGTTGTCGCGGGCCGCGTTGCCAGCCAGCTCTAGCACCTCAGCGGTCAGGTACTCAAGCACAGCGGCCAGGTACACGGGCGCACCGGCGCCGATGCGCTCGGCGTACTTGCCCTTCTTCAGGTAGCGAGCGATGCGGCCTACGGGGAACTGCAGGCCAGCCTTGGAGCTGCGGCTCACGGCCTTCTTGCCGGCGGTCTTGCCCTTGCCACGGCCAGCCATGATGGTGGTGTAAAGGGAGATAGTAGTGTGTGGGGTGCAGAGGAGTACGATGACTGCTTCAAACTTGCATAATGCCTTGCGGTTTCGGGAGGAGCGATCAAATAGGGCCGGCTGTCCCGGTGAGCCAGCGGTTGAGTCGAGCGGCGGTTGGCCGTTTCCCCGCTGAGCGACAACCGGAAATGACTCGACCTAAAGGGCGCGTGAATTGTATTGGCCGATAATAAGCATAAATTGCCAGACACTCGTATACATCTACAACCTTTCGCTTCCCGTCACCCGTAACCGATCGCAATGGCGCCCAAGAAGGACGAGAAGCCCGCCTCGCAGCCCGCTGCCGACGCCCCGGCCGAGCCTAAGGCTGAGGCCAAGCCCAAGGCCGAGAAGGCGCCTAAGAAGAAGGCGGAGAAGAAGGCCCCCGCCAAGAAGGCTGCCAAGGAGCCCGCTGCTGAGGGCGCCGAGGGCGGTGACAAGAAGGCCAAGAAGGCTAAGAAGGCGGCCAAGAGCGAGACCTACAAGCTGTACATCTACAAGGTGCTCAAGCAGGTGCACCCCGACACCGGCATCTCCTCCAAGGCCATGTCCATCATGAACAGCTTCATCAACGACATCTTCGAGAAGGTCGCCACCGAGGCCTCTAAGCTCTCCCGCTACAACAAGAAGCCCACCGTCACGTCCCGCGAGATCCAGACCGCGGTGCGCCTGGTGCTGCCGGGCGAGCTCGCCAAGCACGCCGTGTCGGAGGGCACCAAGGCCGTCACCAAGTTCACCTCCACCTAAGCGGCCAGCTGCGGCCGCCAGGAAGGCAACATCAATCAATCAACCGGTGTTTTTTAACACCACATTTGACCTGTGCGGGCGGGATTTGGGGCCCTCGGGATAATTGTGGGCAGGGATGCCATCACTGGGCGGCGGTCTGAGTGTTTTGTCTGGTGCTTGCGTCCCTCTGGCCAAACGATGCTGGGATCCTCGGGAGCCGTGGCGGGAATCCGCGTGATCCCGAGAACGAGGGCCCTCCTCAGCAGGGCCGGTCCAGTGCGTGACGGTTGGCTGGGACTGGGAACAGCTGGGGACAAATGAATTGGCCTTGCTTCTATAGGTTCAGGATTGATAAGAGGTCGCCTCCACACAGTATGAGTGCAACTCTGTGGCTGCATCCGGGCTTCGTCTATGTCTTGTGCAACCTGGCATCACCCCCCATCTCGCCCTACACCAGGAAACATGGATTTTCGCCCTCGTGAGCCAGGCGTTAGCTCCGTCCTTAAGTTAGGTGTTCTAGAAGTGTCATGTGAGGACCACGTCAGCTCTTGTTGTGTGTTACACGTTGTAGGCGGCCTACCTATAACTACCAAAACCATACGAGCCGGAGCCCCAAAGGGTGGCCAAAACGAGTGGTGGAATAGTTGTGCGCTATCGACCAAGAGGGATTCTAGTGTTACGGGCACTCCATATAGAAGAGAGCAAGGAGCTTGCCCTGATCCGGGGATCCATCAGCTCACGCATGCTGCTACCATGGAGCTGAGCCTCATCCCTGCACGGTGCATATACTGTAACCTTTCCACAGAAAGAAAAAAAATATGCGGGACACCTCATCAACACGGGCTGCTCGTCTTCCACCTCTCCGGCATCGCACAGCCTACACACACGCTCATGTCGCAGCCACCCGCAGGCTCGGTTAGCAGCCAGAGGCCAACAGACCGCATTAGCTCATTAGCCGTGTGCGGGTACATGCGCGCCCCGCTGCCGGTCAGCCATGGGTGAAAGCCAGGCGTTACCTCGGCCCCACAAGTAAGGAGGTACCCGTCATGGCAAGGGATTCCCCTGCGGAGAGGCTGGGGTTAAACTCTGCCGGTATGGCTTTGACGGACGTGTAACCTGTAACCTGTATTCCAAGGCTGCGTGGCGATGGAATCTGCCGGGATGATGGCGCAATGGTGGTCTTGCCCAAGCAACGGAGCCCGCTGCTACCTACGTCACACCCGTCGGCTCTACTTCCTCCAGTGTGGGGCCCATAAACTTTTGGCCCTCTTCCCACAGACAGTGAGGCCCCCTGCCGAGCATGTCCCGCAAGGCGTGTCAGGGTAAGGGGCGGGCGTCAAGCCGCAAACGATTACGGCACCGCTATCGGGCTAGTGCCCACTAGGATCAGAGTTCGGGCGGTGGGCACACTTCGGCTGCGGCTACCCCGCAATTTGCTGCATCACGGTTTAAACCGGCTAAACCGTGGTGCCTGGTTTCCCCTTGCCGTTTGCGTATCAGGGCTATGATTGGACACGAAGCCGCTTAGTTGCTGAACAAGCTGTTGTGGAGTTAGCGCCGCTTTGGGGCCATCCCATCCCTCCCAGCAAGCCCACCCGTTTCCCAAGATATGGTGGTGTTGAAAAACACCGGGTTTTGATGGCTTGTTGGCAATGCCAGCAGCGGAAGCGCTTTACGCGCGCTCCCCGCGGATGCGGCGCGCCAGCTGGATGTCCTTGGGCATGATGGTGACGCGCTTGGCGTGGATGGCGCACAGGTTGGTGTCCTCAAACAGGCCCACCAGGTACGCCTCCGCCGCCTCTTGCAGCGCCAGCACGGCCTGGCTCTGGAAGCGCAGGTCGGTCTTGAAGTCCTGCGCGATCTCGCGCACCAGGCGCTGGAACGGCAGCTTGCGGATGAGCAGCTCCGTCGACTTCTGGTACTTGCGGATCTCGCGCAGAGCCACGGTACCGGGCCGGTAGCGGTGGGGCTTCTTC
>LSYV01000043.1:107170-119069 GCA_001584585.1 Gonium pectorale
ACGATTGCGGAGGATTGGATGCAATAATGTGACACGCTGCTAGGATGGCTGTCTTGGTTTACTCTTTTTCCACGGCCCCCCTTCACCCAACCCCGGTCTCTGGCCCAGCCTTCCGCCCCTCACGACGGGTTCCCCCCGAGCCCGACCTAGCGTCGAAACTAGAGAGCACAAAGCTCTCTCCAACTCCCCTCCCACCGGCAGGCGCCATTCTTACAAAGATGGACGGAGACAGCCGCGGAGGCGCTGCACTCAGCGTCCGCGAGGTGCTCTTCGGGGCTCGCGCGTAGCGCTGCTGGGGGCTTGGGGCCGGCGCTGGGGTCCGGTCAAAGGAGACGGGACGTGGCTGTGGACGGGCTGGGCGACGGGAGGTTTGGCGACGAGCACGGGTTATCGGTTGTCGGCCACGGGCTTGGTCGAGTGCGCGAGCGTGCCAGTCGGCTACGGGGCCTCGCTTTCCTCCGCTTCTGCTCCACCCGCCTGTCCTCCCCTTTCCGATACCGGTTGGTAACGTTCAGGCACGCGCCCAAACCCACCATCTCAGCGAGAACTGCCCCCTGACCTCCCAAATCCCCGTCCTCATCGCCGGCGTTCAGGTCTCCGGCAAGCCCATCAAGTTCGTGGGCGTGGGTGAGAAGATGGAGGCGCTGGAGCCCTTCTACCCCGAGCGCATGGCCTCGCGCATCCTGGGCATGGGCGACGTCCTCACGCTGTACGAGAAGGCCGAGGCGGCGTTCAAGGTGCGGGGCCGGGGGCGGGGCACGCTTCTTGACGGGGAGGGGGCAGGGGCACTGGGGAGGGCGCTACGTTGATGCGGGGTGGGTGTGGAGTATGGGGGCGAGAGGCAGGTGGGGAGAGGGCTGCGCCAATTCTCCACGGTCAGATGGCGGCGGTGCTGGGTGTGCGTGCTGCTGTGGTTGGAGGGTTCGAAGCGTTATCACCGGAAGGACAGCTGTTGGCGCATCGGGCATGCCTCCCGATTGGCGCCAGGGCAACTCCTCGTGGGATGGGCGGTGGCGGACCACCGCCGTGTGCCGTGTCTGCGTGTATGTGAATGGATACGTGGAGGGCATTTGAAGGGAGGCCACGGCGGGGAGCGGGGCCACGACGGGGGCAACTACCGCACGGACGGGAAAGGGCAGGCGCTGGAGCCCCTTTACCCCGAGCGCACGCACCGCACCCTGTCGCATCACGCCGTCCTTCCAGTCCTACCCGGCCGTGTGGCTCCTTCCGCCCAAACCCACTCACGTTGGCCCAACACTTCCACCGCCCCACAGGAGGAGGAGGCGCAGCGCGCCGTCGAGCGGTTGATGGAGGAGAAGTTTGACTTCAACGACTTCCTCAACCAAGTCAGTTTGCGGCTTCTGGGGTGTTTGACCGGTGGCAGCGCGGTTGGGGCCAGCCGGCAGCGGTTTCCGCACATCCACTGCGCTGTACGGCTGTACGGCTGCCGTACCCCCGTCCACACGCCCACGCGATGTGCACGGGCAGATGCGATTGGGCATACTGTCCCGATACTTGGCTCCGCTCGCCTAGATCCATTGGCCGTTTGCTGCGCCACTCGCGGTCGGGCCTTGCGCGACCAGCTCCCGCTCCCCGCCCTGCCCCTCCATTCGCATCCAACCCCATCCGCCCTCTCCCCCACCCCACCGCAGTACAAGTCCATCAACAACATGGGCGGCATGCAGATGCTCAAGATGCTGCCCGGGATGAGCAAGGTGAGAGAATGGGTGGCGGATTGGGGGGGGCTGACACAGACCCGGTACCCGGGTAGGAGCCGCACTGGCGCACTGGCCGTCAGGCAGACGCCAGCGCCGTCCTTCGCCGTTCCCCCGCCGCCTCACGCACGCGCATCTTCGGCACCCCCAGCCGCACTCCTCACTGCGTCGTGCGACCTGGGTCCTGGAGGCCGTGTGGTGGAGGCTTTGTGCACCGACCCGCCCGCCAGCCCGCGCCAGCCCCGCGTGTAATGCCTCGCGGTGGAGCGTGCATTTCCTCCTGTGACGCGCCGTACGCCGGTACGGTCTGAACCGCGGGTCCCGTGCTCTTGAACCGCAGATCACGGAAAAGCAGCTTTACGAGGCGGAGAAGCAGTTTGCGGTGTACGAAGCCATCATCAACGCCATGGACGAGGAGGTGGGTAGGGGTTATTGTGGTTTGCGCTTGGCACAGTTTACTACTGGAACCCACAAGAATCCGCTTCAACCTCAGCCGCCGCAGGCCAAACATTATGTTGTACCGTACGGCCATCAGGTGCCACCGAGCCCCGTGACTGCGCCCCAGGAATCTATGTGCTCGTTGCACGTACAACTATTTGACCCGTGCCCTGCGCTTTCCGACGGCTTTCATGTACATGTTCACAGCCATTAACCGACCGCCTTACCGCCCAACAGGAGCGCACCAACCCCGAGGTGCTCATCAAGTCGTTGGCCCGGCGGCGCCGCGTGTCGCAGGACAGCGGGCACACGGAGGCCGAGGTGGCCAAGCTGTGCGGGGCGTACACCAACGTAAGCGCGGTGGCGGCCAGGGCCCCTGCGGCGCCCGCCTTGAGCCTGGACTCCTGGTTGTGTGCAGCGCGGCGGCCCACTCTACGCCTCGGTCCCCACAACAGTACCGGTGCCAGGAAATACGCCTTGTCACGCTGAAGCCGTGTAACCCCATGGAGGCCGCCCTGCCTCTGCCCCGCTCCCGCACCCGCAGATGAAGTCCCAGGTGGGCGGCATGAGCAAGCTGCTCAAGCTGCAGAAGGCGGGCGGCGACCCTGCGCAGGCCAACAAGCTGCTGCAGGTGGGGGAGGGGGAAGAGGAGAGGGGAGCTGAAGTCTGGGGACAGGGGAGTTGAAGGGAAAGGTGAATGAATAACGACGAGCTGGGCGCCAGCAGCGTAAGTCCCGTCCCGGGTATAGGGGAGGGGGAGGCAGGAGGACGGCGGAGCTAGAGGCATGGAAGAGGGGGAGGACAGGGCATGGTCGACAAATCGCCGCCTAACCGAGCACGGTGTCGGTAGAAGGCACTTTTGTTCCAAAGATCTTGAAGCGGGGCCACCGCATTGGATGCCGAAGGGGCCATGGCCTCGCGGTTGCATGGCGGCGCCATACAGGCCGCCAAGCCGTTGCAGCAGATGCAGAAAGGCAGGGCAGGGGCTGGAACGCGTTTGATAAAGGGATCTTACGCGCAGGGGGGCCGGCCCTGGGGCGACCGCTCGCAGGCCAACAGAATACAGATTACAGGCTCCCCCCAGAGAGGGGTTGCAGGCCACACGAGCCGACTGGCTTCCAACCCGCCATAGCGGAGAAGGCCGCAACAGACGGCAAGCAGCAGAATGGGCTCTAGGGATCCTCGGTACCCAGCCCCGGATGCGCCATCGCGCTTAAGAGGATTTACCCCAAGCCCACCATGCCCGCTCACCGCTCCACGCACCCGCCGTCTGCAGGACCTGATCGCGAGCGCTGGCAGGAAGGTTGCGCCGAACAAGGTGCGGCTGGGGGCGTGACGCTGCAAGGAACATGCAAGCGCGGGCGAAGGGCCAACGACGAGGGCGGGGCGGGGTGGGGTTGGGTGGGGCGTGGGTTCAACGTCCAACCGGCGTGCATCTGCCCCCAGCTTCTTGCTTGCTCCTCCCATGTCGTGATGCGTCGCCGGGTGCTCCGTGCGCCTCGCCACAGGCTGCCACATCCCGGCATGCCGCACCCCCCAACCGTTGGCCCCCGTCCGCACGAGCAGCGGACGACCGGCCTAACCCAAAAACCCAACCTTGTCCCACCCAACCCAACGCCATCCCATCCAACGCAATCTTACCCCATCCTGAACCTCAACACTCTCCCCCCCAACGCCTTCCAAACCCTCTAACCCCCCCCCAACGCCCATCAACCTGCCCTTAGGTGCGGCGGAAGAAGGAGAAGGAGCCCGTGTCCAAGGCCAAGGGCTTCGGCGCGCCCAAGTGAGGCGGCAGACGCCTGGCTGTGCTGCCCTAGCCTCAGCCGCCACTGCGAAGGGATTGCCAGCACGGCAGGCAGGGTGCAGCAGCTCCCGCCAGGGGCGGGCTGGCCGTGGCGACGGCGGCGGATGCCGCTTGCTGTGGAACTGAACGTGCCCCTCGTGCTTTGCGGGTCTACTTGCGGCCCGGCAGCCGGCGTTAGAGACGGGCTTGGACCCGAAGACCCTTCTGGCTTGTTATACTGGTGCCGCAGCATTCCTGTGCGGGGCGGGGCGGGGCGGGGGGCACATCGTGCTCCTGGGGAGTGGTAGCGGGTCCGGGAGGGCTGATTGAACCGGTGGGCTTTTTCAAAAGCAAAGGTGGAAAGCTGGGAAGGCGCGTCTTGGCGGTCTCGGCCCGGGTGCGGCCTGAAGGCGCGGTGGCGTGTGGGCCCGACCCCGGGGGGAGGTGGAGCGATTCGTTGCTGGAGGGTGTGTTGCGGAGGTCTAGTGCCGCCTTCCCTTGGGGCGGCCGATGCGCCGGTGGGGCACGTGAGCGTGGCGACCGTCGGTTCCGAGGCCGGTGCGCTGGCCGCGGTTGTTAGACACGCGGCACTCGGGTAGCCGTGGTCGCGGCACGGATCGCGCCAACCAGTGCCGGGCAGATGCCGTGGCGGCGGTGATGCAGGGCGATGCCGGAGGCGGGAGTCTTCGGACGCGCGCACCCAGGCGCCATTGCAGGCTTCTGCGGAGACCGGGTTTTGAGTGGAGCGGCGACACTGTGACCGCAGGGTGGTCAGACTGGGCACGCAGGGCGGAGGGGGCGGGGACGCGCACAGGGAGCGCCGGGGCAGGGCGACGTATCGAGGGGCCTTGCCTCCGTGTGGTGTAGTGGTGGTGATGAGGTGTTCGGCGAGGGGGAGGGCGTGCGGGGGAAGGACCGGGCGCCGCTGAAAATGCAGTCTGGTGTGCAGAACGCTACCGAAATGAAGCCTGGCAATGCTTTCGCGGCTGAACGGGCCTGTGGCACGGCCGGAGACCCGATGTGTGTTTTGGCGTGGACAGAAGGAAGGTAACTCCCGCGTTCGGCGTCACTGTCTTGCCTTACCCGTCAAACTACCGGTGCTGTGTTTCGCATGCCTGACCTGAAACGGCGTATTCAGAATCTCCAGCCAAACCAGCAAAGCCAGCTACGAAATAGGCACTACGAGACAAACAGGACTACGACAGCACGGAGTCGCCTGGGGGCGTGCAGTACAGTGCACGGCTTGGGTAGATCAGGGTACACTCGGGGGTCTCAGAACGCCAGAAGCTGCCACACAGGGCGGGCCCATCTGCTCGTCTCAGTCTACGCGCCATGCAATGTGCTCGGCGCCCTATCCTTTTTTTGTTTCTGTGGAAAGGTCACATGATGAGACTGGCAACGTCGCACCTTCGGGTGCAAAACAGGTGAGGTAGCCTCCCCTGTTTCTGTTTTATTTTCATTTCGTAGTACCGCCTGTTGCCGCATAGCACTCAACCGGCCTACGGCCATAGCGGCGGCGCCAGGCCTGGGCGTTGGTCGCTGGGTGGAGACGAGGGAGAGCAGATACGGACCGGATGGCGGTTGGGGGGTAGGAAGGTGGCATGAAGGGGCGGTGGGTACGGGCGTGGGAGCTTCCGTCAGGCATGTAGGAACGTCAGTGTGACAGGCCCTCGCTGGGCTGCAGGGCTAGGCTTATCTGGGCAAGCGACTGTTATCTGTCATGTGGAAGCGCAAAACAAGCAGTAAGGGGTCCTTGTGGCCTCCTACTTGAAAACCTGCGGTCTGCTGTGGGGGAAAGGGTCAAGGTCGTCGTGGCAGCGTCATGACGGTCTCGTTTGATAATCGGGGGGCTAGCGTGTGAGGTTGCACGCTGTGCGGCACAATGCCAGGCGAAAATCTGCCTGTCGGAGAGAGGACACCGCCACGTGACTTTTGTACTTCCTGGATCACGGAGACCACCGTTTCAGCCTTTCCACACACATAGCAGGCATACAGATAGTCGTCGACAAGGTGAAGCGCCATGCATCCATGGAGCCTGCTATCCAGGGTACCCAACTACATCAATGTCCAGTACCAGCACGCGTGTGTACGGCGTGTGCGTACGGCATACGGACATACCCACGTGACAAGTAGCGGTACTGCGGTTCAGCTGGGCCGCCCGCGACCTTTAAGTACTGGCTGGCTGCGTGGGTAAGACTCTTGGGCATGCACGTCGGGACCGGGGAGTCTCCCCTTCACACTGTTTGCTAAAGCTGACAGCTGAACTTTGCAGCTTATATACTTGTAGTCGGGTGGTAGCTAGTATACAGCTGTGTTGTCTTCGCTCCAGAAGGCTCGTCTCGGAAGTAGTCCGACTGGTGCACTGAGAGTCTCTGCTTGCACTGAGTAGCTGAGTTTCATATGTAAGGGCGAGCAACTCGCGCCCCTTTATTGAAGGCCTGAGCTGCCCCTGGCCAATTTTGGGCGTGCTGGGCCATGAACTTTCCAACTTCAAGGTATGTGTGCAGGAGCTTGGGCTCAGTCCACGGGGCGTCTTCCGGGGCTTCCCGCCCTGGGCGAGCTTTAGTAGGGTGATGACGCAGGCTGACCCCCGAGCGTTACGAACGGCAGTTTGCGGCCTTGCTAGACGCAGTAGCACTCTACGCGTGCTCGTATTGCTATCCGGCAGGTCCGGGCACCTCCGCGGGGATTCCATGACTGAGTTCCCGGGCTTGCACAAGCAAACATCGGGGCCTACGAAACCGGGCCCTTCTCCCTCCTTTTGCTTAGATCGATGGATGACTTGACGGACTTCGACGGCTTGCTTGACGCGTACCTGTCGGCCGGCCCCACGGCGCAAGCCGCGCCACCGACGGCGGCCCACCAGCCCGCTTCAGCGGGTGCAATGATGTCCAGCACCGGCATGACGACAGCCGGCATGATGCCGGCTCCCGGTATGGGCCACCAGGCCGGCATGATGCCCACGGCAGGCATGGCCGGCGTCCCCGGCGTCGGCAACATGGGCATGCCCGGCGTGGGCATGCCCGGCAGCGGCATGACAGTCCCCGGCATGATGGCGAACGCGGGGGGCATGCCGGGCGCTGGCGCGACGATGGGCATGGCCAGCGCCACGATGAGCATGTCTGGTATGGCGATGGGCATGGCGGGCGCCGGCACCGGCATGATGCCCACCGGCATCCCTGGCATGGCCACCCACCCCGGTCAGGCCGTGGGTATGACTGGCATGCCGGGCCTGGCGCCCGCGGGGGCAACCATGGGCGCCGGCGGCGCTGGGATGCTCGGGGCTGCCGGCACCAGTGGCTTCGCGGGGCTCAGCGGGCTCGGCGGCATGGGCGGAATGGGTGGAATGGGTGGAATGGGCGGAATGGGCGGAATCGGCAACCTGGCGGGGATCACCAGCCTGAGCCAGCTGGACTCGCTACTGGGCATCCAGTCGACGGGGCACTCCCAGCAGGCTGCCGCCATGATGCAGGCTCGCGGCGCCGGCGCTGGGATCCCGGGCTTTCCCAGCATGGGCGCGGCGATGGGGCTACAGTCGCAGCTACAGGCCGCCACCGCTGGCGGCGGCGGCGGCAAGTCTGGCAACCGCCGTGGCCGGTCGACCTCCCGCGCTGGCGGCGGCGGCGGCGGGGGTGCGGCGCGCCGCAGCGAGGCGGACTTTGGCGGCGGCGTCAGCTCTGACGGCGGCGAGCTCGACTCGAACAGTGACTCTGCGTCCTCCGACGGCGACGGCCCGCCCACCAAGAGCAACAAGAAGAAAGCCCGAGACGGCGGCGGCGGGCCGGAGGACGAGGCGGAGCGACGCCACGCGGCACTCCAGGAGAAGAACCGCAAGGCGCAGCGCCGCTTCCGCGAGCGCCAGAAGGCGAGCGCTTGTTCAGAGTGCGGTCGGCGGGGCGCGCTAGTGACGTGCAAGGAAGCCGACTGGCGTGGACTGTACACGGGTGTCTGCGTGCGCGTACGTGGTTTTGCGTGGGAGTTAGGGTGACAGGGACGCGACGGGCGGTGCGTTCAACTGGCAATCGCCCCTGGGTGCGTGCGTGGCGGCGGCGGAGGCGGGGCTGGCTGCCTCCGAGAGCACACGAGGCTGAGTGGGCCGGCACGGGGAGGCGTTGGCGAGGCGGCGGAAGGGTGACGGAAACACCAGCAGGGAAGTAGCTTTGTTGAGAAACACCACCCTATCAAATTCTTGCCCCGCCCACAGACCAAGCTGCTTGAGCTTCACAAGCAGATTGAGGAGCTGGCGGGCAAGGTGTCCAACTTGCAGACCGAGAACGCGGCGCTGCACAGCAGGACGAGCATCCTGGAGAAGGTGGGGGCAAGCTACGGGACGCTGCTGCGGGAGCGTCGCCGGACATGCTGGGGGGGGCTGGAGCGGCCGGGCCACCCGGGCGGGTGACCTGCGCTGTGGAAAGATTTTGGACGGCGGGGGCGGGCCCTACCGCAGTGGCGCCAGGAGGGGGCCTTTCGCGGAGCGTTGGGCTGGCGGGTTGCGCAGCTCGTGTGTGCCCCCCCCTCCCAGGGAGCGTGGTGCCAACCCCCGTTCGCACCCCACACTCATCTCGCCACTTCCGGCCCCTCGCCGCCCCAGGTGCTGGACATGCGCAACGAGCAGATTCAGGTCATGCAGGAGAACAAGGAGGTGAGGGGATGGGAGGGGGCCGGACTGGGGCCGGGCGCGTCCGCGAGCACGCTGATGTGGGTGGGCGGGTGGAGGCGGGGGTGGTCGGGTGCGTTGGCAATCTTGGCATGGCAGCAGTGGGTTGGAGGCGAGGAGACTGAACGAAACAGCAGTGGCGGGGTTGGCTGGGACGGTGCTCTGGTGGGGCTTCGCCCGTTAGTTAACCACCTTGGCTTACACTTCCACGTTCCTACCACCACTCGCGTGTGAGGCGGAGCTGTCTCCAGCCGGGGCCTGCTGCTCTGTGGCCATCAACGGCCAACACCTGCCCCTTGTTATCCGTGCTGAGGGATGCCTCTAATGAAGCGCTCCTTTTCCTATCTCGAACTCCCCTCCTACCTTTCCCTTCAGGTGACGGAGGCGGAGCTGGCTTCCCTAGGCTCCAGCCAGGCCCTGGTGCCCCTTAGCCCGGAGGCCATCAAGGACCTGACCAGCGAGGACATTTACCGGATCTACCAGACGTACGTCAAAGAGCTGTCGGTTAGGGTGGTTGACGCCAACCGAAACGGGACCGGCAACGGCACGGGAGCCGACGGCGCGGCGGCTGGTGGCGAAGCGGGTGCCGCCGCGGGCGGTGAGGCGGGCGGCGAGGCAGGAGCCGCCGCGGAAGCCGGTGGAGGACAGGAGGCCGGCAGCGGCAACGGCGGCGGCGGGGAGGGCTCTGGCGGCGCCGGTGCCGTGGCGGACGGCAGCGGCGGCGGCAGCTCGGGCGGCGAGGCGGCAGTAGCGGCGGCAGAGGTGGAGCGTCTCGTGCGGGAGCTGGTGCGTGCCGGGTGCTCGCATCCCAGGCGGATGTTGAGGGCTAGGAGTGGGGGGCCAAAGGAGGGGCGTGCTCAACAGGGGAGGCATTCGGCTGCCGTCATCCCCGCGTCGCCACGTCGCGCTGACACGAGCAAGGGCTGCCGGGGATGCAACAGTGGCCTGCAGCAGCGCGGCGCAGGCACCAGCCCAGTGGTGTGGCTGGGCCCCTGCGCACGGCGCGCATCGCGAGGTGGCCGCGGCGGGAGGAGGCAGTGGCCACCCAGGCGTAGAGGGACAGAGAGGCGTGCGCGTCTTTCCGCTCCCGCGGCCCCGCCGTCACCACCTCCCGTCTCGGGCTGTGCGCCCGGCACAGAAGGCGCGTGGAACTCTTGAGGCTGCGAGTTCCTGCACATCCCGGCAGCGACCGGTGACCAGTGCAGCCCACGCCGGACGATCCCCATTACGGGCCTTGTGCCACACGCCGTGTGGACTTGTCCTGGCGACACCGAGGGGGCCATGGCACCCCTTCCACGTGATTCAAACCTGCCACCAGCCCTGGCCGCCAGTGGTTCATAAGCCACCGGGCTTGGGGCGGGCTGAGGCGCAGACCGCGCAGGCCCGTTCCCAGCTGGAGCTGGCTGTAGGGATGCGGGTTTCTCCCCCTGTCTCCCCCGGTGGTCGGGTGGCAGGGCGTGGCGCGTGTTGCGCGGCGCGGCGTCGCAGGGCTTGCTTTGGCCTCCCTGCCGGCAGGGGCTGCAATAACCCTCTCACCTCCCGCTGAGGTTCCCCCAGAGCGTGATGCTACTGTTGGCTGGGCGTGGCCGCGGCCCGCTCTGCCCATCCCAAGCACAAACCGTGCTGCACCGTGCTCTGCGCGCAGCCTAGGCGTCCCCTGTCGGCTGGCGGATTGCTGACGCTGTGAGGGTTCCATTGCACTCGATGTTTGCATCGCCTGGCCCCTGGGCCCCTGCAGAGCGTGATGCTGATGCGGCTGGGCGTGGCCCGCCCGCTGGAGGCGCGCAAGTTCATCGTGTTCAGCCGCCAGTACCTGGGGAACACGGAGCGGGAGGTGATCGACCTGTGGAAGAACGTCATGGTGAGGGAGTGGTTGGGGTGACGGTGGGAGGGAGGGAGGGAGGGGCCTGGGAAGGGGAGGCAGCTATTCGGGAGGTTGGACAGAGAGAAGTGGGAGGAAGGGAGGAAGGATACAGTGACTTGAAGACGGTGGGTGGCGGGGAAGACGAGGCAGAACGAGGGCGGGTTCCTTGCACCGCTGCCCTGTCCATATCACTGCGTACTCCCAAGGCCCCAACACCCTCCAATCTTCTCCCTCCGTCCCTTTCGCCAATTCCGCCCCTTCCGCCCCGCAGAAGCAGATCGAGCTGAGCCCGGAGCAGATGCGTGAGATCGTGGACCTGAAGCGCATGTTCCTCACCAAGATCGAGCCCATCATGGAGGAGCGGAAGCACCTCAACATCGCCATCCAGACCAACCTGCCGCACGACACCTACCACACAAAGAGCTCCATCTCGTACATCAAGGTGCAGACACGGGCACGGGGGGCGCGGCGTGTGCAGTGAGGGGAGCGGAGGCCCAGCACAGGGAGAGAATCGGAGCGGAGCGGTCGCCCGGAGTGGAGTGAAGGGTGACTAATGGCAGGGAGCTGCTCTCCTCCCACCTCTTCCCTTCCCGTTTCCTGCGGCCATACTTCTATGGCCCATCGGCAGGTCGTCACGGCGCGCTTCCGCTCGAGCGCCCTGTCCCCACCCGGTTTTCTGCCCTCTCACCGACCCTCTTGTTCGGCGCTCTTTCCACCCCGCGCTTTCTGCTCTCTCGCCGGCTCTTCCGCCAAATTCCTCTTGCACACCCCGTGTCTCCCACCGCCCAACTCTCTCGCCTGCGCTGTTCGCGTCCCGCCGACGCTCCCTTCCCCTCCCGCCTGCCCCCGCCCGGACGTCAGGCGCACGAGGCGGTGTCCAAGCTGCGCGACAACCTGCGCAGCGAGCAGCACGTGGTGCTGGAGTTCGCCATCGCCGTCTTCCGCGGCGTGTTCCGGCCGCCTCAGATGGCGGCGCTGCTGGTCCGCTGCTACCCCGCCGTGCCCGACGCGCTGGGCATCGCCTCGGCACTGGCCACCGAGCTGGGCGAGCCCGACTCACCCGCCACGCAGGCGCTGGCGATGCAGCTGGGCGGATACGCCGTACGTGAGTGTTGCCGCCGTCACTCACTGTTCATGCGACGATCGCTTGTGTAAGGACTGTGGGGTGTTGCGAAGAGGTTTGAAGGATTACCAGGGGAGGGAGAAGGGACTGCGGGGCACGCGGATGACACCGGGTGAGCGGGTGCGTAGGACTGTGGCGCCCTGCAAATGGCGCGACGCAGCACCCGGACACCCTTGCCTCCTTTTCCCGCTGTCCCCGCGGTCCAACACTTCTGGTGACGTAACGCCAACCACCCCCCTCGGCGCCTTGCAGCGGGTAACCCCGGCGCTGGCGGCGCTGGCGGCGGCGCCGGCGGCGGCTCCCCCTCCCTACTGGCCAT